>PYHX02000495.1:85611405-85804478 GCA_004302925.2 Cochliomyia hominivorax | reverse complement strand
TTTCTTCTGCTGCTGCTTTATTTGTTGTTGTTGTTCCATGTCTGGGTGTCATTAACAGTTAAATCTGTGTTGATGATGATGATGATGGGAATATATTGCTGATGGCGCTGATGTGTGTAGCTCTTAACACATATTGGTATTGTATATTAAATGGCTGGCCAAATGTAGTGCTGGCAAAAGTGATGTCATTGCTGTAGTTATGGGCCATTTAAGTGTCAATGTATTCAAAGTTTCATTATCATGCAACAGCTGCGGTTGAAATGAAGTAGTTTTTGTTGCTGCTGTTGCTGTTAACAAACGTTCAACATGTAAACGTTGCAAATGCCAATACTGCCTTTGGTGTGGTCACAAGCGGAAATACACGGTAAATCAAAAGGATAAAATTGCGTTGAAGACTATTGTTACGTGAACAGAGAACAAAAGAAACAAAAAAAAATAAGCATAAAGCATAAAAGGGAACAACAAATACAAAAACAAGTTCATGAGTTAAAACAAAGAAAAAAAAACAATATATTGAATTTTTGCTGGTTTGTTTACAACAAAATAGAAGTTAACTCAATATGAAAGTGGAGAAGGTAGAAAAACACACAAAATTAAAAACGGACACTAAGAATACCAAAGATGCATATTTTTCAGACTCTATAGAAGTAACTCAATATGAAGTGGAGAAGTAGAAAAACACACAAAATTAAAACGGACACTAAGAATACCAAAGATGCCATATTTTTCAGACTCTATTTCAGTTTTGAATTAGTCTTATTCTGAACTAGAACTAGAACTAGAACTGAACTAGAACTGGACTAGAACTGAACAAAAACTTAACCAGAACTGAACTAGAATTGAACTAAAACTGAACTAGAACTGAACCAGAACTGAACTGAAACTAAACTATAACTAAACTTGAACCGAACTAGAACTGAACTAGAACTGAACTGAACTGAACTAGAACTGAAATAGAACTGAACTAGAACTGAACTAAAACTGAACCAGAACTGAACTGAAACTGAACTAGAACTGAACTAGAACTGAAATAGAATGAACTAGAACTGAACTAAAACTGAACCAGAACTGAACTGAAACTGAACTAGAACTGAACTAGAACTGAAATAGAACTGAACTAGAACTGAACTAAACTGAACCAGAACTGAACTAGAACTGAACTAAAACTGAACTAGAACTGAACTAAAACTGAACTAGAACTGTAATAGAACTGAAATAGAACTGAACTAGAACTGAACTAAAACTGAACCAGAACTGAACTAGAACTGAACTAAAACTGAACTAGAACTGAACTAAAACTGAACTAGAACTGAACTAAAGATGAACTAGAACTGAACTAAAACTGAACTAGAACTGAACTAAAACTGAACTAGAACTGAAATAGAACTGAACTAGAACTGAACTAGAACTGAAATAGAACTGAACAGAACTGAACTAAAACTGAACTAAAACTGAACTAAAACTGAACTAAAACTGAATTAAAACTGAATTAAAACTGAACTAAAACTAAACTAGAACTGAACTAAACTGAACTAGAACTGAACTAAACTGAACTAAAACTTAACTAGAACTGAACTAAAACTGAACCAGAACTGAACTAGAACTGAACTAAAACTGAACTAGAACTGAACTAAAACTGAACTAGAACTGCAACTAGAACTGAACTAAAACTGAACTAGAACTGCACTAGAACTAAAAAAGGAACTGGAGTAGAATTTAAATAGAACTGAAATCAATCTGAAAAAGAACTGAACTGTATCTGTAATAGAACTGAAGCGAAGTCTATAATTCAGATTCAAGTTCAGTTTGAAATTCGGATTATAGTTGAGTTTTAGTCAAGGTTCCAGTTCACATTTAGTTCTATTCTTCAGATTATAGTTCAGATCCAAATCCAAATTTTAGTACAAAATCATATTTTGATTAAATTTTAGGCAGAAGTTCGTTCTGGTCTTAGTTTCAAAATTGGCTTCTAGTTCAGAATTTATTTCATATTCTTGCTCAGAATCAATAACTAATTATACTTCAGATTCTAGTTAAGATTTTAGATTTGAGTCGAATTCGAATTATAGTTTAGATGCTGGTTCAGATTCTAGTTTAGCTTTCAGTACTGTTCTAGTTTGTATTCTAATTTACATTCTGAAGTAGAATATGAAGTTCAGATTCTAATTCAAATTCTAGTTTAGATTTTAGTTGAGATCTAGTTTGGATTTTAGTTCTAGTTTTTGTTCAGATTCTAATTCAGTTTTTGGTTCAGATTTCAGTTAAGATTTCGATTCAAAAATGAGTAAAGATTCTGTTCAGATTTTAAGTTCAAATGTAAGAATCAATTCAAGTTAAAATTTTAGTTAAGATTCTTTTTCATATTCATATTCTTGTTCAGATTTGGACTCACTTCTGTTTACAGTTTCCGGTTCAGATTTTAGTGCACATTTTAGTTGCATTAATTGTTCATTTATTTAATCATCTGGCATCACTTTCAGTGTGTTTTTAATCTTCCTATAATATTCCCACAAAATACCTTCACTCTTTTTATCCATTTTAAGTGTGAATACTTACACATGCTTCCTGATATGGTTCAAATTCTTTTAAAGCTTGCCACCAACAGTTCACAACCCTTAAAACACTGGAAAATAAGAAAACCAACAAAAAATATAAATTGTTAAAAACTCTAATAAAAAGCAGATCAGATTAAACAAACATATTTGTTCTTTTTTTTTCTGTGTTTTAATAGTCACAACAACAAAAAAATGGAGCTAGAAGTTTTTAAAAAATTCAAGAGCAAAAAAGTGAACTATAAAAAGAGCAAAAATAGTTTAAAAAGAAATATTTACAATTTTGTGGTTCTTAATTGTTTTACGAAAAAGAAAACGCAAAAAACTTTGCCGCAACATAAATATTCTCACAATTTTAAATTTCTTTCATAAAAGAGAGTTAAAATCAGAGTATGGAAAAACTCGTAGTAAAATCTTTACTTTCAAATGAGCTTAATTTTTACTCTTCTTTGCGAAGATTAAAAAGGTAAAACTATTTTCTTGTTGATTAAAATGTTTATCTTTATTTTGCTCCGTGCAAATCTTAAAAAGCTTATTTAACTCTTTTTTCAGTTAAAAGTAAAAAGAGGGGATTATTTTTGAACTCGTTCAAAAATGCGAAATTAAAAAGATAAAAAAATGTGCTTGTACATACACAAGTACACAAACAAATTTCTTGCCACAATTAAACTTACTGTTGTTGTTTTATACCAAAAATTGCAACAACAAAAACATGCAAAATTTATAAAGTAAAACACATATGTGAGTACGTTTGTACCCTTTTTAGCTTAATAAACAAATTTGACTGCTACACATGACTTCAAAACAATTTGTTCGAACTGTTCATTTTAAACTCTTTTTCGTTTTCGCTCTTTGCTATTTTATAGTTTTTTATAATTATCCTCAAGATAAAATAATCTTATTTTAATTTAAATTAAACTCTTAAAAGATTCGATCTACCGAGGAATAAAAAGAACTGTTCGTTTTTAAAATCTTTTTCGATTTCGCTCTTTGCTATATGTTTTTCATTTTTTATAATTAAACTCCTCAAGATAAAATAATCTTTTTTTAATTTAAATTAAACTCTTTAAAAGATTCGATCTACCGAGGAAAAAAAAAAAGAGTCGAACACCGTAAATTGGCAAAATAAGTTTGTTTGGCAGACATACGGTCTTATTTGGAATTATTTCATTTTAAAACTTTTTTTGATTTATTTAATCTTTTTCGATTTTTATAATTTTTAGAATTAAACTCCTCAAGATAAAAAAATCTTTTTTAATTAAAATTAAACTCTTCAAAAGATCCGATTTGACGATGAATAAAAATAAAATAAAGTTTGAATAGTTTGCTTGAAGGACATATGGTCTTATATGGAATAATTCATTATTAAATTCCTTTTTCTGATCTCAGCTCTTCTTTCGTTATTATATTTTTTGATTTTTTTCATTTTTTAGAATTAAACTCTTTAAGATAAAAATATTATGAAGAATAAACAAAGAATCGAACACAGTAAAAATTAATGGTAAAAATTAATTTTTAGAATTAAACTCTTCAAGATAAAAATCTTTTTTTACTAAAATTAAACTCTTTCAAAGACTCGATCTTACAACGAATAAAAAAGAGTCGAAACAGTACCTTAATAAAAATGAATTTGAATAGTTAGTTTGGACAGACATACGGTCAAACATGGAGACATAACACAAGAGCCCCCCCATTAAGGGTATTAAATTTCATGTGTCTTTTATTTGATCTGCCTTCTACACATATGTGACCAACATCCTTGAGGTATACAATGTTTTCACCTACTTCTTTTTTTACACTCTCTTTTAACTTTAATTCATTATCTTTGTGAAGTTTTTTTGTGGCAAAACTTAATACACAATGACAAACAGAACAATGACGTCAAGGTGTCTAGTGTTATTTCATTGTTCATACTTGCAACATGACAACAAAAACATGTTCATTTTGTTTTTCTCTTCATTTTTTATTCATTTACATTTTTGTCTCGAATTTCATGAGTAAAAAAGTCCTTGTGTGACACCAAATACGTCTTTGTTTTGACTTGTTTTTGTAATAAAAAGTGTTATAACTTTATTATGAATTATCATTAATGTCAATGTGAACGTTAAGGTTTCAGACTTGAAAACCATCACAATGAAAAAAAACCTTGTGGGAAACTTTTAAAAACATTCTAAATAAATTAGGGATCTTAAATATCCCTCAAGACAAAATTCTTAATCCTTTAGATATTTTCGCATTCCTGAAACACTGCTCTTTTTGTGTTGGCTTTTGAATTCATATTAAAACTTACCCTCGCCCGATAACATTCCGGTCTATTTTCACTTAATTTACATTTTAGGCCAAAGTCATTCAAATATGAAGATTCCTGAAAGAAAAGACAAAATTATTATATTATACTAATTATACCAACTAGTCTATACTATAGACTATAAACTAGTCTTATACTATAGACTATAAACTAGTCTAAACTATAGACTATATAAACTAGTCTAAACTATAGACTATATAAACTAGTCTAAACTATAGACTATATAAACTAGTCTAAACTATAGACTATATAAACTAGTCTAAACTATAGACTATATAAACTAGTCTAAACTATAGACTATATAAACTAGTCTAAACTATAGACTATATAAACTAGTCTAAACTATAGACTATATAAACTAGTCTAAACTATAGACTATATAAACTAGTCTAAACTATAGACTATATAAACTAGTCTAAACTATAGACTATATAAACTAGTCTAAACTATAGACTATATAAACTAGTCTAAACTATAGACTATATAAACTAGTCTAAACTATAGACTATATAAACTAGTCTAAACTATAGACTATATAAACTAGTCTAAACTATAGACTATATAAACTAGTCTAAAACTATAGACTATATAAACTAGTCTAAACTATAGACTATATATAAACTAGTCTAACTATAGACTATATAAACTAGTCTAAACTATAGACTATATAAACTAGTCTAAACTATAGACTATATAAACTAGTCTAAACTATAGACTATATAAACTAGTCTAAACTATAGACTATATAAACTAGTCTAAACTATAGACTATATAAACTAGTCTAAACTATAGACTATATATAACTAGTCTAAACTATAGACTATATAACTAGTCTAAACTATAGACTATATAAACTAGTCTAAACTATAGACTATATAAACTAGTCTAACTATAGACTATATAAACTAGTCTAAACTATAGACTATATAAACTAGTCTAAACTATAGATATACTAGTCTAAACTATAGACTATATAAACTAGTCTAAACTATAGACTATATAAACTAGTCTAAACTATAGACTATATAAACTAGTCTAAACTATAGACTATATAAACTAGTCTAAACTATAGACTATATAAACTAGTCTAAACTATAGACTATATAAACTAGTCTAAACTATAGACTATATAAACTAGTCTAAACTATAGACTATATAAACTAGTCTAAACTATAGACTATATAAACTAGTCTAAACTATAGACTATATAAACTAGTCTAAACTATAGACTATTATAAACTAGTCTAAACTATAGACTATATAAACTAGTCTAAACTATATAAACTAACAAACTATTTATAAATTAGACTATAAATTTCTGAACTAATATATTTACTAGAATAGAATTTGACCTATAATACTGAACTAGAATCTTAACCAGAATATAAACTGAGCTGGAAATTGAATTAGATTTTGAAATAGAATCGGAACCAAGAAATGAACTAAAATCAGAAATATGATCTGAACTAGAATTCGAAGAAGAATATGAACGGATCTTAACTGGAAACTGAACTAAAATCCGAACTAGAATCTAATCTAGAATCTGAAATATAATTCAACTAAAATAGAAATAAATCTGAATTAGAATTTGAAGTAAAATGTAAACGTGAATATGACGAAAATTATTGATTAGCTGACCAAAATCTTAATCAGAATTCCAGTTAAGATTCTGATAAGATTTTGGTTCTTTGGAACTTTAACTAATTATAATTTAGAATCTTTGCTAGAACTGAAGTAGAATTTGAACCAGTCTCTGGATATAAATCTTAATTAAATCTAAAATGAATTTGAACTGAAAGCTGAAATAGAAGCCATTATAAAATCAAAGTCAAACTTCGAACTTAAATCAGTTTTGACTGGAACCAGATTCGAATTTTTTGATCTAGAATTTTTCCTATAATCTGATCTATAATTTTTTAATTTTATTTTCTAGTAGAATTTAGCTTTCAATCCAGAGTCTTTACGAAAATCTTAACTATAATCTGAACTATAATATTTTCTAGATTACTAAAACCCCAAATAGAAATTAACTGAATCTATTTTTTTGTCTAAGATTAAAATGCTATAAATATTCAGTCTGAAATTTTTGTATTAATAATTTTTATTCAATTGTTTTGTTTTTTACTTTCTATTTATTATTTTATAATTTAATTGTTGTTGTTGTTTTTTTCAAATAATTGTTTATTACTTTTATTGCTTAAAATTAACATAAATTTATTTATTTATTTGCTTTTTTTATTATTTTATTCCACGAATTATTTAAATTTAATTATTGTGAATGACCCCCAAATGTAATAAAAATCATTGTTGAGTATTTTGTAACTCTTATAAATTAAAATTGAATATAAAAATTTAATATATTTTTTTAATTTTATTAGACGTAAAAAACAACTGATGAAATCGCCATGACATTCTTAATTAATTGAGAAGGAATTTTCTTTGGTGGTGGGGCGGGGTCATGGAAAATGTTATTAAATTTAGAATAAGGTTGTCAACGAGTAACAAGGAAGAAAATAATTTGTTTTAATAATTTAATTATTAGAACCCGTAAGAATGCTATATTCGGCTAAGCCGAATCCTTAATACCCTACATTACACAATCTCTCTCAGATGTATACAATATATAAAAGTTATTCTTAAATATATCTCAGCAACGCTTAATGAGTCAAAAAATTAGTTAGATTTTTTGATTATAACTTTTTTTCTACGAAACCGATTTTGATCATTTTTGGAATGATAATGAATTATATATACAACTGGCAAAAATTTCATTTTGAATTTGTTGTTTTATCATTGATAATATTAGGAAAATTCTTCGCTTGAACTTAGAGGTTGCCTTAGATATCGGTATATATCTTTTAATATACTTAACCGATTTTGTTGGTTTTAAATAGTAAACTTCTTAAGACTATAAAAAATACTTAGGTGAAATTTCACTGAGATCTGGAAATTATTGTAGATGAGAGCGCGCCAACAACAGATAGACAGAAGGACGGACAGATAGACAGACAGACGGAGCTAAATCGTTTTAGAATTTGATTTGATGCTAGAATATATATTATGGGGCTTGAGATGATTCCTTCTTAGCGTTATACGCGAAATGACATAGTTAATATACCCTATTCAACACTGGTGGTGGTGGTGGGTATAAAAAGAGAATGAGAGTGAGAGAGGGAGTGAGATCTCTATAGGCAGCGTTGCCAGAAAAATTCTAAGGAAAATAATTTTTTGGCATTAAAAAAAAAACATCATTTTAGAAGGAAAATCATCAAAAAGAAAAAACTATTCACAATTAACTCTTATAAACATAAATATAAGGACAATTTTCCCTTGATACGATAATAAATTTAATTGAGTTCTGAAACTCTCCAAAATTAGAAAAAACTACCCTCATTTATATTTCGACCTCAAAACAACAAAATTTTTACCAATTCGAATTCGAAACTTGCGCTAATGCTATAGCCTATAACTGTTGTTTCTGACTGATGTTAAAATCATCTTTCTGGCAACGCTGTCTATAGAGTTTTTCTATGAAGAGAGTATGTTCAAGCTCTCTTTTATGATGAACTTGTTAGAGGGCACGTGACTATTTTGATTTGGTGTCTGAGTGTGTTTGGGGTTTTATAATAAAGTCTTGATTAAAAATATTTGTAATTATCATAATGAATATTTATTTAAAAAAAACGCTAATATCTGTGTTTAAAACTTGTTATTAAGAAAAATTAATTTACAAAGCAAATATTAAATTAAAGAGAAATAAAAACTTGTACACTTTGAAATAGAATTATAAAAATTATTCATAGTTCTTTATCCCCCATTTCTTTTAGATTTTTTTCCAAAAGTACAAAAATCTCATTATTGTAACTTAAATGTAGGAGTGTGTTAACACCCCCCAGTTCCCTGTTTTAAATCTGTTTTCTTTACTTTTATAGTCATTATTACAATAAGCTTATTCCATTAGCTAATATAGTTTTAAATTGCCTGCTTAGATATCTGAAACTTCTTTAGATGTCTATCTGTCCATCTGTCCGTCCATTCATTCGTTCTTATGTCTGTCAGTCAGACTTTGTGACTTTGGTCCTCTACATATCAGTAGCATTTAGATAAAAATCTTCCCCTAACAAAACAACACATATATACACATATCTTACAAGCTTAAAGCTTACAAAAAACGCACACACACACATTTATATTCTTTACTCCAAATCCAAAAGAATGTGAAAAAAAATAAATAAATATTGTGACTGAATTTTTATACCCTCCACCACTCCAAGTGGTAATGAGGGTTTATTAACTTTGTCTTTCCGTATGTAACGCTAAGAAGAAATTATTTCAGAGCCCATAATGTATATATATGTCTGTATCAAATCAAAAATCCGAGTCCGTTTGTCTGTCCGTCTGCCTGCCTGTTATTCCGTCTGTCTCTTGGTACCACGCTCACATCCACAATAATTGACAGAGCTCAATAAAATTCGGCCATAATTCTTAAAATCGGTTCAGTTAAAAAAAGGTTATAGCAAAAAATATAACTAATTTTATGACTCATTAAGTGTTTCACAAAATATTTAAGAAAAACTTTTAAAAATTGTATACGTCTGTGAGTGTATGTGTAAATGTGTATGTATGAAACATAACGTATTTACTTTATACATATTTGTGGTGAAGGGTATTAAAGATTCGTCATAGACTTATATAACATTCTTACTTATTTTTATGTATCTTCTTTTGTCTAATTTATGACGGATTTTAGTTGTAACTTCTGAACTCAAACATAACCACACACAAACACACACTCGCTCACTCACACATGTTCTAAGTGATCTGTGACATTAGACATCATAAGTGTTTGTACATCTTTTTTTGCTAAAAATAACAAAAAAACAAACATCAAATAAAACACAAAAATTCCTAAGTTTTATTTTTTCTAAAATCTTGTATTTCAGTTTCCTTCTATTCATTCATGAAATTAAAACAAAATAACGAAAAAAAAACAAAAAATCTATATAAAAATAACATAACTTAAATACACACGCGCTCTAACTCTCAGCTTAAATATAACAACACACAATTGGACTAAAAAGACAGACGGAAGGATGGACAGACAGACAAACAAACAGACAGGCAGCTTGTCTTAGTGACAAACATTCTTACTGTGACATTTTAATTATGTAAATTATGCCGGTAAGAGATTTAGAATTAAAATACATTTTGTATATTTATTCGTCTATTAAATGTAATATGATAGAATTGTGTCATAGAGACTCATAATAATAAGTAGATTTATTGAAAACAACTGTAATTGCAGAAATGTAAATTGAAATCCAAAAAAAGGGATTAAACGACAAAATTTGCAAACACTAATTTAGACTAGTTCTAGTTTAGTTCTAGTCCAGTTCGAATACAGTTCTAGTTCAATTCTAGTTCAAATTCCAGCTCAGTTCTTTTTCAGTTCTAGTTAAGTTCTTGGTCAGTTCTAGTTCAATTCTAGTACAATTTTAGTTCAGTTTTAGTTCAGTTCTAGTTTAATTCTTGTTCAGTTTAATTCAGTTCTAAATCAATTCTAGTTCAGTTTTAGTTCAGTTCCAGTTCAGTTTTAGTTAAGTTCTAGTTCAGTTTTAGGTCAGTTTTGGTTCAGTTTTAGTTCAGTTTTAGTTCAGTTTTAGTTCAGTTTTAGTTCAGTTTTAGTTCAGTTTTAGTTCAGTTTTAGTTCAGTTTTAGTTCAGTTTTAGTTAAGTTTTAGTTCAGTTTTAGTTCAGTTTTAGTTCAGTTTTAGTTCAGGTTTAGGTCAGTTTTAGTTCAGTTTTAGTTCAGTTTTTAGTTAATCAGATTTAGTTAAGTTTCAGTTCAGTATCCTGTTCAGTTTAATTCAGTTTTAGTTAAGTTTAGTTCAGTTCAGTTCAGGTTCTAGTTCAGTTCTAGTTCAGTTCTAGTTCAGTTTTAGTTCAGTTTTAGTTTAGTTTTAGTTCAGATTTAGTTCAGTTTATGTTCAGTTTAAATTCAGTTTCAGTTAAGTTTTAGTTCAGTTTTAGTTCAGTTCCAGTTCAGTTTTAGTTCAGTTCTAGTTCAGTTTTAGTTCAGTTCTAGTTCAGATTCAAGTTCAGGTTCTAGTTCAGTTCTAGTTCAGTTTTAGTTCAGTTTTAGTTCAGATTTAGTTCAGTTTCAGTTCAGTTTATGTTCAGTTTAAGTTCAGTTTCAGTTAAGTTTTAGTTCAGTTTTAGTTCAGCTTTACTTCAGTTTTAGTTCAGTTCTAGTTTAGTTCTATTTCAGTTCTAATTCATTTCTATTTCAGTTCTATTTCAGTTCTAGTTTAGTTCTAGTTTAGTTCTAGTTCAGTTCTAGTTCACTTATTCTTCAATTCTAGTTCAAATACCAGTTCAGTTCTAGTTCAATTCTAGTTCGTTCCAAGTTCAAATTTTAATTAAAGTTATAGTTCCGATTTAAGTTTAGATTCCAATTCTTATAATTGTTCAGGTTTAAATTAGATTTAAGTTCAGATTGTCGTTCAGATTCCAGCTCAAATTCTTTTCTAGTTTCATATTCTGACTCTTAATTAAATTCTTATTCAGATTCAACACAAATTCCCAAATCAGATTCTAGTTCAGACACTAGTTAAGATTGAAGATCAGTTTTAAGACGAGATTTTCGCTAAGATTCCAATTTAAATTCAAGTTCAGATTCTAACTTAGATTTCAAATCTGGTTCTAGTTCTAAATCTAGTTCATATTCAAGTTCAGATTCTGGTTAAATATATATTCCAGATTCTAGCTCGTATTCCAAATTAAATTCTTACTCAAATTATAATTCAGATTTTAGTATAGATTTTTCTTTAGATTCCAGTTCTGATTCCAGTTTAGAGCAGATTCTTGGTACAAGTTATGGGACAGAGTACAAGTCTGATTTTAGTTCAGATACCAAATAAGATATTGGTTCATATTTTAATTCAGGTACAAATTTAGATCCCAGATTCAACTAAAGTTCATATTGTAGTTTAGACTCTGGTTCAGATACTAATTTAAATTATAGATTCTCTTTTACATTACAGTTCAGATTAAAGGTTTGATTTCATTTAGTGTTTTGTTAGGTTTCTTAAACAGATTCCAGTTCATTCCAGATAATGGCTCAAATTCCATATAAGATTTCAAGGTTTCAAATTCGACAGTACGATCTAGATCAGATTTTAGCTCAGTTTATAATTTTGCTTATAATTCAAATACAAGTTTATATTAGATTTTGAATTGGAATTTGGATTAAAGCTTATATCAGAGTTCTGTTTAGATTATAATTCAGCTTTTTAATTAACTTCTAGTTTAGATTTTAGTTTAAACTCTTATTATTAACTAGAGTTTAGTGTTTATTATAGACTAGAATTTAGTTGTATTAATAGATTAGAGTTTAGATTTAGTTAAAATATAGATTACAATTTAGTCTAAATATAGACTAGGATTGTAGTCTATATTATAGACTATAAATTAGTCTATAATATAGACTATAATTTAGTCTATAATATAGACTATAAATTTAGTCTATAATATAGACTATAAATTAGTCTATATATTATAGACTATAAATTAGTCTATAATATAGACTATAAATTAGTCTATAATATAGACTATAATTTAGTCTATAATATAGACTATAAATTAGTCTATAATATAGACTATAAATTAGTCTATAATATAGACTATAATTTAGTCTATAATATAGACTATAATTTAGTCTATAATATAGACTATAAATTAGTCTATAATATAGACTATAAATTAGTGTATAATATAGACTATAAATTAGTCTATAATATAGACTATAAATTAGTCTATAATATAGACTATAAATTAGTCTATAATATAGACTATAAATTAGTGTATAATATAGACTATAAATTAGTGTATAATATAGACTATAAATTAGTCTATAATATAGACTATAAATTTAGTCTATAATATAGACTATAAATTAGTCTATAATATAGACTATAAATTAGTGTATAATATAGACTATAAATTAGTCTATAATATAGACTATAATTTAGTCTATAATATAGACTATAAATTAGTGTATAATATAGACTATATTTCAGCCTATATTATAGACTAATTTATAGTCCATATTATAGACTATACCGTATTATTTAGACTACAATTTAGTCTTAAATATAGACTGAATTGTAGTCTATATTACAGACTAGAATTTAGACTACATTATAGCCTACCACTTAATCTATATTATTGACTAGACTTTCATCTATATAATAGAAAAGAATTTAGTCTATATTGTATACTATAATCTGGTCTGTAGTATCGACTAAAATTTAGTTTATATTACAGATTAGAATTTAGTCAATATTTTATATTGAAATTGATTATATATTAATTATATATAAATTTCACCATTTAAGCCCTTTTTCACTTAATTATTTTATTTTAAATACATTTATATTATAATTCTAGACTTTGACAGTAAAACAATTTTGTATTGTAATCGTAATCATGGTAACATGATTATTACAATAAACATTATGACAAATAAGTTATGTGAAATCTGATAAGAATTATAAAAGACATATTAGTGCATATAATTGTTTTAAATCGTTGCAAAATTGAAATAAACATAAATTATGATTTTATATTTATTACAACAACAAAAAATTTAATTAACTTTACAAAATAATAACAAATAATTATCAACAAAGAGATTTATGTTAACAACAAATAATATGAAAAGGAATTTGCATAATAAAATTGTAACAACTAAAGTTGAGTAATTAACTAAATTAGTTAGAAAGGAATTTTAGAGAAAGGGAGAGAGATAAAAGAAATTAATAATTTTGAATTTAAAATTTAAATGCAGGAAAATATTTTGAAGATAATTATCGTAAGAAAAACTACAGGGCTCGAAGGACCAATAACTTATTTTATTATTTTCATTTAAAAATTTTCTCTCTTTATCTTTCTCTCTTTTAGTAATTTATTTCTCATGTGGGCTTGTCTGTCAGATTTTTCATATTTATTTGAGTTATTTATGAACGTTCAAACGTCAACCATAAACGACGTATGAAATGTTAAGTGTAAACGTCATATTAAAAAGTGTGATCAATTAAACTCACATAAAATGACAATAAAAACAAGTAAAAATGCTATAATCGGCTGAGTCGAATCGCCAATACTCTTCACCACAAATTCGTGTACACACACATACACATTTACAAGTCAGGAACGCTTAATGAGTCATAAAATTAGTTATATTTTATGCCATAACTTTTTCTATACTGAACCGATTTTGGTAATTTTGGAAATGATAATGAAGTATATATAACTTCATGTTACGACAAAAAACATTTTAATTTGTTAATTTTAGCAATGTTCTTCTCTTGAACTGAAAGGCTGCCTCAGATAACGGTCTATATTTTTTAATATACTGAACCGATTTTACTGGTTTTAAATCGAAAACTTTTCAACACTATAAGAAATACTTAAGTCAAATTTCATTGAGCTCCATCAATAATTATAGGTGTGTGCGTGCCAACAACAGACAGACAAACAGACTTACCATAAATCGATCAGATTTTTTTTGATTCCTTCTTAGTGTTACACAGAGGATCACATAGTTAACATACCCCCTTCACCACTTGTGATGGTGCAGGGTATAAAAAACACAATGATTTCTTCTCACTTAAACGTTTAACGTTTTTAAATTTATTTAAACTTGTAATTTTGTTTTTGTTTAGCACAAGAAAAGAACAATTAAATATAATAAATAATTGAAAATTTTTTTTATTTAAACTAAAATCGCCCGTTTAACTGGAATTTACACAAAAACAAAATTTTAAACGATTTCAATGATGAATTTGTTAAAATTTACAATCACAGTCTTTTGTTGTTGTTGTTTTAATGCAAATTTTTCATTTTTATAGAAAAAACTAAATCTTTAATAAAATTTATTTATTTTATTATAAATAAAAATTTTATCGTAATAAGAATTTGAAAAGATGAACTAAATTTTATTTGTTAGAAGATGAATGAAATGACATAAATTAATTGAAAAAAATAGAAGTTATGTCAAGCTATAGAAAGGAATTAGAATGAGGTCTTAAATTAAGCTTGGTTCTGATTAAATTAGTTCAGTTATAGTTAAGTTTTAGTTCAGCTCTAATACAGTTCTAGTTCAGTTCTAGTTCGGATTCTAGTTCAATTCTAGTTCAGTTCTATTTCAGTTCTAGTTCAGTTCTCAGTCAGTTCTAGTTCATTTTAGTACAGTTCTAGTTCAATTCTGGTTCAATTCTAATACAATTCTAGTTCAATTCTAGTTCAGTTCTAGTTCAGTTCTAGTTCAGTTCTCAGTCAGTTCTAGTTCGAATTCTAGTTTAATATGAGATCCTAGTTCAGTTCTAGTTCAATTCTAGTATAATATCTAGTTCAGTTTTAGTTCAGTTCACGTTGAGTTCTAGTTCGGATTCTAGTTCAATTCTAGTTCAGTTCTAGTTTAATTCTAGTTTAGTTCGAATTCAATTCTAGTTCTGTTCTAGTTTGGATTCTAGTTCAATATCTAGTTCAGTTCCAAGTTCAGTTCTAGTTCAGTTTTAGGTCAGTTCTAGTTCGAATTCCAGTTTAAAATGAGACCCTAGTTCAGTTCAGTTCTAATTCTATTCTAGTTCAGTTTTAGGTCAGTTTTAGTTTGAATTATGGTTAAATATTTAGTTTAGCTCTTTGTTCATTTCTAGTTCAGATTCTAGTTCAGCTGTAGTTCAGTTCTAGTTCAGTTCTACTTCAGTTCTAGTTTAATTCTAGTTTAGTTATAGTTCGGATTCTAGATTACTATCAAGTTCAGATCTTAATTCAGTTCTAGTACAGATTCTAGCTCAGCTGTAGATCATTTTGTAGTTCAGATATTTATTGAGATAATGGTTCAGATTCTTAATCAGATTGGAGTTCAAATTCTAATCACATTCTGGTTCAGTTTATTCTTATGACACTTGAACAGATTCTAGTTAAATTTAAGCCCTAACTACAGTTTAGTTACAATTTTAGATAAATTATGGTTAAAATTCTAGTTAAGACTCCAAATCTTATTATAGATTAGATTCCAATTCAGACTTTATTTCAGATTCTTATTGGTTATTAATTAAGAGTTAAGTTAAGATTACAGTAAAGATTAAAGTGTAAACTGCACTATAATCAGATTTAAACTCAGATTATCGCTCTGATTTTAGGCCAGATTCAGGTTTAGGTTTTAGTTCAAATTCCATTTTAAATTCTTGTTCAGTTTCCAGTTCGAAATTTTAAATTTTAGTTCAGATTGATGAATCTGGTTCATGTTCCAATTTAGATTCTGTTTGAAATTCCGGTTAAGATTCTAGTTCAGATTTCAGCCCTGATTTTATTTCAGATTGCAGTTTAGATTCAGTTTCTAATTTAGATTATCGTTGAGATTCGAGTCCAGATTAAAGTTTAAAATTCAGATTATGGTGCAAATTGTAGCTGATAGTTCAGATTCCAGCCCTGATTTTATTTCAGATTGCAGTTTAGATTCAGTTTCTAATTCAGATTCTAATTTAGATTATCGTTGAGATTCGAGTCCAGATTAAAGTTTACAATTCAGATTATGGTGCAAATTGTAGCTGATATTAAAGTTCAGATTCTAATTTATTTCAGATTCAAGTTTGGATTATGGTCCAGATGCTCATTCAGTTTTAACAGTCCTCTACAGATTTTATAAACTTAGTTTAAGTTAATTTGTTTAATACGTGTTTTTGTGCCATAATTTTAGTTATTTTCAAAAATAAATATTCTTAATAGCAAAAATGTGCCTAAAATCGAATTTTAAATAGTTTTTTTTTTTAACTGTAGAACATTTTTTTTGAAATTCTTTATGGCAATTTTTTTCTTAAAATAATTTTCATAAGATCATGTATTTAGATTTTTTGCGTTAATTTAAATAATCAACATCAGCAGAATTTGAATTATGTTTAACAATATTTTGGTATTTTTTTTTTTTTTTTGTTTAAGAGACACAAAATTTGTCACATTTTAAGAGGGGATTTTAATTAAAAATGACAAAGCACGTTCTGGCGAATAATATATGAAAAAATAAACGAAACTAAAAGTTAAAAAACCAAAAAAAGAAACACAAAATATTGAGACTTGAATTTAAAAACTGACCTACAGTTTTGTAGTTGTTGTTTTATTTGAAAGATCATTTCAAATTGGGGGGTTTAATTAAATGTTTTTTGTTTGTTTTTTTTTTCTATTTTTATAGTAAACTAGAGATCATAGTAGTGAAAAAAATATTTGGAAGGTTAAAGAAATTAATAATAAAAAATTAAGAACATGTGTTTTTTATTTAATTGTTTGTTAAAGTAAAAAATTTTAATTTGAAGGAAATTAACTGAAAAAATTATTTAGAAATAAATTGTTATTTATATAATAAAATAATTCCCCTAACTTTCATAAAATATGGTTATTTTTTGTTAAACTTGCGAAAAACCCAGTTTAACTAAACTAAGTTTAAGCAAGTTTAACAGCTAAAATTTTTTTTAATTGCTTTTGAATTAACTCTCATGAAATATAAAATTTTTAGTTAATTTCTATTTTTTAATATTTAAATTGTCATTACTGTTAAAATGGTGGCCAATCGAATGAATATGAGTTAGAGAAAATTTTATACTTTCTATAAACTTTCTAATGAACTAAATTTTTTTCGTTAAACTTGCAATTTCCAAGTTTAACTAAACTCGCTTAAAGCAAGTTTAAGGGTTAAAAATGGCAAAATTTTATTACTAATCATTTAGGATATCATCACACATAAAGACTTTTGATTTATTTTTAGCTTTTTAAATATTTTAATAACCGTTTTTGCTAAGAGGTTGGCAACTAGAAAACAATTTAGCTGGAAAATTTACTACTTTCTAATTAACTGAAAATTTTTCGTTAAACTTGCAATATACAAGTTTTACTAAACCCGGTTTAAGCGAGTTAAAATTGCCAACGCTTCTTACGTTTTATTTATATTGTTAACAGTTAACATAAACATTTTTGTTTTATTTTAATTTTTAAATATTTTAGTAACAGTTGCTGCTAAAAGCGTGGCAACTCGAAATAAATTGAATGATTTTTTTTTTTAATTTTTTACAAACTTTCTGGTGGACTAAACCTTTTCCGCTAATCTTGCAATTTCCAAGATTAACTAAACTTGGTTTAAGTAAGTTTAAGGGTTAAAAATTAAAAAAATAGCTAACTAATGATTTATGCAGGCATTTAACCTAAATATTTTAGTTATTTTTTTATATTTTTTAAATATTATAATGACCATTTCTGCTAAGCGGGTGGCAACTCGAAAAAAAATTTAGAAATAAATATTACTTTTTACAAGCTTTCCTATGAGCCTAAGATTTTTCGCTAATCTTTCAATTTTCAAGTTTAACTAAACTAGGTTTAAGCAAGTTTAAGGATTAAAAATGGCAAAAATCGCTTATTAATTATTTATGCAAACATTTAACATACAAGTTTTTGTTTTACTTTTAGTTTTTAAATATTTTAATAATGATAATAATGCTAAAAAGGTGGCAACTCTAAAAAAATTACTAAGAAAAATTTTTACTTTTATCAAGTTTTCTTATGAGCTAAAAATGTTTCGCTAAACTTCCAATTTGCAAGTTTAACTAAATTAGGTTTAAAGAAGTTTAAAGGTTTAAATTGTTAAAACAAGTATAAATAATTTATGCGTTCATAAATTATAAATATTTTTTCTTTGCTTAACTTTTAAATTCCAAGTTTAACTAAACTTAATTATGTACTTTTAATTTACCTCTTCCATACATCTTTCCAAACACTTGTGGGTGACATTTTCTAACATCAACACCATACTTGTGTCATATTCATGGGAGTCATCATTAAATATTGATAAATTTGTTAAAATTTGATTTATTTTAAAATCATTCTCCAATTCAACATCATCTTCGCCACCATCTATTTCCAATAACTGTTGTGTGGCCAAAGGTGTGGTGGATTCGATTATTTCATCAGTTTCACAGTTAACGCAATTAAACACAAAACTTGTGATAATAATTAATTTCATTAAGGAATTAATTAAAGATGATTTAATAAAATTTTGAGAAAACATTTTCTTTGGGAGGCGATTTGAGATTAAAATAATTTTTTTTTTAAATTTTAAAATAATAAATAAATTAAAATATTTAAAATTTTTTAAACTTAATTTTTCAAATTCTTGTTTTGAATAAAATTCATTTTTTTTGTTTTTATTTTGTGTTCGTTTTTTTAATTAAAAAAAATGTTTCTCATTTGTTTGGTTTTTTGTTCATAAAATTTGTTGTTGCTCTGATTTGTTTTTTGCTTTTTAACATTGATATTCGATGTTATGATTGTTGTTGTTTTTCTTTTTTTTCTCTTATGTTAAATTTATTGCTACTTTGTAAGAGTTGCCACATAAATTATAAATTTCGTTTGCACTTTTTATTCATTCTAAAACCGCTTGCACTTGTTATCGCTTTTTCATGTTTTCATTTAATATCAGTCATTTATAATTTTTTTTGTTCACTTTAATTAATTGATTTTCTGTGGTATTTTGCTTTTGTTTTTTTATGATTGCAAATTATTGTGTTTTTGTTGTAAAAAAAGTTTAAAGACGTAAGCACGTGATAAACCGGTCTGAAACAATATTAAAAATAAATTATATAGAAATTGAACTTTATAAGCGGTGTTGTTTAATAATATATAAACATGTAATTGAAAACAGTGGGCTCAACACAATAAAAAACTGAAAATAAATATTTTTCAAAAATTTCCAAATATGGCAACTCGAAAATATTTTGTTACCAAAATTAATTTCTCCAAACAAACATTTCCTAAAGCGAAAAACTTTTCACTAAACTCTCAAAAACCAAGTTTAACTAAACTCGGTTTTTCCATGGTTAAGACTTAAAAATACTACCAAACGCTTTAAAACCTCCCATAATATTTTGAAAAGTAAACATTTTTTCTATTAATAATTTTTTCATGTTCCAAATGCAAAAATCTTCCAAAAATATGGCAACAAGAAAAAATTTTTGTTACCAAAATAAATTTCTCCTATCAAACTTTTCAATAAGCTAACAAATTTTCGCTAAACTCTTAAAAACCAAGTTAACTAAACTTGGTTTTTCTAAGATTAAGACTTGAAAAAGCTACCAAACGTTTTAGAACCTCACAAAATAGTTTCAGCAATAAAAGTTTTTATTATTAATTAAATTTTTGAAAAATTTGTAAATAAATCTTCCAAAAATATGGCAACTAGAAAAATGTTTTATTATCAAGTTTAACAAAACTAACATTTTTTCGCCACACTCTTAAAAACCAAGTTAAACTTTTTTATTTGCATTTTTCAAATATTTTTTTTATATTTAATTTGAAAATATGACAACTTTCCTATAAATGGACTTTTTTCGCTAAACCTGCAATTTCTTAGTTTAATTAAACTAAGTTTAACTCATTTTAGGGCTTAAAATTGACAAACATTTCTTATAAATTACAAGAAACGAATTTTTCTTTAATAATTTTTGGTTTTATTTACAATTTTCAAATATTTGTCGCTAATCTTGCAATTTCCAAGTTTAACTAAACCAGGTTTAAGTGAGTTTAAGGTTTAAAAATTTATGTAAAATTTATTATTTTTTAAGACAAAAAATTTAGAGTAAAAATTTTTTCTTTTAATTTACTTTTTGTTGCATGTTGTGCCACTGTGTTTATTGTTTTAAAGATTTATTAAAGATGCATTTTTTGTTGGTTTTATTATTAAGTTGTAAAATTATTAAAATAAAACTTGATTTGTTTTTAAATATTATTTGAAATTCGGATTCTTTTTATTATTTAAACAAACATTAATTAAATTCTGCTTTTTTTATTTTTTTTTAATTATTTTTATTTTTTCGTTCTCTTTTAATTTTTAAATTTATTGGATTTTTTTTTATTTCTTTATTTTTTTTTCTTCCTTTTTTTTTTTTTTGAATTATTTTTTTAATTCTCTCAATTAATTTCTTTATGACAAACTGTTGCTTATTACTTATATAAATTACATTTTTTTTAATCCAGAATAAACGTTATTTTCTTCTCTTTTGCTTTTATTAAATTAAACTTCCCCTCTTCGTCACTTCTTTATTATTAAAATTTAATTCATTTCTCTTACTTTTTTTCATATAAGTGACAAACCCTCTTCTTTATAATATTTTTATTATGATCATAATCATATTAAAATTAATATTATTTATTTCTTCTTCTTCTTGTTGTCATTATTATGTATGTTTGTCTGTTTTTTTTAGATTAACCCTCAAACAATCACTAAAACTAATAGTTGATTTGTTATGTTAAATTGGGATTTTTATGTCAATTTTAACACTCTCTGTTATTTTGTATATTAAATGTCTCAGATGTATGTGTGTGTGTGTTTTTTTAGCTCCCTTTTTTAAAAGCTTCGTTTATTCACAACAACTTCGTTCGTTTTCTTATCGTTTTATAATTTATTTTGTTTTCTTTTTTTATATCTTAACGGTATCACGTTTGTATCACAACTGATCGTCTCAAGTAAATTGTACTCAGTTGTTATACTCTCATTACGGTTAATGTTATTGTTGTTATTAATAATAATATTTGCTACTGTTATAATGTAAATGGAAATGTAATGTATTTGTAGTTGTTTTAGTTTTGATGTTGGTGTTAAATGAATTCGCTCAATTTTTTTCATTTGTTTTTGTTTTTCATTTTACTGTGGCACAGTGTGTTCAAATCGCTTTTTTTTGGAAATAATTCTGTAACTTTTAAACCGTTAGAGATATATTAATGAAATTTCACATAGTCAGAGCAGAAGTGTGTTCGAGATGATTAGGAAGAACACAAGCACCTATATGGTTCGGGGCGTAGTCTGTGATCCTCTAAAGTTGATCACCTCGGATATGTTGATTTTTTTTTTAATTTCCAAAAATACATTTATGAATTGAAAGAAAAATTGATAGACCTTATAAATGTCAATTACATTTTCTGGTTATCTCTTATAGTTTCAGAGATATTCTAGTCGAATTAAATTTTTAACCCATTTTTAGCCCTGTTTATTTTTCGCCTCCATACATTCTTGTGCTGAGGTGTCGTAGAAATGTATGGAGAATAGTAAAATTTTACTAGAGGAAGTCCAATTTAGCGTGGATTTTCAGCCAAAAAGTAAGCTTTTAATACATGTATTTGGTATCTATGAAAACATCAGAACTTGCAGATTTATAATTTTGAAAACAAAAGAAAACATAACGTCATTTGAAGTCAAAAATCTATGACTAACTTCAAACTGCGATTTTAGGCTTTTTATAAAATTCATATTTAAGCTCTAATAATATTTAAACAAATTACAGTCTTTTTGTGAAATTTCTTCACGATATATATTAATTTACCTTTTATTCATGCAATTAAAAAGATTCCGAATTTTTGGTACGCAAATGCCCAAAATCTCAATCCGTATAAATTATGTTGAAAAATTTGAATATTCCACTTAAGCGATAGCCATGTCTTTACAAAGGCCGACCGGCAGAAAATTCTTTTTGTGTGTTTAACTTACGTATATAGCTTTATATAAAGGATAATTAAAAAATGATTCCATCCTAATAATTTGAGAACTTCACAAAAAAAATTTAATTGTTTTTTTTTTTTTTCAAAATTTAACAAGTTTGGATAGGGCTTGTGGGCATGTCTCCGTCCCAACGGCCTCCGGATTAGTTTCACACATTCTCATTAAAATTTCTTTATAAAACAAAAGAAATTAAAATACAGAACAAAAAAAATAGTTTTATAAGTAAATAAATGTTGCCACCTTTAAAAAAAATCCCCAAAAAATTATTTTGATTTAATTATTTATTTTGAGTAGAATATCTCCGAAACTATATGAGACAACTCAAACATGTAAATGTATGATACAAACAAGGACTTTCTTTATACAAAATTTCTTTAACCTCAATTCATAAATTGATTGGTTAACTTAAGAGGGTCACTGACTCCGCCCCTGACTATATATGACCTTGTGTTCCTCAACATCAACTCAAAAACATCTCAGCTCTGATTATATGAGAAATTTCATTTAAATATCTCTAACGGTTCAAAAGTTACAAATTAAACAAAAAAAAACGATTTGTTTACACTGTTCTATGGTAACTACAGTAGAAGAGCATAATGTTATTAATACAGTAAGAAAAAAAGTTACTGTTAATTGTGCTTTTATTTAAAGCAAAATACTGTTTTATTCATAACTTCCTTAATATTAAGGATCCTTTAATGAATGTTTTTATCATAAACAATAACATTTTGTAAAGAATTTATCAAAAATAAAAAATATTAGAAAAAATCATTGAAATCTTTATTCATTGCTTAAAATAAATTTATTCTCTCTTTTAAAAAATCTATTGATTCCATTTAATTTAAATCACTTTTTTATTTAAAAATAAAAAACACCTTTAAGTTATCATTTTTTATTCTAAAATATTTATCATTTTATTCATTCCACCCTCGTTCCTCATTTTTATTGCTATTGAAAAATCATTCTTCAATATAAAAAATTTTAAATTCTTTTCATAAAATTGTTAAGCATGAAAAAAAGTAAAGTACCAAATAATTGAACATTTAAGTAGCTTGATTTCCGTTTCCTAACAAAAGAAGAAGGAGAAGAGGAAAAGAAACACAAAATTCTATCACTTGCTCTTAATTTTTTTGTCAAAAAAAAATCCCTTAAACACTTCCTTTACTTAAAAGCAACAAAAACCTAATGCTAAAAGAGGGGGAACAAAACAGAAAGGAAGTTAAGCTAATACAAAATACCTACCTGTTGGTAAAATTGGCAAATAATAACAAAAAGCTGTATATTAAGGAATTTCCTTTATTATAAAAATTAATTTGAAAAAATTTAAATTTTGAAAGTTTTTGCTTAAAAATTTTAACTAAAACTATAAAATTTTCTCAAAAAGTTATCATGATAATATTAAAGCAGAGTTTAATTTTTATATTATGTAATTATTTTTTGCTAAACTTGCAAAATCCTAGTTTAACTAAACTTGGTTTTTGGTAAGTTTAAGACTTCAAAATAGATTTAAATGGTTTAAAACAACCTAAAAATTAAATTAATAAACTAAAATTTGTAGCAATTTTCAATTTTAAAAACTTTTTAACAAAATTTCGTTGCAAACAAAAAAACTGAAAAAAAATTGTTTTAAAAATTTAGCAATTTTGATAAACTTGCCCATGACTACTTCACTTTTAATTCAATTGGAATAAATCTGGTTTAAGTAATATTAAGTGATAAGCACTAATATGATTTAATAAAAACTTAAGGTTTAAAAGTTTTGGATTACAATTTAAACATATTTTTTGAACTTCAACTATATCATTTTTTTAAATTTTATCCATATTTTGCAATTTTTTATAAATTTTACTAAAATTATGGCAACCCTAACAAAATTGTTTGAACATAAATGAAAGTTTATTTATTAGTTTTCATTTGCCAGTAATGAATTTTCTTAAACTTAGAATTTTCAAGATTTAACTACATCCCAATTTTTCACATTACAATTATTGAATTTCCTTAAACTTACACTTGCTAGTTTAACAAAACTTAGTTTAACCAAGAATAAAGACTTAAGAAAACTGTAAAATTTTAACCAAAAAATACTTAATCTCGTCATTTGTAAGCAATTGATTTCCTTAAACTTCCAATTTCCTAGTTTCACTACACTCAGTTTAGGCAACTTCAGAGATTTAGTACCAAATTTTAACCATTTATTTATTTATGAGCTGTTCAATTTGCAGGTAATAAATTTCCTTAAACTAACATTTCCTAAGTTTAACTAACCAGTTGTGGCTGAGTTTAAGATTTATACAAATTTTTACAAACAAAATTTAATGATTTACTTTATTAGCTTTCCTTTGCAACAAAAATTTTCCTTAAACTTATATACTTAGATTACCTAAACTTAGTTAAGTTCTACTATAAAAACTAAATGCCAACAACTTTCCGTTACAAAATATAAAGCTTTAATAACTACTTTCGATTTGGCAAGTCATTTATTTCCTTAAACTAACGAGTTTAAGAACACTCAGTTTAAAATCTATTTAAAATTAATGTTTAAAAATCGAGGTTTTTGGTTTTTAAAAAACTATTTTAAATTTTAAACAGTCTTGATTTTTCCAATTTTTTATTACTTTTTGTGAATTTTTAAACATTTGAGTGTTTTGTCTCCCTTCAAAAGGAAACGGAAATTAAAAATATATATGTATGTGAATTATTAGATTTATTTTTATTTATAGCTAATTTTTTCCCTTTGGGTCTAAATTTATTTCCATTTCCTTATTAGTTTAAAGAAAAAATCAATTTATTTTCCATTAGCCTTAAGCTATTTAGTGTTCTCTTTTCCTCTCTCCTTGACTCTCTTACTCTTTGCAAATAGAAAACAATAATTGGCTTTACAAAAGCTTAATTTTTTAATTTAATTTCTTTAATTGCTTTTCATTACCTTTATTAGCTCTTTTTTACTTAAATGTGTTTGTGGCTCTTTTTTTTATTATGTTGGATAAAACAGTAAAGCAGTAACAACAAAAACAATATATTTTTTAAGTAAAAAACGGTTTGTTTGTATGTGTTAATTTTAATGTCGTCTCTTAATTTGGTTTATTAACTGTTATTTTTTTCTTTTCCCTACTTCCGCTCTCTTTGTTTATGTTAAAACAACATGTATGTGGTTTTCTTTTCATTGTGTTGAGTGGTAAATTAAAGAGGTGAGAAAGAGACCGTTAGAATTTTATAAAATGTGAGGGAGAGTGTATTTTGTTGTTTGTTTATTTGTGTAACAATATAAAGAGAACATTTAATGAAACTTAATGCAATTCTGTTATTAAATGCAGCATATTTTAAGGAGATTTTTGATCAGCGTTAAACATTGTGTCCAAATCGATTTTGTTTTTGGAAAAAATTCTTTAACTTTTGAACCGTTAGAGATATCTTAATGAGATTTCACATAATCAGAGCTGAGGTGTTTCCGAGTTGATTTGGAGAAACAGAGAGCCTTTTTTATTTTTAAGATTAAATAGAATGAGTATAAAGTTTTGAGTACTTTATAGTTGTTAAATATTGCATATTTAAAAGCTGAGTTTTTCACTTATTTATCAATTTTAATTACATTTCTTTTACTAACAGAATTTTTTGTTAAAATTTAAACTTTTAAATATCTTTTTAATTGTTATTATTAAAATGAGAAAATCTAATTTATTCAAATAATTTCTTAATTTATTCTCTTTAAAAGCTTAAAGTCTTAAAACTTAATTTATATTTTTCTTGTTAAGCTTCTTTTATAACTTTGTTTGTTTCTATATCTTTTATTCTCTTGGGAATATTTAGGTTTCTTAATTGTTTTTACTTTAATGTTAGGAAAATATGTTGTTTATTTATATATTCCTTTTTTTATAAAATTTCTGTGTTAATTTCCCTTAAGAAACATACAAAAATATTTTATAATTTCATAAATTTAATATTAAGAGTTTTTGCTAAGAAAGAAACAGAGTCATAAATACACAAAATAACTTCTCATACATTTAACACAACAACACCAAAAAAAACACTTAAGTGTTAAAGACATTAAAATCCATTACTCGAAGGCTTACTTATGTTTTTAATAATAAAAACATATTGAAAGGATATAAGAATATTTTTTTCATTTCTTATAACCAAGAAAAATAGATCTTAAGGAAATATTTTATACAAAAAGGGACTAAATTCTAAGCAAAAATGGATTAAAATTAAAATTATTTAAATTTTCACAATTGAAAAATGTTAAAAAATCAAAATTCTTTACTTTTAACCCTTAATCTCAGTTAAACTAAGTTTAGTTAAACTAGGAAATTCTAAGTTTAAAAAAATTTAATAATGCCAACTGGAAATTAACAAATAAAGCTTTGTTTTTAACCCCAAAAAATTTGTCAGGGTTGCCAGAATATTAGTAAAACGTCTAAAATATTTTTAAAACCTACATTTTTAATTTATTTGTGTTTGAGAAATACTTAGAAATCAAAATTGTTTGTTTTTAACTTAATCTTAGTTAAACTAGGCAATTTTAAGTTTAATGAAATTTATTAAATTTAAACGAAAGATGATAAATAAAGGTTTAAAATAAAACCGAAAAATTCCATTTTTGCCATAGTTTTCCTCAAACTTTTAAAATGTTATAAAATTATATTTTAAACCTAAAAATTTTTATTTGTTTAATTTACAAAAATTTTAAAAACCTAAATAATCACATTTTAAACCTTAATCTTAGTTAAACCATGTTTAGTTAAACTTGAAATTTCTAAGTTTAAGGAAATTTAATATAGCCAAATGAAAGATAATAAATGAAGACTTATTTTTAATTAAACATATTTTGCTATAGTTTTCGTAAAACTAATAAAAAGTTTAAAAAATATACTTTAAATGTGAAACAAATATTTTATTATTTCACAAAATATTTTAAATTATTTAAAAATAGTTTTAGGACAAAAATTCGTGTGTCACATAATTTTTGTTCTTTTACATTAATTTTAAGGCCCAAAAACCAAGTTTAGTTAAACTAGGAATTTGGAAGTTTAACAAAAATTATTATGTGAAAATGAAATTTTAATAAATGTCCCATTATTTACAAATAAAAAGTTTTTGGTGTTGCCATATTTTTGTAGGGAAACTATTAAAAATTATTAAAAATAATTTTAAGCATAAAAATGTATATGATTAAAGATTTTTGGATATATTTAAAGGCTTTAATGCTTTAACTTAGTTAAACCAAGTTTAGTTAAACTAGGATTTTGAAAGTTTAGCGAAATTTAATATATGAAAATGAAAGCCTAAGGAGTGATAGTAATACCCATATAATTTTTTTGGAGTGTTGCCATATTTTTTAATTGAAAATTTTATAAACATCTTTAGAAATAAATGTTTACCTTTTCGAAGCATTTTTTCACAATAATTCCCTAAATTTATTTTATTTTATTTGAATTCTCCTTTTGTGCCTGCCATTTTTCCTCGTTACAAATACAATATTTATTAAGTTTTGTATTGTTTTGGGTCATATAATAAAGTTGTAAATGTTTTTGGGGCATAAAATTCAATTGAATATGCCACCTAATGTAATAAAATATGGGAATTAACTTAGAAAATATGTAAATTCTCAAAGAAATATCAAACAACAATACTTTCTCATACCACTCTTAGAACTTATTCTCCTTTAAGCTCACACACACACACACTCATGCATATAAACATCAACAAACAAATTATAACATCAACAAGAGAACAGTTAAATCTAATTTAAATTGTTTGTTGTTATTTTAGGGTAACAAGACAAATTTTCTTAAGAAAAACATATTGTTTTTGTTTATTACAAGAAAATTTCTAACAAAAAGCACACCAACACACTCACATATACAAATAAAAGTTTTTTTTTTTAATTTTTGGGTTTTATAGAAAATGAAAAGAAAAAATACAATAAATATGGCGAAATTACAAAATAATTGGATTTAAATTGAAATGAATTAAAGAAAAAAGAAGTTGAAAAACAGATAAAATAAACTGTGTTGTTTAAAGAAAGAATAAAAGCAGCAAGACAAAGTTAACGAAAGAAGTGTTAATTCTTAAGAAATGGGGAAAATATAGAAAAAGAACATAAGCAAAAACATATTAAGAAGATTTCTGTATAATTGAGTTTTAATTTTATTTTGTATAGTCAGCAAAAAATAATAATTTTTGGTTTAAATTATTTAAAAGAAATATAATAACTAATTTTTTTAATAAATGTCATATTTTAAAAGTTTGCAAGTAATTTCTATGTAAAATATGGCAACAATGTCAGAAATTATGATATCAAAATATAGCTTTTTTTTTTAAATCACATACATAAATAAACTTTCTTAAACTTGGATTTTCCAAGTTTAACTAAACTCGCTTAAACGAAGTTTATCTTCTGAAAGAAATATTTTTGGATTTAAATTGCAATCAAATATCATTAAATACTTCTATTTTTAACTTTCTTTACATTTAAAAAAATTTGAATGATTTTCTCTAAAAATATGGCAACACTGAAAATTTGTCTGAATTAGAAAGACAGCTTTTTTGGCCGCAATTCATATGAACTAAGTTTTTCTCCTAAACTTAGATTTTCCAAGTTTAACTAAACTTGGTTTCAGCAAGTTTAAGTCTCGAAATTAATAATTTTTTGAGTTTAAATATGTTAAAAAACTTAAAATGTTAATATTTTTATTTTATTAACATGTTTCAAATACTTTTTCAAAATTTTTACAAAACTTTGGCAACACTGGAAATTTTCTCACTATAAAATTAATTAGTTTTTAATGCTTAGTCATATAAGCTAAATATTTTTCCTTGAACTTTGATTTTTCAAGTTTAACTAAACTCAGTTTAACGAAGATTAAGAAACGAAAGTTAAGTTTCTAGGTTTCTAATAATTAGAAGGAACTCAAAATGCTAATATTTGTGTTTTTTATAATTTTATTTTTTTTCTAATTTCTTTAAAACTATGGCAACCCTGAAATGTTTTCTTTATTATAGAATTAAATAATTTTAATAGCTTAATCATAAAAGTTAAGTAGTTTTCGCTTAACTTAGTTTTTCCAAGTTTAACTAAACTTGGTTTAAGAAAGATTAAGAGTTTAGAATTAGATTTTTAGATATATTTTAAAATTTTCGAGGTTTTGTTATTAATTTTTTTGTTATCTTTGTTTATTTTACAGATATTGCGTGGAATTTGAAGTCTTGAGAACTTCTAAGTCCTGTCACAAATTACCTCCTTATAACTTGTTGATAGAAGGTAACTTTTCAAATTTTTTAAATAAAAATAAAACAATTATATAATTTCCTTCCCTTTCTCCAACCAGGTGATCGCATTGTGGTGCGTTGTGATGTGGAAGCTTTTATACAGGATTTCGCCAACTCTTCAGATAATAATACTCTCACCTCATCCACACTTAAATCAAAACATCATAATGACAACAACTACAACAAAGTGGACTTGGCCAACAGTTCGGCAGAGGAAGATATAAATGAAAGCGATGAAAATATGATTGACAATAGTAGCAGCAGCAGTAGTAGTAGTGATGAACATGATGATTATGATACAGCTTCGTTAACGGTTAAAACTACATCTACAACTACCACAACAACAACGACTACAACTACAACACCATATCCACCGCCACAAACTATACAGTATCATTGTCGTGGTGAAGGTTTACCGGGACGTACCACAAGATGGAGTGGTTTGGCAGCACCTTCATGTCGTGGCAAATGGTTAAGATTGACACTGGATACACCGAAAAAATGTTCGCATGCACAATTTATATTCGTTTAAGGGGAAGAGTTTTTAGGTTTTTAATTTTTTTTATAATTTCAATAAATAAATTTATTAAAAATTTTATTTTTTATTGAAATTCTTGTCATTTGAAATAGTTTTCTATAAATAAGTTTTCTTAAACTTGCAATTTCCTGGTTTAACTAAACTTGGTTAAGGCAAGTTTAAGATATGAAAGTAATATTTTTTTTTAGGTTTTAATGTTCTAAAAATAAAAGTTACGAAAATTTTTAATTTAATATTTCTTTTCATATGCCACTAAAAATATGGCAACCCTATAAAATTTGATTACGAAATTGTAAAACTTGATTAAAGCAAGTTTAAGATTCGAAAATCAAATTTTTTTGAATTTAAAATATTATTTGGATTTAAAATATTATAAAATTAAAAAAGTACTTAAAAATTTTTAACAAAATTTCCATCAAAAACCATGGCAACCCTAAATTATTTTTCTATGGAATTATAAAAATTTTGTTTGTTTTTCATAAGGACATATTGAAATTTGTTGATCTTTCAATTTCCCAGTTTAACTAAACTTGGTTTATCCAAGTTTAAGTATTGAAAATAGGATTTTTAATTTAAAATATATTTTATATAATACTATGTTCTGAACATTTTGAATATTTTCAATATTTAAACTTTTTTAACAAAATTTCTATGAAAAAACATGGTAACCCTAAAAATTTTGTTTAGGAAATTTTAAAACTTTTGTTTATATTTCACATGGATATATTTAAATTTGTTGATCTTTAAATTTTCCGAGTTTAACTAAACTTCGTTTAACCAAGTTTAAGGTTTGAAAATATGATTTTTAATTGTTAGATTTTTCCGCATTATAAAAAATTCTGAAATTTTAACATTTTTTTCATATTTAAATATTTTTCTATAAAAAATTGGTGACATATGGCAACCCTAAAAAATTAATATTTTATTTTATTTTATTAATTATTTTTTATATTGAATTATTTCACTTCTATATTTAATATAAAAATATTACAAATCTCTAACCTTTCAATTTCCAAGATTAACTAAACTCGGTTTAACCAAGTTTAAGTCTTAAAAATAGGCTTATTCAATTTAAGATATTGCTAAACTATATAAAATTCAGAATTTTTTAAATTTCTAGCATATTTACAATTTTTTTTTTACAAAATTAGTTTAACTAAACTCGGTAAATGCAAGTTTAAAACCAAAAATTTACATAACTTAATTCTATAAAATTTACAAATAAAATAATGTTATCATTGTAAAATATGGCAACTTTTTTTTTTTTTTTTATAAAATTTAAGGTCAATTAATTTTGAAATTTATTTAAAATATATAAACTATATAGTTTAATCCCACACATGCATAATCACACTTAACTGCAACTTATATATATTTTTTTAATCTTTCCTTGTTTTACAACTTTTATTAGCTTTAAGTCTAAAACATAAAACTCATACTAATAAAACAAATATAAAATTATAAGTATAAAAAATATATTGTTCATAATTGTAAGTTTCATCCTTCATTCAAAAAAAAAAAAAAAAAAAAAAAAAAAAAAAAACTCAAATGCATACATTAACGGCAAAATGAAAAAAAAAACAAAAAACAAACTATGTTTTTCAGTTGATTATAAACTAACAAAAACAAAAGGCAAATAAGAATATTAAAACAAGAAAATAATAATTTTTCCATAAATTTAAGCAAAAACAAATAATAATGTTTAGTTTAAATCTTTCTTTAAGTAAAATAAACCATATATAAAATTAATAAAGAAACATAATAAAACAAATGGAAAATATAAAAAAGTATGAATAAAAAATATAATTTTAAATATAAAAAAAACTGTTTATGTTAATGATCTCAAAGGAAATGCCAAGCAAGTAAAAAAAACTTATCAATTTTCATATGAATACTATTAAATAAGCACAAAAATCTAAAACATACGATTAGTTTTTTACAATTTTGGGGATTAACCGCTCAACCAAAACCATAACAAGTGGCAGCTCTTTTTTTTCTTAAACCAGCAAGCAAAACAATAACAAAACACACCATTGTTTATATGTTTTTTTTATTAAAACCGTTAGGAAAAGGGTAAGAGAGATAATTACACTTTGTTTACTTTTAATAAAAAGCCGTTATATTTATTCATAATAGAATTTACAATCAAAACAATAACAAACCACCATCTTTGCTATTGTTTACATTTTTTAACTGTTCAATTCCTGCATAATAACAATACTGGGACAAAGGAGTGAGAGAGATAATTATAATACTCATTACAACTTAGTTTAGTTTCAATGAAAAAATTCCGTTTTATTTACCAAAAATAAAAAAGGAGATTTTTGACTATATTACAGCAAAATAACAAATGTAATAGTAGAATAAGACAGATAAATTAAATTAAGTTAAATTAAATTAAATTAAATTAAATTAAATTAAATTATTTTTAATAAATTCCTTAAACGCTATCCGAATAAGAACAAAGCAAAATAGGAAGAAAAGAGAAACAACTTTAAAATTTAATTTTTTATTTAAACCGTTAAATTTAAGACCGTTATTACCCAACTTTCCTAATCAAAACAAAGCAAAACAGAGAGACAGTTTATAATTTTCATAACACAGTGGTTCCATAACTATTTATTTAAGAAATAATGCTATAACTTTTCAACCATTGAAGATATCTTTATGAAATTTTACATGTTTAAGGCTAAAGCTGATTTTCGGTAGATCAAGTCCCTACCTGGTTATGGCAGATGTCCTTGAACCTCCAAATTTTTTTTAACCACTAAAAAATTATTCAAAAATTGAGACTTATGAAAATAATGTATATAGATAGTTTTTGTAAATCTCTATAAAAATATGAATACAGGAGCAGGTTATATCTTACAGTTTCAGTGATTCAAGAAGAAGTAAATAAAAATAATTGTTTTTGGGATTAATTCCGTAAATTTTGAATTTGAAAATTTTGTCCAACTCTGACAAGTTAATTTTTTAAAAATTCTCCAAAGTCTATTTACAAACTGAGATATAAGGAATTTTGTATACCGATAGTCATTGTAAAATAAATTTAAATGAATTAAGGCAACTACATCCCCACAAGTCCTATTCAAATTGGGCAATTTGAAAAAATACTAAATTTCTTTTGTAAAGTTCTCAAATCCTAGACCTGATAGATATCATATTTGATATATGCTAACTATATGGCTACATATATAAGGTATGGTTTGGGATTTTGAGTATTTTAGTGTGGAAAGGTGGCCATATTTTTAATTCTCAGATTTTTGGACAAATTTTTATAAATTGTATTGAAATTTCAAATAAATTTATTAATTCCTTGCAGTGTTAATAACGTTTGGATATAAATTTTATTTTTCAAAAAACTTGAAAATTATAAAATTTTTCATCAATTTTTACTTTAATGAAATTTTCTTTATTTTTTCTTTAAAATTGGAAATCTTCAAGTAGTAACGTTTTCATAGATACCAAATACTTGGACAACAACTTCATATCTAGGCAGAAAATTCAAGCTTAACTAGACTTCCTCTCAAAAAATATTGCTATTTTTCATACATTTTTAATTTGTTTTCTTTAAACAAAAACAGAGAATAGAGAGAGAAAATAATTTCAATTTTATTTATAAAGAAAAATAGAGAGGGTTTTATTAATTTTTTTTACGACCTGTACTCACACTTTGTTATTGTTTTTAAGTTAGCTAAAACAGTTACAAGAGAGGATGAGAGAGAGTGAAAATTTATGATATTAACTTTGTTTACATTTTTTCCGTTATTTGAGGAGAATCATTATATTGCAGCAAAATCATAATATATGTATGAGAGTGAGCTACAACTCCTACAATAGACATATAGTCTATGTTTAACATCTTTGTTATACCCTCCATCACCGCAAGTGGTGAAGAGGGTATATTAGCTTTGTAAAAGAAATCATCTCAGATTTCATAATGTGTATATATCAATGAAATTTGCCTTGTGTAATTGTTATAATCCTGAAAGGTTGCCCTTTTTATAATTCGTTTAGCATATTAAAAGTTATAGCCCGATATCTGAGGTTTAAGATTAAGATTAAGATTAAGCAAAGAACTTTCGTAAAAATTTCAATTATCAAAATCGGTTCAGTAGAAAAAAAGTTATACTCAAAAATGTTAATGACTCATTAAGTGTTCCTTTATTATATATCAGATAAACGTTTATGAGTGTATGTGTGAGTGGGTATATACGAAATATAACTTCACACAAATTTGTGGTGAAGGATATTATAGAAACGGCACAGCCGAATATAGCATTCTAACTTGTTTATTTTGAATTTGTTGGAAGAAAGAGAGTCACAGTAACTTCTTCATAACATAACAGCAAAACAGAAAAAAAAATACAACACGAGAGAGATAACTGTAACATCCACACATTCTTAACTTGACTTTTGTTTACATTTTAATTAAACCGTTACTTTAATACTTTTTTTACCTTTTTTTGTGGAAAACCGTTATATTCTAGTAAAGTAATAAACAAAAGCGAAATTACAGAGTGAGAGAGCTATAATTTCTAGATTTTGTTTGTAATTGATATAAACCGTTAAAAAGCGAAGAGTGGCAGATACTTTAACTTCTTACATACAAATGTAAACTATAACATAATGCTGTTAATACTAAAAGAAACCCCGTTATATTACAGCAAACTAATAAACAAACAAAAACTGAGAGCGTAATTGTTTACATTTTTCTTTAAACTTAAACTGAAATAGAGTGAGTAATTTTGTTTATAAACGGTTAAATTGAATTCAAAACCAAAACAAATATTAAGAAAAGAGCGCATTATTGCAAACTGCTCTATTAAATTTAATTAATTTTGCGTATTTTATTATTTTTACTTTCCATCAATGATGACTACAAAAAGTCTAAATTAAAAAAAAAGTTTTATATGAAAAAAACCCTGTTATCAATTTTTGTCTATGAAAAAAAAGACTTTGAATTAAAAAAAGTAAACAAAAAATTAAAATCATTAACACGAACAAATAATTTCCAAAAGATAAGAATTATATTTTACAAAAACAAACAGCGTTTCACTCAGTTCTCAAACTTAAGCTCAACTTTTTGAAAATCGCCTGAACACCTTTGAATTTTTTTTAATAAATTTAGTTGAACTTGAGATTAAGTCGACAAAATACGAAGAAAATTAAATTTAAAATTAAATTTTAATAAAATTTTCAACAAAATTTTAAAACTGAAAATAAAAATGTTTAAACTTATAATAATTTTAATATTTATATTTAATATTATTGTGATATTCGGACATCCTTCGTCTACTTATTCACGTGGTAAGTTTAAATGAAATTCTAGTTCAAGTCACAAGGCAAAAGATTTAAAAGTGAGAACGAAAAATAAATGAAAGCGAAATCCATATTAAAAAAATAAAATAAAAATAATAAAGTGGTTACTCAGTACTCGTTATTAAAAAAAATAAATAAATAAAAAGTAAACAGACTTAAAATTCATGACAAATTGCTTTCAAAAAATATATATTTTTAATAACTTGTTCTTTTTTTAATTTTCAAAATTTTAAGTAATCGGTTTTCTATAAACCCTTTAACCTTTTGAATTTGTGCTAGAAAGTTTATAAACCACTATTTAAATAAATTTATAATTAAACTATATTTTAAAATATTTGTATATAGTTTTTCTTATCATTTTTTTATAAATGGTTACCGAGTAACCACTTTATTTTTTATACATTTTTAAAGTATTTTTCAAAATTTTTAATTTAATTTAATTTTACTTCATTTTAAAAATATGTTTATATTGTTTTATAATTTTTCTAAAAACGATTACCGAGTTAAAACTTTGTTTTTATAGATGTTGCAAGAAATAAGCTAAAATATATTTTTAGTGATCTTAAATATATTTAAAATACCTTAATATCTATTATTTATTAATTTAAGCTTTTTTTATATTATCGGTTACTGAGTAACCACTTTATTTTTAATATATTTCAACATTTTAAAAACATTTTTATATTGTTATTTTTTCTACTAACCAAGTTACCGAGTAACCAATTAATTTTTAATAGATTTTGCAACAAATTAAGCATAAATAAATTTTAGGGTGTTTTTAATGCATAAAAAATAGTTAAACATGTATTTTTGTAACAATTTAAGCAATTTTTTCTATTAACTTTTAACAAAATTACTAAATTACATTCGTAAATTGGTGAAAATATTTTTCATATATTTATATTTCATATTTTCAAAAAAGCGGTTACCAAGTAATCATTATCTTTTTTATATCTTTGACAGAAATTAACCATTTTTTATTTTGAATTCATTTTAAATAAATGAATAATGAGTTTATTTGTTTTCGTTATCATTTTATCAAATTTTTTCTTAAATGGTTATCGAGTAATCGCTAATTTTTAGCATATTTTTGAGGAAACTCAAAATAAAATACTAGAAACTAATTTTAAAATAGTTTGCAAACTTGTTTAACACAATTTGAAAATTTTTTCATACTTTTGCTTAAATGGTTACCAAGTAATCGGTATATTTTCAACACATTAACTGAATACATTTTATATTATAAATAATTTAAAATAAATTCCAAACATTCGTTTTGATACATTTTCTATTAGCGGAAAACGATTGTTTAGTATTCGGTGAATGTTTTTAAATTTGATTTATTCTCCTCCTCCCACCTTTTAGATCGTTATAATGCTGTATGTACTGATCCCGAAACAAATCGTGAATTATATATTGGAGAATTTTTCACCCGTCCCGGTCAATGTATACGTGTACAATGTTTGGGAACATTACAAATATGGGAGGACAGGTAAAAGAATAAACTTCGGTTTGAAAAAATCAAATCAAAAACTTAATTTCTTCCTTTTCAGATGTCAGGTACCACAATTAGAAGGTAACTGTTATCGTTTACCGGCTGCCAATGAATTTTTGGATTATCCTCGCTGTTGCTCTAATTATGAGTGTAAATCTTCCAAATCGGATGATAAAAGTACCACCGATGAGATACGTTTATATGATCATTATGGACGTTTATTACGTGAACACATTACTCAAAGAGTTAAGGTGTTGATTAAAGCGCCAGGAACAGTAACTACCTTCAATTACACAGAGGGAGGTAAAACAGTTTTGTCAACGCGACATGCAACAGATAATTTAGAATATAAAATAAATAATTATAGCTAAATATGAAAAAATTGTACCTAACGTATTTATTTATTGATGAAATTCAATATTTACAATTGAGTTAAATTTTGCAACTCTGTTATTATCATGCTGACATCTGTTTGTCAGATTATTAACAGAATATGCAATGGTAGTACCGTTAATATAGATACTGTTTTCTTATTACTATTCTTAAATATTATTTTTCATGGTATAGTGCTGACATCTGCTTGTCAATTTTATAACATGAAATCCGTACTACTTTCTATACACAGTACTGTTTTATCAAGTGTTTCTGTTCTTGAATAATTTGGAATTTTTTATGGTGTAGTGCTGACATCTACTTGTGAGTTTATAATTGGTGACACCGTATTATCTGTAATTTGAAAACACTTCTTTATCATATATAACTGCTTTGAGCAATGTAAATATTCATGGTGTTTAAAAACAGTGTTGTCATATCAAGCTCAAAACTATTAAATAATATTAGCGCACTTTTATAAACCAATTGTTAACTTTTATAGGCAAATTGTTAATAACAATGCTTTACATTTTCAGTAAAATAATTAACTCTACATTTCATTAAATTTCTTTGTAGTCAGTTGACATATGCTTGTAGACACTTTATTTATCAAAATTATACAAGAGCAACCTGTAAATCCAAACAGTTCTTTGATTGTTAACTAATATGTACAACTTGTACCTGTACGCTTGTCAAATAAATGTGTGACAAATTGTGTGTTTTTATTTAAAATTGTATATATTTCAGAAATGTGTACCTTCATAATGAATATTACAACTTTCATTATATTAAACTTCAATAGGGAGAATTATCAGAATTATTGTTCTGTCATGAGATGTATTCAGGTTTTAAAATGTGTAACGGGTTTGAATTCAATGCAATTTTTAACAAATATTTATATATTTTTATTTGCAGAGAACATGATCTAAAACTGAAATAATACAAAAAATAATATATATGTATAGCGCAAAAAGTGCTGAACAGGCAATACTATAATACTATATAGAGAAAAATTTTGACAAACATTTATAGCAAACGTCATTAAATTTAATAAATTCTTCTTCCGCCATTGAAAGCAAACTAATGTTACAAGATTTTCTTTAATTGCTTCAACGTATACAGTACGCTGTACATTATTTGTTTTTACGGCGCCGAAATAAAAACAACCATTACCCTTATAATAATAAAACGGCGTTAAGTTAAATAAAAAATCGCTTCCGCCGTTGAAACTCAACAACTACTTAGATCTTAAAACCCTATTGTCAAGTGGCGTTATTTTTTACTTCTGTGCAGTTGATCCGCAAAATTACCATTATCCAATAAGGAGTATTTTTGCGAAATTAATATAAAAAGAAATCTCGAAGGAGTAAAAGCAAAACAAAGTAGGTGTTTTTTTCATTTATACAAATAAATTATTTAATAATTGATTAATAACGAAAAGTTTGCTTAAAAAAATGTGCTTGTGTGTTTAGAGGTGTGTGCAAAAAAACGAAGAAAAAATTTTATACAAAAAGATTGCCGAATTCCAAATAGAATATTCTACAACAAAAGTGTAATGTAGTGACGCATAAAACGTTTATGAGTGGTTGTAGTTTAAGAAAATTTTAAATTTCAATAAAATGTGCAATTATTAAGAAATTTTATAAAAAAATGTTGAGGTCAAGTTGAAGATAAAAAGCCACAAGCTTTAGTTGGCGCGACGCTTAACTTGTCTGTTGTCTGCTAATTTTTTCTTTGAAATATCTTAAACATAAGCAGTGCTGCTGGCAGAGCTGCATTTGCCGACTGATATTCTTTTAACAAAAAAAAAACATGTGTTTTCGCCTTGGAAGAGAAATTCAAAATTAACGTCTTATTTTATTAATTTAGTTCGAAATAAAAAATTAAGAAATATTTTATGGGTATTAAATTAAAAATATAATTAAAATTGTACTTTTCGGCAAATGAAAAAAATGTGCAAAAATTGTTAAGATTGAGGTTATGTGCATTTTTTTCTTTTACTTTGCTTTATTTTTTCTTTAGTTGTCAAAATTTTATTGATGGCGTTTGTTTGATGGTTTTTGTTTCATAGATGTTATTAATTTTGTCTGTTAATTAACAGACCGCAGAAATGTTAGTTTACATAGCTTTGCTTGTTTTATGGTATTTTAAGAGGAATTAAATTTTGTTTATTTAATTTTAAGTAAATATTAACTATTTAAAAAATCTTTGCTAAATAAAATATTTAGTAATTGATTTTATAAAGTTTGTAAATATTTTTTATTTAAAATAGCTTTAATAGCTTAAAATCATGTATGAAATTTGGCGCCTTTTAACAAAATCTTCAGCTCTTTCACAGGGGCACATTTTGTAAGGTCAGTTATAACGTGTTTTATTTCAATGATGATTCATCATTTAAGTATGAAATGAAATAATTAATTAAAATTTTAGAATAATTTATTGAGCCCAACATTATCGATTTTTAAATTTTTTCGGGCATAAATATTAATTGGGCGAAAAAATAATATTGAATTCCGCTTTTAAAATCTCCCCCACTACAAGTGTATAAACATTGTCATTCCATGTGAAACGCTAAAAAGGAATCAATGAAACCTCATAATGTATAAATATATATTCTTCCATCAAATCAAAAGCTGACTTTATTTGGCCTTGTCCATCTGTCTTTCTGTTGTTGGCACTCTCACATCATCAATAATTGACATATCTTAATACAATTCAGAAGAACTTTCATGAAATTGTCAATTATAAATCGATAAATTAAATTCACCATAATATTGTGATATATCTAGTTCATTACAATTCCAAAAATTATCAAAATCGGTACAGTGGAAAAAAGTTTTATATTTAAGAAAAACTTGTATATATATTGTATACGTTTGAAAGCGTATGTGTGTATACACGAAGCATAACATAATATGTTCATATGCATTCGCGGTAGAGGGTTTTGAAGATTTGGCATAGCCGAATATAGCATTCTTACGGAATGACTATGTATTTCATTCGTAAATTTTGCAGGAAATTAATAGGTCAAAATGGTTTTAAAAGAATTTTTGGGTATAATTCTATAATGTTTATCCCTTAGAGATATATATCTTTATTAAAGTTCAAACAGAGCTGAGAAGTTTTCGGGTTGATATATGCCTCCTGATGGTCCTTTATCTTCTCGGGAACCTATTTTAAGAACGCTAGCTGAAGGCAAAGAGGGTAAAAATAGGTTCATTAATTAAGTTTTTTAACAGCTCGGCTGTATTTGAAAGGAACTTTCGTTTGATACGACTGATGTTGGGGTTGCTAATCTTCGGTCGAGTTTGACTCAGTTCATTTCGAAACGGAGATGCAATTGTCGTTTAGACAAATTCGTTTTGTCTTTAATATCCGTGAATCGTGGGATCTTGATTTGAATGGTTTAAGCAAAATTGTTAAGAATTGAATCGTCTTATACAAAATTGTCTAGAAATGAACATTTTCTTGACAATCGAAGCCAAATTTCTGTTACAAAGTTCTTGAGAATTGAGGTATTTGCTTCACGAAATTGTTGAGAAGTCATGTTTGTCAATAAAATATTTAGGAATTCAAGCCACTTTCATTAAGCCAAAAAACACTTTTTTAAGCTTCTTTAAGGCCTTTTTTTAAACCAAATTGTAATGAATTCTTTAGTCAAAATTCGGAAATGTTTCTAAAATATTCTCCGAAAGCTTTCTTAGATTCTTTCTAAAATAGTAATTTGTTTAAATAAATATTATAAATTTTGAATCTCTCGAAAGTCATGAACCTCTAATATTTTTGTCACCCTATTTCTATTTCTTTCTATTCTTCTTAAACCTCTAAAAACCTTAATTTCCTTATGTCTTTTCTTCGAAATATTTTTGTTTTCTTTTAAAAATAAGCATCTGCTTAAATAAAAATTCCTTTTTTCTTGCCCTTTACCTAAGGCCTAATAATAATCTTAAAGCAACTGTTGTTGTGTTCTGAGAACAACACATACACATCTGTTTTCCTCCCCTAAAATTTTGCTGCCTAATAAAAGGTTTGATCTTTTAAAATTATTCTTGTAAAAGAAAGCAAATTTTACGCTTCCTTGTTTTCTTTCTTTTCTACTTTTTCTTTTTTCCTAAATTCCGTATTTAAGACAGCTTCTTGTTAGGGGTTCTTAATGTTAATATTTTTAGCATAAATTTAGTCATCACTAGTCCTTTTTAAAGAAAGGATCTTCACTGGAAAAAAAGAAAATTTTATAAAATTATTAAAAAAAAAAATTGTATTAAAGTTCTTGTTTTATGAAATAAGTGTAGTTTTATTGAAATTGTTAAAAAGTATATATTTTTTCTTGTTGAAATCCTGTTTAAGAAAATTAAAAAGAGTGTGGAACTCTTCATAGGAAAAAGGCAAAAACGCGTTTATTTAAATTGGGGTTAAAATTTGTATTTTAGGAAAAACATTTGGATCAAAGTGAGTGAAAAAACATGTGATTTCTTAAAGATTTTTTTTCGAGAACCTATAAAATTAAACTGAAAAAGAAGATGCACAGAACTATAACTGAACTACAATTGAAGTAGAACTGAACTAAAATTGAGCTACAATTGAACTAGAAATAAAGTAGAAATGAACTAGAACTTGAACTATATTAGAACTCATCTAGAACTTTACTAATACTAAACTACAACAAACCTAGAATTAATCTACAACTAAACAAGATTTGCACCAGAATTAAATTAGAACTGATCCAGAAATGAATTAGAATTGAAACAGAACTAAACTAGTATTGAACTAGAATTGAAACAGAACTAAAGTAGAACTGAACTAGAATTGAGCCAAAACTAGAGTAGAACTCATCTATAACTGAGCTTGAACTATACGAGAACTTAACTATAATTATACTTAAACTAAACTACAATTAAACTTAGAACTGAATCTTAATTAAAGTTGAATTGAACTACAACTGAAGTAGAACTGAACCAATATGTTAAGTTATCTACATCTAAAGTATAACTGATCTCTAACTGCACTGGAACAAAACTAGAATTGAACTACAACTCAACTTCAGTTAAACCAGAACTGAACTAAGACTAAACTAAAACTTAGCTGAAATTGAACCAGAACTAAAAAAGAACCATACTAAAAGTAAACTACAACTAAACTATAACCTGAACCAAACTAGAAGTTAAATAAAACTGAAGCAGAACTAAAGTGGAACTGGACTAAAACTAAACTAGAACAGAACAAGAACCAAGGACTAAACTGGAATTGAAACTAGAACTGAAATAGAACTTACCTAAAACTGAACCGGAACAGAACTGAACTATAAATGAACAAGAACTTGAACTGGAATTGATCTTGACAGAAACTAGAAAAGAACTTGTACGAAACAGAAATATTTGCATTTTAGCAAATCTGTATGAAAGTAGAAGGTGCTAATTTTGTTTATTAATAATTTTCTTAAAAAAATTGGAAATGTGGATTGAAGAATCAATAATTCAATAAATTTCTTCTAGAAAAATTGCTTAAATTTTTAAATTTTTTTTAGAAAAAAAAAAAAAAAAAAAAAAACATTTAGGCATCTTTAAAATAATTTATTTATTCTTTACTAAAGCCATACATTTGTCCTCTTTCATTTCTAATATTTTCACAGGGGAAAAACACAATTTTTGGTATTTTATTTTTATTATAAAAGAAAAGCAATTAAAACAACAAAAAAATGGCCCAACCAGAACAAGATATTCCAACCTTCAAATGCGTTTTAGTTGGTGATGGTGGTACCGGTAAGACAACATTCGTTAAACGTCACATGACTGGTGAATTTGAAAAGAAATACGTTGCTACATTGGGTGTTGAGGTGCATCCATTGATTTTCCACACTAATCGTGGTGCCATTCGTTTTAATGTCTGGGATACAGCTGGTCAAGAGAAATTTGGCGGTTTACGTGATGGTTACTACATTCAGGGACAGTGTGCTGTTATTATGTTCGATGTAACATCACGTGTTACATATAAGAATGTACCAAATTGGCACAGAGATTTGGTACGTGTATGCGAGAACATACCCATAGTTGGGTTGATATTAAAGATCGTAAAGTTAAGGCTAAGAGTATTGTATTCCATAGAAAGAAGAATTTGCAGGTAAATTTAGAATTGAATTATTTTTCTTTTCAAGATAAGGTTTAATTTAATGTTCTTAAAATATATTTGCAGTACTATGATATTTCTGCCAAATCAAACTACAACTTTGAGAAACCTTTCTTATGGTTGGCCCGTAAATTGGTGGGTGATCCCAATCTGGAATTTGTGGCTATGCCTGCTTTACTGCCTCCAGAAGTCAAAATGGACAAGGATTGGCAATTACAAATCGAAAGAGATTTACAAGAAGCCCAAGAAACCGCCTTACCCGACGAGGATGAAGATTTGTAAATCTCTCCTTTGGCTGCTGCTGCAGTTTCTCTCTACCTTTCCTCCCATTTATATATAATAATAAAAATATTTGTTAAACAAAAGTTGTCAATTCTCCTATATACTTTTTTGTTTGTTTGTTTCTCTCAACCTCAAACAAAAAAACTTAAACGAGAATTTTTCTTATTTTGTCGGTTCCATTAAAACACTTGAGATTTTCTGAAACAAAAAAAATTCTCCATAATCAGAGAAGCTTATAAATAATATAATTTATAGAATTTTGAAAAAGAAAACTAAAAATTTACAAAACTTAAAAACAAAAGAAAATTTAAAAATTCAATAAAAAAAACAACTAAATATAAACAAAATCTTTTCTTTGGTGTTTTTTGTAAATTGTAATAAATTCTGCTCTGTTTTCACTTTCTTTTCTTCTTTATTCTCTTTCTTATAAATCTTTATTACATTCTTAAGAAATTGTTTAAGCTATTTTTTTGTTATTCTTTAGTTTTTTTTTATATTTTTTATATAAATAATTTTTACTATATTTTTTGTAATTTCGTTTAAATTAAACAAATTAAAATAATAATTGAATTTTTTGAATTTAATGAAATAAACTGATTGTTTCACTCATCCATAAAAGAAGACTATTCTTAAGAAACGTTTTTCTAGTTAAAAGATAAAACTGAAATCCAATCTATAAACTAGAAGGTTCTCAGAAGTCAGGATACTTTCTAGTCTAAAAACAACTATTTTCTATACCAAAAACTATCTTGTAATCTAGAAACATAACTATTCTGTAATCTTTGAACTCAAATCTTTTCTAATTTATAATATTTTATAATCTATAGACAGTTAATAGTCCCCATCATTGTTTTTAAAGCCAAAAAATGAGCTTCCAACACATCCGGTAGGAAAGCAGCCCGGTTAGCTCAGTGCTCGCACTATTTGGTACGAAAAGTTAAAGATTTCAAAAAATACAAAAATCAAAAAGTTGCTGACAGGAAAAAGACATTATTCATAATGGTTGAGAAAATGTATATTCTATAGATATTTTGCAGCAACTTGGTCAAGAATTGTTTGTTGCTCATGTTCAAAGGAATGTTAAAGCAGCGAAAAATTTCCTAAAAAGTTTTTGGTATGACAATCAACCTCCTGATATTATGGCAAACAAGGCCTTGAGTGGCACAAGAGCAATAATATGGTATATGTATTTGCACAGAGCTCAGGCCAATGGGGAGGGTTTGGGCTCTTGTTAAAAGAGAAGAAAGTTGTCCATCTTCGTTTGGGAATGACCAGAGTTACACCCGACCAAAGATTTTCAACTCACCGACAGCTGTATCAAATGAAAGCTTTTTTTTTCTCAAGTAAGAAGTACAAGGTGCAATTGTTGTAGTGATCAAAACTATAAAAATATTTTATTATGTAAATTGTAATAATAATTTCAATAAAAAATATTAAGTAGCTTAAACTCAAGTCAAGTATATATAGACAAAACTTTAGTTTATTTAATATTCTAAAAAGTTTTAAATAGACTAAACTTTAATCTATAAATAGTCTATCTATAAATAGTCAAAATTCTGATCTATTAAATAGACTAAGCTACAGTTTTTTTACTAAACTCATGTCTATAAAATAGACTAAATTCAAGCCTTTTAAATATACTAAACTTTAGTTTATTAAATAGACTACATTATAGTTTATAAATTTAAACTGTAATCTATTAAGTAGACTAAACTGTAGTCTATTAAATAGACAAAACTCTATTTTATTAAATAGTTTAAACTTTAGCTTATTAAATAGCCTAAATTCTAATCTATTAAAAATACTAAACTTTAGACTATTAAATATACTATACTCTTGTCTATAAAATAGATTAAAACTCTGGACAAAACTCCAATCTATTAAGTAGACTAAACTGTAATCTATTAAAAAGATTAAACTCATATTTATTTAATAGCCTTAACTCGATTAAATAGACTAAATTGCAAATTTATTGGTTTCGTTATTATTAATATATATGAATGTTAAGAATTTTTCGATCTCACACCTTAGTCTATAAAGTGGAATATTCTCTCTCTCTCTGTATATAATCTATTAAATAGACTATACTATAATTAAATAGACTAAAATCTATATAAACTCTACTATAGAAAAAACTGTAGTCTATTAAATATATGAAACTTTAGTTTATTAAATAAACACTGTATTCGAGACATTTAAATATATTAAACAGTTGACCAACTTCTCTATTCTGTAAACTATTCTAAAGTCTATAACATTTTTTATTGTACTATTAAGCGTTTTTTTCTCATAAAAGCGTTTTTAAAATAATCTGGTTATATTTTTTAATTAAAAATTTAGTTGCAGTCAATTTTTTAATTATTGCAAATGTTATACTTTAAATCTTTAATTTTAGCCTCACAATATGATCTCAATTAATTAGAAACAAAAAAATATAGAAGAGTCGACAGATGTTACCGCTCTGCTGTAAATGCAAAAATCTTAATCTAGAAATTTAAAAAAAAAATCACAAATGATCTAATCACCTTCATTAAGACTTTAGTATTATTTACAATAAACAAACTAGACTTCATAAAGAAAACAATAACAAGTAAAAATGTTTTAGTTGTTCAAACTAAGACTATGTAATACCCTACATCACATTGTTGGTGGTAAAACTTGTTGTTCGCAAAATTAAAATTGTTTCATATTTAGAAATTTTATGGTCTAAAAACCCCTTTGCAAAGAGACATTTGTATGGGGCCTGATATAAAATATTGGACCCATAATAACCAATTTTAATGGACATGGTTCTTGGGTCAAAATGATATTACAAATCAAATTTCATTACGTTATCTTCAAAACTTGGCAAAGCTGTACTTTGCAAACACGCTTTACATGAAGAGCCATGGTCGGACATGGATAAATCGACTCAGAAAATGATTCTGAATCGAATGGTATACTCGAAAGTGGTGGTAGGGCTATTTTTCTGCCCGTTACATCTTTACAAATACTAAATACCCCAACCACCTATGGTGGTGTAGGGTATAAAAACAAATAAAATTATTAATTTCAATTTGTTTATTTATATTTTTTTAAATTTATTTTTGTTATTTAATACTTAATTAAAATTAAATTAATTATTTTGAAAAATATATATATAAAGCTTAAAAAGATTCTCAATTAAAGTTTAGTTTATAACCGTCAACAGTTGGATGAGTATTAAATTCTTAAAATAACAACACAATGAAACTGGTATTTGGTTTAATCTTAATCTTGGCGACATTTTATGTTAATCACATAACGGGTAATTAAAATCCTCCTTTTTGCCATAAATAATATTTAAGCTAATTTTTGAAAATGTTAATCTCTTTAGCCACCTCCGAACCTGTTTGTGGTTATAAGAATTCTCAAGGTGAGACAGTATTTTTAAAATATTTACCTTATGCGAAAAAGGGTCAGGATTATGTGGATTTTGCCGATGATGGTAAATGTGTGAAAAGAGCTATTTGCACGGAAACATTTAAAACCCAAGTTGAAGAGTAAGTTTTTTTTATATTCAAGGAGATAATTATACTTTAATAACTTGATTCAAATTTATAGGTGTAAAAATTTCCCAGTTACCTGTCAAAATAAACAAACATTTAATGGCGTATTTCCGGCTTGTTGTGTGAAATGTTAAATTACTATCGAAAAAGTGTTAAAATAAATCACAATTGTGGCATTAAAGTTCAATAAAGAAATTTAAAAATTATTATATTATTTCTCTAGAAATTATTGATGAACAAATAGACAAGACTGTAGTGCATAAAGCAGAGTAAAAACCAGTCTATTAAAAAAAACTCTAGTTTATTAAATAAAATAGATAAAATTTTATTAAAAATTTTATATAAAAAACTAAGCTCTTGTTTATTAAGTAGACTACCAACAAGTCTATTAAAAAATCTAAGCTCTGATTTCTAAACAGACTAAACTCTAGAATATTAAATATATTAATCTATATTCTATTAAACAATATAAACGTTAGTGTATTAAAACTTCTAATCACTAGTTTATTATATAAACTAATCTCCTGAATATTAAATATATTAAACTATAGTCTTTTTAAACAAAATTAACTTTAGTTTATTTAAATAATTTATTTTCTTTTTCTAATAAATATACTAAATTCTACTGTATTAAATAGACTAAACTCTGGTCTATTAAATAGACTAAACTCTAGTGTATTAAATAGACTAAACTCTAGTGTATTAAATAGACTAAACTCTTGTGTATTAAATAGACTGAACTCTAGTCTATTAAATAGACCAAACTCTAGTCTATTAAATAGACTAAACTTTAGTCTATTAAATAGACTAAACTCTAGTCTATTAAATAGACTAAACTCTAGTCTATTAAATAGACTAAACTCTAGTCTATTAAATAGACTAAACTCTAGTCTATTAAATAGATTAAACTCTAGTCTATTAAATAAACTACACTCTAATCTATTAAATAGACTAAACTCTAATCTATTAAATAGACTAAACTCTAATCTATTAAATAGACTAAACTCTAATCTATTAAATAGACTAAACTCTAGTCTATTAAATAGACTAAATTTTAGTCTATTAAATAGACTAAACTCTAGTCTATTAAATAGACTAAACTCTAGTGTATTAAATAGACTAAACTCTTGTGTATTAAATAGACTAAACTCTAGTCTATTAAATAGACTAAACTCTAGTCTATTAAATAGACTAAACTCTAGTGTATTAAATAGACTAAACTCTTGTGTATTAAATAGACTAAACTCTAGTCTATTAAATAGACTAAACTCTAGTCTATTAAATAGACTAAACTCTAGTCTATTAAATAGACTAAACTCTAGTCTATTAAATAGACTAAACTCTAGTCTATTAAATAGACTAAACTTTAGTCTATTAAATAGACTAAACTCTATTCTATTAAATAGACTAAACTCTAGTCTATTAAATAGACTAAATTCTAGTCTATTAAATAGACTAAATTCTAGTCTATTAAATAGACTAAATTCTAGTCTATTAAATAGACTAAACTGTAGTCTATTAAATAGACTAAACTCTAGTCTATTAAATAGACTAAACTCTAGTCTATTAAATAGACTAAACTCTAGTCTATTAAATAGACTAAACTCTAGTCTATTAAATAGACTAAACTCTAGTCTATTAAATAGACTAAACTCTAGTCTATTAAATAGACTAAACTCTAGTCTATTAAATAGACTAAACTCTAGTCTATTAAATAGACTAAACTCTAGTCTATTAAATAGACTAAACTGTAATCTATTAAATAAATTAAACTCTTGTCTCTTTAATAAACTTAACTAAATTTCTAAATTTAAATTTCTAACCTATTTATTCTAATTAAAATGTTAATACGTTTATCATTTTAATTGTAAACAAATTTAATTAAATACTTTGATTGTAACTTCGTTTGCTACCAATATTACTAAAGACTACTTAATTAAAAACGTTGTATATGATCTATTAACCAATCAAATTTATTACGTTCTATTTAAAAACCGTCAACCGTCATAAGTTATTCCGAAATCCCCTCCCAGAAATCTTTAGTATATTTTACAAATGTGATCAACTTTGTAATATGATAATTTATTTCGTGATGTTCATATAAATCGCATAGTTTTCTTTCTGCTAATTAGCATTTTAACAATTAACTCATCTCATCATCATCATGATCATTATCATCATCGTTCATTTAAAAATAGTTGTTTTCAAATAATTAATTACACGAGTTAAATGGATACGTAAAACCGTAAGAGTAAAACAATAAAAAAATTAAGACAGATCAGTAATAATTCCAAAATGCAAATGAGACTTTAATACAACCTCACCCAAAAACAGATATTGGAAAAATGATTATGAGGCGTGGGAAATCTTGATAATTCAATTATTTATTAATTAAACAATTCTAATTAAATATGTCTTAGTTAATAAATAAAACTCATTTTAATTAATTATTGTTATTGTATTTTAATCAAAATATTTTTAAACAAACATAACAAAATTTAACTTCCTTCGATGTTTAACAATTCCTTCTTAATACTTCATTAACAATTGTGAAAATCTTTGGTAAAATTTGGTGAATTTATATGAATTTATATGAAATTATTTTCATTTTGACACACCAATTGGGGGCAACAAGAGGGATAAGGTTGACGCATATCGGATTCAATGCTACAGGTAGCATTAGGTTGCAAATTATGGCGACCACAGCTAAAAAAGAAAAAAATAAGGAGAATTAGTAATAATCATAAACTTAATTTTTGTCAATTCAAATAGTCTAAATTTAAAGCTTATAAATAGACTTAACTCTTGTTTATTCAATGGACTAAACGTTAGACTTTTATATAGATTTTTAAGTCTGTTTAACATACAATTATCTAGTCCTTGAAAAATACTTAACACTAGAGTATTAAATAGACTAAACTCTAATTTGTTAAATAAACTAAACTTTAGTCTGTAAATAATACTTAACCTTTCTATTATATAAACTAAACTCAGGTTTACTTATTAAAGGAAACTATAGTCTATTTGATAGATTAAATAGGACTCCAGTCAAATTAATACATTACACTCTAACCTATTAAATAAACTAAACTCTAATCTATTAAAACTTTAGTCAATTAAATAGATTAAACTCTGTTTTATTAGTTAGACTAAATTCTAGTCTATTAAACAAATTAGATTCTAGTCTATTAAATATACAAAACTCTAGTCTATTAAATAGTCTAAACTTAAGCCTATCAAATAAACTTAACTCTAGTGTCTTTGGTACACTAATCTCTAGTCTATTAAATACAGTAAGTTCCAGTTTATTAAGTGGAATAAACTATGATCCATTAAATATACTAAACTTTAGTCTATTAGATAGACTAAAGTACAGTTTATTAAATAAACTATACTCTAGTCTATTAAATAGACTAATCTCCAGTCTATTAAATACTTAAACTCTACTTTATTAAGTAAAATAAACACTTGTCTATTAAATCGACTAAACTTTAGTCTTAAAAACACTAGATTCTAGTTTATTAAATATATTAAAATCTTCTCTATTAAATAGACTAAACTCTTGTCTATTAAAATGACTAAGCGCTAATCAATTAAATAATCTAAACTCTAGTCGATTAAAAAGACTAAACTTAAGGCTGTTAAATAGACTAAACTCTAGTCTATTAAATAGACTAAACCTTAGCCCATTAAATAAATTTAACTCTAGTCTATTAATTAGACTAAACTGTACTCTGTTAGTTAATATATTGGCACTAGTCTTTTAGGTAGACTAGCGCTAGTCACTAAATATTAATCACTAATAATAATTGGACTGAAATCTAGACTATTGAATAGATAAATTCAAGACTATTAATTAGACAAAACACTAGTGAATTAAATGGATTAAATTTTAGTCTATTAAAATTTAGTGAAATTTTAGTCTATTAATTTAGTTAATTTAATTTAAATAATCTAATTTATTCAATAGACAAATCTGTAATTTTTGACATAGACTTAACTCTTGTCTATAAATCTATTTAATCTATTTAATAAACAAAACTCTAGACTAAACTCTAGTCCATTTTTTAATACTGTATTCTAAAATATGTCATACAGCCTTGTTTTTATATAACTTACTATTCCAAAAGTAAAACATAATCCGATCGGCAATAAATACGCTCACAATGTCCCTCCCGATTTAGGGGAGTAAACGATTGATTAATGGGTATGGGTTGTTGCAATTCTTCATAATAACACTGATTGGGATAATCTAAAATATAATTTAAAATAGAAATTTTAAGAAATTTCTGATTATGACGAAAATGTTCACTTCACACACACACACCTGGATGCACGGCATTACCACGATAACGTAAATCAGCCAGAGTTAAACCCAAAACAAAACATAAAACAAATAAATTTAATAAAAATTTCATTTTTTTTTTTTTTCAATATTTTTAACACTTTTTACGTTTTAAATTTTTCCGAAATAAAAATTAATTTTTAAAAAACACTTGAACGGAAATAAACGTTACTTTTTCAAAATGACGATCGTGAGAGCGTCCTACTCAATTGGCGACTGTTGTAGATTCAATTAATTTTTGTTGCTTTTATATAAAATTAATTATTCTTTTTTTCTTTTATTGTTGTATTGTTGTAGCTTTTATCTTACTGCCTACATACAGAAACAAATTTTTCTGTTATATAGAATAAAATACAACAACAACAATGAAGAAAAATAAATAGTTAAAAGTTTATTTTGTGTAAAAAAAATCTACAAACATTTCGTAAGTTTAATTAAAACGATTACTGGAAAAACGTAGTAATCACAGTTTATTTTAAAACAAGACAAGAAAAGTTGAATTTAAACTATAGAAATATATTGAAATAAAACTTTATTTCGATCATAATTTCTGTGATTATCCCCTAATTTTATGATGTTCTCATCCAAGTTGCCATATTGATCCTTTTTATACACTTCACCGCGATAGGTGGTTGGGGTATTATGTGTTTGTGCTATGTTTGTAACATACAGAAAAATGGTGATTACCGTTCGGCTCAGAATCACTTTCTAAGTTGATTTAACGATGTCTGTCTATTGTGAACACTTTACAAGTCGCAAATATACGAATTCCTTTCGTTAATTTTAACCAACATTGTGGTGTAGGGTTTTACATAGTCAGGGTTGCTTGTTATTTATGTCTTTTACTTATTACTTAAATCTTAATTTAATTACTGTCCTAAGAAAATAATCCTCTAAAATAAACTTTAAAAATAGAAATTTAGATGTCAAAATAATCTGGCATCTTTGCCTCATAATAATTTAAAAAAAAACATTTCTCTTTTATTATCTCTCTTTCTATTGCTTTCGCTCTCATATTTAAAAAATTTTAATTAATTAAACAAAAATTCTTAGCAAAAAATACATAATTTTTAATTAGATACTGTAAAACAACAACTAAAATCATTAAACTGTCAGCTGTCATCAATAAACACAACAACAATTTAATCAATATTTAAATAATTTTTATTATTAAATATGAATATTTACTTAACAATAATAAACAATTGAAAAGTAATTGATTAAAAGTTTTCAAAAAAATAGAGGAGGAACTAATGAAAAATAATGAAATTACACAAGAGTTCAGAAAAAATGTTAGTAAAATCATAGACTATATTATAGACTAATGGCAAGTATATTTTATAGGCTAAAGGCCATGTAATATATAGACTAGTGGATAGTCTATTTTATAGACTAAAGTCTAGTAGCTTAAAATGAATATTAACAAAAAACATTAAAGTTAGTTAAAGTCTTAAATAGAGGAAGCTTTGTTATCCCTTAAATTAACATTTGTTTACATTATTTGCATTGTTTACATTAATTTGTTTATGTTTAGCACAAAGCTATCATTCTATTATGAATGAATGAATGATTTTCCTTAAAAAAAGTACGACATATTTAGCGTTTTTTTAAGGAGCCAAATCTTAGCTTTAAATATTAATTTATGAATTTATGTATAAAAACAATAAAGTAATGAACATGTTAATGGTAATTGAACTTTTAAAATGTAAACATAAACATTATTTTCTATTGAAAACTATAATGCTTTGAACTTAACTTAAGTATTGATTTCAATCAATTATAACAAAACATTGAAATAATTAAACTCTTATGACAGTTAACCAATGAAGTAGTAGTTTTTCAATAGATAATTTTTAATAAAATAATTAATTTCCGTCTTTTGAAGTGTTTTTTTTTTTTTCAAAATAAGTTAATATTAATAAATTATTTCAGATTAAGTTTTTTGTTTATTTAAAAAAACTTTTTAACAATATTTTTTATAAAAACAGGTTTATGATTCTTAAAATTTAACTCACAATTTAAATAAAATTTTATTAAAATTCTGACATAATTTTTCTCTCTTGTCATATTTACTCTACTTCTCACCATGATCATCGCCTTGTTAATATTTCGATTTATTTTTAACTGACCTATTTTAACAAGTTTATTTTAACATTGAATTTTATTGCTGTATTTTACTGAAAATCCATTTATTTAAACAAGTAATAATGATATATTCGGCTATGCCGAATCTTCAGTACCCTCCACCACAAATGTGTGTGAAGTAAATATGTTATGTTTCGTTCGCACATACCATATATAAAAGTTTTTGTTAAATATAACACAGGAGCACTTAATCAGTTATAAAATTAGTTACATATTTGGCTTTATACTGAACCAATTTCGATAATTTTCAAAATGGCGATAAAGTATATAAACTTTCATTCTAATTTGTCGATATATAATTGGCAATTTCACGTAAATTTCTCACCTGAACTTGAAGATTGCCTCACATATTGCTCTTCATCTGAAACGATTTTGCTGGTTTTAAATAGAAAACTTCTCGGGACGATAGCAAATACTCAGGCCAAATTTCATTGAGTTCTGTCAATTATTGTGGATGAGAGCATGCTAACAACAGACAGACTCAGAGTTTGTTTTGATTTAAGAATGTATAAACATTATGGTGTCTGAAATCATTCCTTCTTAACGTTACACATGGAATGACAAAGCTGTTACAGCCTATTCACCACATGTAGTGCTGGGGGGTATAAAAGTAATTTTAACAAGTTGAAATTTTATTTACAGAATTTAGTTATGCAACCAAATGAATGATTGTGTTTATTGAATTAATTTAAGAACCTGTCTGGATTGGATTAAAAAATAAAACCGTTTTTATAATTTTTTTCCTTAAAGCACAGTGTTATACAAAAGTAAAATCCATTTGAAAATATTTCAGCCCATAGTGTTGTATCACCTTTTTTAGTTAATTTCAAATCACTTGCTATCGATTTTCTCTTATGGTTATTGTTTTAAAATCCACTATATTTTATGCAAATTAAAAATGTTTTTATTGTTTATTCATTTATTTATTTATTGTAAATTATGATTACTTTATTTCCAAGTTGAAATTTATTTGATTTTTTGTTTTTGTTTTTGTCTTATTTTTAATATAACATCATCTTTATTTATTAATTAACATTTTTGTTCACACTATTATTATTTAAATATCAATAATAAAAACAACAAAAACTATATATTTATCTATATATCTGAATTTTATAATCATAAAATTTTTAAAACAAAAATAATATTAGTCATTCTTTGAAAAGAAATTACAATGAAATTATAGAAATTTTAGAAAATTTAATTTTAGTCTACGCGTGACTTTGTAAACGTTAAGTTTGAGAAATTTTTAACGAACAAAAAAGTGAACGAAGAAAAGTTATTTTGAAATAAGAAAAATTATTCATATTTTAAAGTAATAAGAAAATAATTAAGAAAAAATTCTACAAGAACTCTCTACATAAAATCTCCAGATTGCGAACTGAAAATAGACTAGAGATTAGTCTATTTTACAGAATTTAGTTTATTATAAAATAGAGGCTCGTCCATTTTATTACAAAGTCTTTAGTCTATTTTATAGACTAAAGTTTAGTCTATTTTATAGACTAAAGTTTAGTCTATTTTATAGACTAAAGTTTAGTCTATTTTATAGACTAAAGTTTAGTCTATTTTATAGACTAAAGTTTAGTCTATTTTATAGACTAAAGTTTAGTCTATTTTATAGACTAAAGTTTAGTCTATTTTATAGACTAAAGTTTAGTCTATTTTATAGACTAAAGTTTAGTCTATTTTATAGACTAAAGTTTAGTCTATTTTATAGACTAAAGTTTAGTCTATTTTATAGACTAAAGTTTAGTCTATTTTATAGACTAAAGTTTAGTCTATTTTATAGACTAAAGTTTAGTCTATTTTATAGACTAAAGTTTAGTCTATTTTATTGACTAAAGTTTAGTCTATTTTATAGACTAAAGTTTAGTCTATTTTATATACTAAAATTTTGTCTATTTTATAGACTAAAGTTTAGTCTATTTTATAGACTAAAGTTTAGTCTATTTTATAGACTAAAGTTAAGTCTATTTTATAGACTAAAGTTAAGTCTATTTTATAGACTAAAGTTTAGTCTATTTTATAGACTAAAGTTTAGTCTATTTTATAGACTAAAGTTTAGTCTATTTTATAGACTAAAGTTTAGTCTATTTTATAGACTAAAGTTTAGTCTATTTTATAGACTAAAGTTTAGTCTATTTTATAGACTAAAGTTTAGTCTATTTTATAGACTAAAGTTTATTCTATTTTACAGACTAAAGTTTAGTCTATTTTATAGACTAAAGTTTACTCTATTTTATATCTATTTTATAGACTAAAGTAAAGTCTATTTTGTAGACTAAAGTAAAGTCTATTTTATAGACTTAAGTTTACTCCGTTTTAGAGACTAAAGTTTAGTCTATTTTTTAGACTAAAGTTTAGTCTATTTTGTAGTCTAAAGTTTAGTTTATTTTATAGACTAAAGTTTAGTCTATTTTATAGACTAAAGTTTAGTTTATTTTGTAGACTAAAGTTTAGTCTATTTTATAGACTAAATTTTAGTCTATTTTATAGACTAAAGTTTAGTCTATTTTATAGACTAAAGTTTAGTCTATTTTATAGACTAAAGTTTAGTCTATTTTATAGACTAAAGTTTAGTCTATTTTATAGACTAAAGTTAAGTCTATTTTATATTCTATTATAGTCTATTTTATAGACTAAAGTTTAGTCTATTTTATAGACTAAAGTATAGTCTATTTTATAGACTAAAGTTTAGTCTATTTTATAGACTAAAGTTTAGTCTATTTTGTAGACTAAAGTTTAGTATATTTTATAGACTAAAGTTTAGTCTATTTTGTAGACTAAAGTTTAGTATATTTTATAGACTAAAGTTTAGTCTATTTTATAGACTAAAGTTTAGTCTATTTTATAGACTAAAGTTTAGTCTATTTTATAGACTAAAGTTTAGTCTATTTTATAGACTAAAGTTTAGTCTATTTTATAGACTAAAGTTTAGTCTATTTTATAGACTAAAGTTTAGTCTATTTTATAGACTAAAGTTTAGTCTATTTTATAGACTAAAGTTTAGTCTATTTTATAGACTAAAGTTTAGTCTATTTTATAGACTAAAGTTTAGTCTATTTTATAGACTAAAGTTTAGTCTATTTTATTGACTAAAGTTTAGTCTATTTTATTGACTAAAGTTTAGTCTATTTTATTGACTAAAGTTTAGTCTATTTTATTGACTAAAGTTTAGTCTATTTTATTGACTAAAGTTTAGTCTATTTTATTGACTAAAGTTTAGTCTATTTTATAGACTAAAGTTTAGTGTATTTTATAGACTAAAGTTTAGTCTATTTTATAGACTAAAGTTTAGTGTATTTTATAGACTAAAGTTTAGTCTATTTTATAGACTAAAGTTTAGTCTATTTTATAGACTAAAGTTTAGTCTATTTTATAGAATAAAGTTTAGTCTATTTTAGAGACTAAAGTTTAGTCTATTTTATAGACCAAAGTTTACTCTATTTTATAGACTAAAGTTTAGTCTATTTTATAGACTAGAGAGTAGCCGATTTAATAGCCTGAAGTGTAGTCTATTAATTGGACTATAGTATTATCTAAAGTCTATTCTTATTAAAAATCTGGTGTGTAGTCCATTTATACTATACTGTAATATATTTAATAGACTCCAGTGTATTCTACTTCATAAAATAAAATTTTTAATATTTTATAGTTTATGATGTAGTTATTTTAAAGAGTAGAATGCAGTCTATACTAGAGTATAGTATAATTAAAAGATTAGAAGATCTGCCGATATTCTAATCTATTTTTATATTCATTTAATTCTTATTCTCTCATATAAATTTTTAGTTTAGTTGACATCACCGTTCGTTATCTTATAATTTATTTAATTATTATGTTTGAAATGATAATTCACCTTTACTTTAGTCTTTAATGTGTTCCGGACCCTAATAAGCTATTATTTTGTTTTATATATATATATATATATTCCAATTCCAGATTTAATTATTTGTTATCAAAATTTTCAAATGTTTTTTAAACCTCAATTTTGTGTCATAATTTTGGCATTTTTTGTATGGAATGTGGCCACATTTAGTTTACAATTTATGGGTAATATGAAGCATCCAGGTGAGTAGGATTTTCAAATTTTGTTTTTGAAAGAAGTGTACGTTTGGTTTAATTATTAGATTTACCAAATCATTGCTATTTTGAGGAATATAATATAACAGTACCCGTAAATCATACAGTTTATCCTACAAATTTAGATTCAGTATGTTTTAAAGTCTATTGCCGGGAAGATTATGTATTACAAATAAAACAGTAAGTTTTTCTTTAGAATTTCGATTTTAAAACTGATTTTGTTTTATATATATATTTTATTTTAGTTGTGATCGTGTTATGACTCATCGTTATTGTGATGAAAGTCCTTATGATTTTAGCAAACCGTATCCACAATGTTGCCCCATAATCAAGTGTAAAAATGATATTTAATTTATTACAAAGAATATTTATTTATTATTTAATTTATAAAACAATATGGCTTATTTAGCGTTTCTTTAAGTTATTTTTTAAGGTGTTTAATGGTTTTGAATAAAAGTTTAATTTAAATAAAAATTAAATTCAAAATAAATGTATAAACGAATATATGTATAAATGTTTTAAATGATAAGTTTTAACATTTATTAGAAAACACTGATTTAATATTTTGATAATCTTTTAAAATGCTCTCGAAATATTGTTTTTCTTAAATTTTTTTCTGACGTAATTTAAATTTCAAATTTTATAATTTATTTTCAGTCATTAATTTTTTTTAATAAAAAATTCTGGATTTTAATCTTATATATTGTTTTGAGGAATTAGGATTTAGTTAGTTGTTTTGAAAATGTTTAAGCAAACACAAGCCTTTTTAGCTATTTTAGCTTTAGCATTTATAATTCAAGCGGGTTTAGGAGCTGGTATAAGTTTTATTTATCGTGGCGGTAAAAAACATCCCACTCTTGACAATCACTGTTATTTTGATGAACATAAGCTAACGATTGCTGTGAATGAAACTATATTTCCAACAAATCTTGAAAATACCTGTGTTAGGGTACGCTGCCGGGAGGATTACGTTTTAGAATTGAAATAGTAAGTTTCTTTTTGAAAATTAAACTACAGAAACATATTATTATTGTTTGACTATTTTTCCAATTTCAGTTGTCCAAAATATAATCCCTCTATACCCTGTGATATATCACCTAATGATTATAGCAAACCATATCCAGATTGTTGTCCAGTTATCACATGTAATGGTAGAGTTAGTCCTGTTGAATAAAATTGTCTATAGTCCAGTCTCTCCATGCAACTGAAAAATGGATTAATATTTTGGAATTTAAAACAGACTTTAGAGCATAAAATGGAATAAAGTATAGACTATAATTTTGACTACAGAATAGTCTATAGTTTGGACTACAGTATAAACTCTCGAATGTTTTAAAATATAAACTAAAATATAAAGAATAAATTATAGATTTAATTATAATTTAAATTATATTCTAGTTTAAATTTTTGACTATAGCATAATTGATAGCTGTTATTTTTAGAATAATTTAAAGAATTAAATAAAATTAAACAGAAATCAATCTGAATTTGTGTTTGTAATAAAAATTTAAAAAATATATAGTTCCAATATTTGATTCAAAAATATGAAAAACATAACCTCAAATATTGTTTTTACCTTACACCACCGTAAAGGTATTAAGCGTTTGTGCTGATGTTTGTAACATACAGAAAAAAATGGCGCTACACCCACCTTTAAGGATACCACTCGGCTCAGAACCATTTTTTGAGTGGATTTAATGATGTTCGTCCGTCCGTTGTATGACCATGCGAACGTTGTGAACAATCTTCAGGTTGCAATTTTTGAGATATCTTGATGAATTTTGGTGGATATTATTACTTTGGCCTTTGGTCCAGACTATAAACTAGTCTATAGTCCAGACTATAAACTAGTCTATAGTCCAGACTATAAACTAGTCTATAGTCCAGACTATAAACTAGTCTATAGTCCAGACTATAAACTAGTCTATAGTCCAGACTATAAACTAGTCTATAGTCCAGACTATAAACTAGTCTATAGTCCAGACTATAAACTAGTCTATAGTCCAGACTATAAACTAGTCTATAGTCCAGACTATAAACTAGTCTATAGTCCAGACTATAAACTAGTCTATAGTCCAGACTATAAACTAGTCTATAGTCCAGACTATAAACTAGTCTATAGTCCAGACTATAAACTAGTCTATAGTCCGGACTATAAACTAGTCTATAGTCCAGACTATAAACTAGTCTATAGTCCAGACTATAAACTAGTCTATAGTCCAGACTATAAACTAGTCTATAGTCCAGACTATAAACTAGTCTATAGTCCAGACTATAAACTAGTCTATAGTCCAGACTATAAACTAGTCTATAGTCCAGACTATAAACTAGTCTATAGTCCAGACTATAAACTAGTCTATAGTCCAGACTATAAACTAGTCTATAGTCCAGACTATAAACTAGTCTATAGTCCAGACTATAAACTAGTCTATAGTCCAGACTATAAACTAGTCTATAGTCCAGACTATAAACTAGTCTATAGTTCAGACTATAAACTAGTCTATAGTCCAGACTATAAACTAGTCTATAGTCCAGACTATAAACTAGTCTATAGTTCAGACTATAAACTAGTCTATAGTCCAGATTATAAACTAGTCTATAGTTTATATTTTCAATAAATGTCATAAATTTAATTATAGTTTACTTTTTCAAAGCATTTTTGACATCTTGACCCTGTGGGACATTTTTGCGCTCAGTTTATCAGCAAATCTCCTAAATAATGTTTAATATTTTTATATACATTTTTACTAAAAATTTTAATTGTTTTTTTTTAATTGTTTTATTAAAATTTTTTTAGTTGTTTATTTTAATAAATAAAAACACAGATAACATTTTTAATTAAACACTCTAATTAATTATTTTTTTAGTATTTAATTAATCACTTAATCTATCTTTATATTAAAAGATTAATTTTCAATCTAAATTCAATTAGTTTTTATCAAAATGATTAAATATTTTAGCAATTGTCTTTTTAGCAACTTTAGACAAGTCTAGACTATAGTAAGACTACAAACAATGAACTGCCCTATAGTTTAGAACATATACTAATCTATAGTTTAGGCTATAAACTATTCTATCATAAACAAGATTTTAAAGAATGAGATCGAAAAAGTCTTTACGTAAGTTTTTCATTACAACTTTTAACCCAAGTCGTTTTAGAGTTTTGCTTGAGTTACCTTTGTAAAATGAACAATTCTTGAAATGAGTGACCCGAAAAAATTCCGTCTTAAAATATTTTCAACAAAACAGTGCCAGGAGATAGAAATTTTGGCTCAGGTAGAAAGAAATAGTCCACATGATGTTTCTAAAGCCAAAAATATATGTACAACATTTTTTAAAGGAGCTTCCAACACATACGTTAGGACAGCAGCCTGATTAGCTTAGTACTTGAACTTTGGCACTTACAAGGCTAAAAAAGTTCCTCACAGCGTTCCTGCTAAAAAGTTAGAAACCAAAAACAGAGCATGGAAATAGAAGTCAAGTTTTCTAAAAAAGTATTTTTGCTGCTTTGTGGATAACGAAATTTATACTCTGGCAGGTTTTTTCGCAACCTCCTAGTCAAATATTTTATGTTGCTGATGCTCGAGGGAGTTTTGAAAATAAGTTTAGGAATCATTTGTTACAACGGTCTCTATAACTATCGAAATTTACATCAAGGATTTGTTGACAATAAAGGCTGCTTCCATTCATAAACTTTATGAATGGAAGCAGCACTGACCTCGATTCCTGTTGCAATGGCAAACAAGCCCTTGAGTGGTACATGAACAATAATAAAGCAAATCCGTCAAGCTGCCGGAGCTAAGGCCAATGGCAATGATAACGGACTCTTATTAAAAATTAATTGAAGAGCACAGAAAAAGTTGTCCAAAAATGTGGTATATTTTAAACAAAGATGTACTAACTGCAAAGTAATAGAAAGCACTATAAAAGTAAGGGAAAGGGTTTCCGAAAAAAAGTTCAACATTCACCATCACTAGCGATCAAAACATTTTTTTGTAAATTGTAATAATAATTTCAATCAAATAAATTAAAGTAAAACTGTACATATATGTATGTTAAGAATTTTTTATCTCACTCCTTATAGTTTATAGTATATCTAAAGCCTTTTTTTATATTCTACAAAAAAATTGTTTGCAAAAATGGTGAATTCATTAAATTTTGTAAAAAAAAATTTTGAGTCTTGTTTGTTTTAATAATAATTTTGATTTTTATTTATTTAAATTATTTTCTATTAAAAGACGTAAACAATTAGAAAAAAAATCATGAATTATTTATTAACAAAAAAGTATTAAGCAAAAATATATATAAAAAATACAAAACTGTTTCCATAATTATGTTTGTTTAAAAAACAAACACTTTATTTACATTTAATTTAAAACTAAAACGTTTCCGTTGCTTGTCCACCGCCCATATTAGACAATGGAGCAACAGACTCAATGCCTTCTGGTCTCATATTGACCATGCCATGCCAATCCTATGTAGCCAAGTGCCGCATGATTCACTATATTTATTTAGCTGCCAGTCCAATTCTACTTCACTCAATCCTAAAGATCTACGGACTCATGCAATTGAGGTTGCTCGATTCCTTGGACTGGAGTTGAACAGCAACATAAAACAAAATTCCAACTATTACAACAACAGTAAACTAAGTATATAAGTTTCAATTGAGTTCCTCTCATGTTATGATGTTATTTTTAATTTCAAATCTTCCAATTTCGCCACTTTATAATCTTTTCCAGGAAATGGTGTTTAGATTTCTTTTAATTATTAAAAATTATAAACATTTTTATTTGTTGATCTTGTCATCTTAAAAAATAAAACTAGCAACACTCACTCACTCACACACACTCAGAAACTCTTTACACATCAAGTTTGATCTTTCAAGATCTCTCCCCCCTTATTGTATAAATAGCTGACCATTTCTAATTACTAATTATCAGTTGTTTTGAAGTATCAAAACCGGACACATCTAAACATAATACAGAAATCTTGTTTGAAATCTCTTTCTTTAGAATATAATCAATATGAAGAGTTTCCTTTTGGTTTTGTGCGTAATTTTGGCTGCATTTGCCTTTGCTCAAGGTAATTTTCACTCAAAAAAAAATAATAATAATAATTTTTTCAATTCCATTTATTTTTCTGAAATTTCCAGCTGATGAATGTAAAATTGATGGTCATGTAGTTAAAGTTGGAGAGAAATTCTCAGCTCCTGGTAAATGTACTGAATACACTTGTACTGGTCCCAATGCTTTTACTGCCAAAACGTAAGTTTTTAAAGAAATTTTTTTTTGTGTAAACAAAGTCCAGACTATAATCTAGTCTATAGACTATTCTAAAGGGCACATTATAAACTAAACTATTAAGTAGTTTATAATCCTGATTATTGACTATAAACTATTATACATTTAGATTTTTAGCTAATTTATAAATTAGTTTACAGTCCAGACTATAAACTATTTTACAGTCCAGACTATAAACTATTTTACAGTCCAGACTATAAACTAGTTTACAGTCCAGACTATAAACTATTTTACAGTTCGGACTATAAACTATTTTACAGTTTGGACTATAAACTATCTTATAGTCTAGACTTTAAACAGACTATAAAATAGTCTATGATAGTTTACAGTCCAGACTATACATAAGCTTACAGATCAGACGATAAACTAGTTTACAGTTCAAACTATTAACTACTTACTACACTATAAACTATTTAACAATCCAGACTAAATAGTAAGGACTATCAACAAGTTAACGGCCCAGTCTGTATACTGCTTAAAAGAGAAAAGACTATAAACTAGTTTACAGTCCTGACGGCTAACTAGTTTAAAGAATAAAGACTAAAAACTTGTTTATAGTCCAGAAGTCTCTAATCGAGACTTTTATTTTAACTACAGTAAATTTTATATTTATTTTAAATGATTATTTTCTCTTTCCAGCTGTCCCGATGTTCAATCCTTGAAACCCTGCAAATACGTTCCCCAAGACAATTCCAAACCTTATCCTCAATGTTGTCCCCGTCATGAATGTTAAACAGGGTCACAATTTCTGCAATTTATAAGATTAAGATAAAATACTAAATGAAATAAAAAGATAATAATTAAATTAAAAATAAACATTGAAATTTTTATTGTTTTCTGTAGTCTATAAACAATAAACGAGTCTATAATATAAATTACAAACAAGTCTATAATATAGACTGCAAACTATAAACTTACCCGAAATATAGATACAAGTTAGTCTATATATAAACTGCAAACTAGTTTACAGTCCAGACTATTAACTAGTATTTAAACTAGTTTACAGTTCAGACTAGTCTACAGTATAAAGAAGTCTTCAATATAGTCTACAATCTAGACTGTAAACTAGTCTATAATATAGATTATAAATTTGTCTATAATATAGACTATAAATTAATCTATTATATATACTATAAACTAGTATATAATGTATACGATAAACTAGTCTATAATATAGATTATAAAAAATCGGAATAATGGACTATTAAATTAGTCTATAATATAGACTACAATTAAGTCTACAATGAAGACTGAAAACTAGTCTATAATATAAACTATTATCTGCCCCAGAGAAGTTTTGAAATTATAGAACTTGTTTTCAATTATTTGAATATTTCATATTTTATTTCAATATAATTAAATTTTTTTACAAACACTTTTTTATTCTGTTTATATAAATACAATATTTCAAATTCTATGTATGTGTTTTTATTTTTTTAAAAATTTTACTATTTTATTAAATACATTTCAGTGTTTAATATTTAATTTGTTTCTCTGCTTATAAATCGTATACAATTCAAAAAAATTTCAATATTTTATATGTTTTTTAAAAAAATTCGTGATTTTTTCAAATATTAAATAATATTTTATGTCTTTGTCCTTCAATAATAAGTGTAAAAGCTAAATAGTTGAATTGTGGTCTTAATATTAAAAAAATATCATTTTTTCAATATATTTTTCAATATTCTTCAAAATTTGTTTAAATTTAGATTTTGAAAACAAATTGAACCTGAGGTGATCTAATCTAGACTAATGTTTTTTGAAAAGATTAATTTAATAAAGTATATTTTTAGGCAGATTATTAAGTTACAGAATTTTGGAACAAAGTTTTCGATAAAATATTGTTGTTTATAATTTCGAAACTAGTTTTTAGACCAGTTTAGAGTCTAGCTAGTTTATAATCTGGACTATAAACTAGTTTATAATCTGGACTATAATCCAGTTTTTACACTAGTTTATAGTCTGGACTTTTTTATAGTCTGGATTGTTAGCTAGTTTACGAAGTAGTTTATAGCCTAAATTTGAAACTAGTTTAGAGTCTGAACTGTAAACTAATTTATAAACTAAACTAGTTTATAGACTAGCTTATGGTCTGGACTGTAAACTAGTTTATAGATTAATTAATAGTCTGGACTGTAAACTATTTTATAGAATAGAATATAGTCTGAACTGTAGACTATAGTCTGGACAGTAAACTAGTTTATAGACTAGTCTATATTCTGGACCGTAAACTAGTTTGAAGGCTAGTTAATAGTCTGAATTGTGAACTAGTTTATAGACTAGTTTAGAGTTCCGACTGTAAACTAGTTTATAGTTTGGACTATAAACTATTGAAACAAATTTGGTTATTTGGTCTTCAAAAATTATTTTCGAAATCAATTTCGAATTCATTTTATAAGTAATTAACTTTTAACAAATAAAAGAAAAATAAGAACATAAAAAATTCTTAGAATAAACAAAGAATTTCAGTTTCTTTTTTGTATTTGTTTGTTCTGGAATAAAAACAATATTAAATTTAAAAACTAAAAGTGAATACAAAATTTTCTCTTCAAATATTTGAAGTTTATAAAAAAATTTGAAAAAAAAATTGAAATAATTCAATTTAAAAAAAGTTAAGATGTCAACTACCAACTATAAACTAAACTAAAAACTATATAGTATGATTACATTAAAATAAGAATTAGGAAATAAAATCCGTACACTAATCTGTTAAAGAATCAATAGTACTTGTTAATGAGATGGCCAGCGCTGAGGAGGAGGACGAAGAGAAAGAGTTGGCCTCTGTTAAAAGTAAATCTCATTGACGTGCCGAACGTTCAGTTTCCATTAGGCATTCTCGTACCAAGATACGTGCATGTACTATACCTCTTTTTAGACGTTCAGTTGAGCTACGTGATCCTGTGTAGGTGGGCCGTATATCACGACCCATTTCTTCGATTACTGCCAATAGCTGGGCATATTTGGTAAGACCATTATTTTGTGTGTTATTAGAATTAGAATTGGATGTTTGTAAATTTACATTCGAATTTATATTTGTTGTTAGATTAGATGATTGCTGTGTATTACTAAGGATCAAGGGTGAAGTAGATTGTGGATATTTGAGTAGTGAAGGTGTGGAGACAGGAGCCACACTAATACCTATACCACTGCCACCACCAGCCGCACCATTTGAGGTAATGCTAACATTATTGCTGTTGTTATTGTTATTTGTTGTATTTGGTATGGGTGTCATGGACAAAGAAGAGGCCAACGAAGCTGGTAAAGCCGAGTTTCTTGGATTGGCTGGTGTTAGGGTAATAGAGGGTGAAGCTGTAGTATTGGCTTGTTGTTGCAATAAAGCTAATTGTGCCTGCAACTGTTGGGCATATTGTAAGGCTGCTGCAGTAACAGCAGCATTTGCGCCCATTCCACCAGCCCCAGCCACAGCTGCTTCCAATTGACTCAATTGCTGGTGATAGTCACGTTCACGTTTTGAATGACCATGTCCGGCATACAAATCACCACGAACACTTGTTGTATGACCACCTCTAACATCTTCTCGATCATTTGTTGTATGTGCATGACGATCTCGAGGCGTATGATGTATGGCGGATATTTGTATTTGTGGCTGCTGTTCACGTTGTTCCCTTTGTTGTTGATAATTGTAGAAATTTTGTACCTGTGACCGTGGTATTGGGGTCACAGTGACGTCACTCAATTTTGATTCTACAGCTTGTATGTCCATTATATCCATAATAAGGCTGATTTCTTTAGTTTTTTTTTGTAACAAAAATTATTCCTTAAAATATTATCTTTATTTACTTCTTAATTTTGTTTATTTGTTATTAATAAGCAACAATATTATTTGGTTTTTTCACAATATAATTCCAATTTTTGGCTTAATTTTGGTAAATTTTCTTTTCTTTCTAAATGTCAAAAGAAGAGCAAGCAAGAAAAACAACACAATGTATAAAAGTGTTGTTGTTTATATGAATAACGGGTATTTGTTTTGTTTACAAACGAGAGTAAGCAACAAAAATGGTGTGTTATTACACAGGGTTGTAAAAGTTAGTATTGGTTATATTAACGACAAATGCACAGAGCAAAAAACGTGAGTATTTAATGAGAGTGAATACATGAATAGAAATATTTAATTCAATAAATTATTAAATAAAAATAATTAACTATTATTTAAAAGTTACGAAACCAGTAAGTTTACGGTTTTAAATTGTTTATTTGAATGAAATTACTATTGCAATTTATATTTAAAAATATTTTTATAGTTTTAATCACTACTGATGAAATTTTGAAACTTTTTCGGAAACATTTCCATTAACTTGTTGATAATGCTTTCTGTCACTTGACTCGAATAGTCTCTCGCCGTTTAAATCTACCACACTTTTTAACACCTTTTTTTGTTCTCTTCAATTCTCTTTTAAAAAGTGCCCAAAATATCTCATTACTACCTTGATCAAACAAAAATAATAATAATAATAATAATAATAATAATAATAATAATAATAGTGTTAAAAGTTTTAATTAATAACGTGTGTTATGAATTACAGATCCATTTATATCTTTTGATAGTTGATACATATTTAAAACTAGCATACCCGGAAACCTTCGTTTGCCAAAACAAATTTTTAAAACATGGCTGATCCTATTAGTCTTATATTTTTCAGTGATGGTGTATCACAGTAGCATAATTGCTGCAAAATTTTAAGACTGTCGCTGTCATTGTTCTATAGGTATTCGATAATCAATTTTTGTTTTGTATGGATATACCCCGGTCAAGGTTTTGTCAGTAAACAGTTCCTTGAGTTGGGATAAAATTTGAGAACTGTGTTACTTTTGGGTACATTGGGATTATTCTGTGACAATTTCATCAAAATTAGCTCAGTCGGTTTGGAGTCTATACGTTACATACATATATATACAAATACTATTTTATATATATGTATAAATATATATGGTTATTATGTGAAAGTCATGGAAAGACGAGAAAAATTGATCTGTAACATGAAATTGAATGACTTTATATCTCTAAAATTTGTATTACTTATTTTTAACGCCAAATAGTAGTAAAGTTTAAAAGGGATCTTGCTTTATTCCGCGAAACCAATTGGCAACTCTTATTTAAACAATAATATCAAATTAACGGTACTTTACACTAAATAACATTACACTCTCTCTTTCTCCCTTGAAATATTCTATTTTCGAAATAAATACTAAACAGCTGTTTGACAAATAACGGTAAAATTACAAAAAAAGGAAACAAAACAAAACCTAAACATATGGAATTTTACACAGAACAAAAATAAAATCTAAAAGTAAAAATCCGCCCTTAAAAAACTTATTATATTTTTTAGCTTTTAATGAATTTATTTACATTTACACAATTTATGGTTGTCGAGGTAACTGTTATTAAGGTGACGATGGGTTTTTTTAATATAATTGTAACAAAATAAAAGTGAAAAAAGGCAAAAAACAGAATAAGCAAAGAAACAAACATTAACTATGACATAGAGCAAAAAAAAAAGAAAAGTTACAAAAAAAAATGAAATAAACTTTGTAGCATATTGAATAAAGCGCAAAGAAACGTTGATTTAGTTTTTAAGTAGGGGCCGCTTTAAAGGCAGCGGCATTACGAACATTAAAAAAAGCAAAAAAGTAAATCCAACAACAGCAGTATTTTAATAGTGTGATACAAGCATAAAAAATTAACACCACAGCAATATAAATTGATTTGTTGACCATTTTAGGAAATATTTAATTGACAGAAAAAAGTAAAATCAAAAGCAAAAGTGTAAAAAATATTAAATAAATAATATTTAATAGTGAGAGTGTTACTAAAAAAGGGGTTTGTCTAATATAAACGTAATTTGTTTGCTAAAACTTCAATATTGGAAAAAGGATATTACATTTTTTATTATATTTGAAACATTATTGGCTTGCATAAGACTTTAATTACAAAGTTATTGTTTTTATATACAATATATATCGTTGTTCGCCATTGTTGTAATGTAGATTTTCTTTGTTTTCATTCATCATCATCATCTACCACTTCCTCTTTGTAAGCGTAATTTTATTAAATTTGTTCCTGTTGTTGTTATTGCTGCTGCAATTTTTATCATCAAACAACAAAAATTCGTAAATGTTAATTTTCCAGCAAGAAAAAACTCTTCTGAAACTTCTCTCTCTTCACAAAAATCTTTCTTCCATGATTACAATGTCAGCTTTAAGCGACAAAACTTCAGTTGTGTTAGGAACGACAGACGTCAAAATCCATGATAATTATGAAAAGAAAACACATTCTTTTCATAATTAACATGGATTTATGGTCCATTGTAATCTCTTTAAGGTAAACACCTGAAAATAAAAGATTTTAGGACTTGATAAAAAATATTGGAAGATAAAAAACAAATCTGATTATGTAGATAGTTACTTATGTGGCTTACATAAGTTTATTTTACATAAGCCCATAGAAATCAATGCAGCCTCTGATTTTATTATTAAAACTTATTATGGTGAATCTGAAACCTATAACCAATGAGATCCACTAGTCCTTCAAAGTACCAATCCACTTTTGCCAATGGGCTTGTAGAAATGGATTTTTTTTAATAGATTTGCATTAATTCCTTACCTTCTGCCTAATCACTTCTTCCTATGGGCTTGCAGATTTGGACAGTAAAAGAGAACCTCATCAGTTGTGTCCTCTAGCTTTCCTCCATCTCCAAAAGCCATAAATGACCTTGCAACTTTCCTTAGTCACCAGAAACATCCAATATCAAAAGCCGACAACGCTGCACTTTAAACACATTATTGCTATTACTTCCTACAAGCGACACCAGAAAAGTCTCATCTAGCTCTCCACACAATTTGTAAAATGTTTGTCCTGGGTCTAAAGCCTCTTACCAATCTCTTTAATAAGTATTGGCAATGTCACCTGTGGATTGGTGACATTTCCAACACTCAGTCACCAGGACCGATCCCTGGTTCCAGTAATTCTAACAGAATCTCATCGCTGAACTTTAGACAGAGTATTCCTATTACTTCGAATACACGGAGCCAGAAAAGTCTAATCCTATGTTGCCAGTCGCTTTTATTGTATTTATAATTTCCTCTTCCAATTCTCATTTCATTATTACTACTTTTCGGTTTTAGGGTTTAGTTTTTCGTTTTTTTTTTGGTCAAATTGAAAATTTGGCTTTAACATCTGTTACACATTTGCTTTATAAATTAAATCAAAATTCTTAATTTTTAAAAAAATTAATTTAAAAAATTAGTTTGAATGGAAAATAGAAAAAAATGATCAGCTATTTTAATTCATTTTTAATAAATTTTATTTACAAAAGAAAAATTAAAAGTTCATTAATTTATCTCCCACTTGGTCTGTTGCGGCATTTTTTAACTTTGCATTGAATATGCCACACAATTGTATGGTAATTCGTAAAATAATATCACAATGTGAGTGCAAAAACAAATGTAAATATTAAAATACAAAGAGAAAGCAAAAACAAAACAACAGAGAGCAATTTTAGAACAGAGTTGCTCAAAATGCGGCGAATTATAGAAGAACGATTTGTCGTTTATTTTTAAAATTTGAAAATTTTAATTGTTTCCAAACCAAGGATACCATACAGTAAATAATTGCAATTCATGTTTCGTTAAAATTTAATTCGTTAAAAGTTTAATTAAAAATAACTTTAGCTGATTAAAACATATAAATTATTTTGATTATTATATGGTACTTAATTTTGCAACATTGCTAAAAAATAATACTCCAAATAACAACACTGTTTATTAAAACCACAAACTAGTGAGAGTGAGAGAGAAAACCACACGTAAAAGAGTAAAAATTCGCCGCCATTTTTTTACTTTGTGCAATTTGTCAGTTGAATTTTCGAATTATGAGCGAATTATTGTTGTGTATGCCAGAGCTCTGTGTCACTACGGCCACTAACATTATTATAGTTACTTGTAGTTAAGACAGCAGCTCTGCAGCTGTTTTGTTTTTTATTTTTCGAAAAAAAAAGTAAAAAAAAATTGTTAAACAACAAGCTTTGTGAGTAATCATCTTAACGGAAAGAAATCTTAAAGTTTTAATTAATGGAGAATAAATAACAAGAAATTTTATCAAACAAATATAAAAATAAGAAGCAAGAAATTAAAATACCCCTACACAATTTGTTACAAAAAATATTACAATTAAGGAGGAGTCGGAGAGGTAGAAGAAAAAATAATAAAAAAGTCAAGAATTTTGACAGTTTTCCAAAAAAATTGCGTCTATAAGGAAGTGTTTTTTATGGGCAAAAAGGAAGAAAAGTAAAATTTATTGAGTGAATAATTATAAAAAAGAAATTTTTCTTTTAAATTATAAAAATAAATATTTTTTGGCAAAAACCAAAAAAAAAAAGAGTCTTACAAGTAAAACTTAAAATTTCTTTAAAAAGAAAAGACTTTTTTTGAGGATTACTAACACAACTCTGCAAAGAATAATAACAACGAAAACGGTGAGTTTTTTGGTGTGTGTTTTTTTGGTTTTAATTGTGTGTTTGTTAGTTGAGTGACACCAAACCAGAGAGCTAAAACAGCTAAATCTGTTTAATTATAAAAAATCTGGGTGGCGGCTTGAAAACGTAATACACTTTATTAATTATTGGTTAATAAATATCTTATTTTTATGGATTATAAAATTATATTCATACAAAATGTTAAAACATTCAAAATTTGCGAAAATATAAGTTAGTTTTACACAAAATTAAACGCCGTTCTTGTAATATTTTTGGGCGGCTAGTAAACTGCCGGTTCTTTCTATTCTAGTCTTAGATCTCTGCCGCAAAAACAACGTCACTTTTTTAATTTTAAGAATTTTTATTTAATTTCATTTTGCTGTTTGATGGCTTAAAAATATAAATTAAAAAAAAAAAAAAAAAAATTAAATAAAATTGAAGTCATACAACGCTACAGCAACAACAACTACAAATACATTTGTATTTTTATTAGTAATAATAATTGTATTGCAATCTATTTCTAACAGAGTATATATATGTGTGTGTGTGAGTAAGAAATTGTGAGCGAGTTTACTGCTGCTACTGCTGTTAATACAAAAAAAGCTGGTTGCCATTCAACTGAACCTACGCCAAAAAAAAAAAAACAACAACAACAACAAAAGCAACTACAAAAACCATAAGTCAACAACTATCAAACTCCCACTATGGAATTCATATCGATTGGTCAAAGTGTCAATATAAAACGTACCGACGGCCGTGTACATCCCGCGGTCGTCTCAAAAATCAATGAATCTGGTAAATCCATAACGGTGGAATGGTATGAGCGCGGTGAAACCAAAGGCAAAGAAGTTGAACTCGAAGCCATTCTGTCGCTTAATCCTGAAATTTTAGAACAGGCCGAACAGGAAACTATAATTACGGCACCAGAACCCAAAAAGGTAGCCACAGCACCCATAAGTTTCTCACGTAATGCTACACAAGGTGCTATTGGTCAACGTACCAGTCGTGCCACCATTAATTCTTCTAATCTTATATCCTCCTCTTCGGTAGCCGAACATGTGGAAAACATACCCCCGCAATCTCAACCTCCTCCGCCCACAACTGGTATTTTACGTTCACGTACTACCAATAATGCCTCACGTCTTGCTTCGGCTTCACAGTCGGGTATTACTAATAGCTCATCCATAGGTAATACTACCTCATATGGTGGCGGCGGTGGTGGTGGCGGTGTTAGTATTAATTCTTCTACAAATGCCTCTAATTCAGTGGCCACTGGTAATGTTGGTGCTCGTCGCTCTTATGTGGTCAAAGAGGTTGAACGTCTTAAGGAGAATCGTGAGAAACGTCGTGCTCTTCAGGCTGAGATAAAAGAAGAGAAAAAAGCTTTAATGAATCAAGATCCTGGCAATCCAAATTGGGAAACCGCACAAATGATACGTGAATATCAATCGACTTTAGAATTTAATCCTCTTACAGATGGCCAAGCCATTGAGGATCATCAAATTACCGTATGTGTACGTAAGAGACCGTTATCGCGCAAAGAAATCAATCGCAAAGAAATCGATGTAATTTCAGTGCCCCGTAAGGATACATTGATTGTACATGAACCGCGCAATAAAGTGGATTTAACGAAATTTTTAGAACATCACAAATTTCGTTTTGATTATGCCTTCGATGATCGTTGTGATAATGCCATGGTTTATAAGTGAGTATAAAATGAAATTTTTAAATTTTTTTCATATTTTAAAAACGATTACGCAGACTTTTATACTCTATACTCAAGGGATTAAGTAAATTTTAATATCTGGTGCAGAATATTTTTTAATTTAAAACTAATTTGGGAGATTTTCAGTTTGTTAGAAAAAATATATCCATTCCTTAATCTATATTAGTTCTATAATCAGTTTTTTGATCCTTTAAACGTAAAAATTACCAAATTCCGATAAAAGCGACATGACATTACAGTAATTCCCTTTCAAATTACAACGATGTTAGGTTAAGACCCTCAAGGGAATCTTTTCAACTAAAAGGTATTTGAAAAGAACTAATACTGAATTTGAACTGAAATAGAAAAGAGCTGGAGCAAAAGCTGAACAGAACAGAATTAGGACAAAATTAAAATTTAAATAGAACAGCTGAGGCTGGAGTAGAAAAGTATGTTACAGTTTTAATTTTTTTATTTAATTATAATTATTATTTGCAATTAAAAAAATTATAGTTTTAATCACTAGAGATGAAACCCTTCATTAACGTTTTTATAGTGCATTCTGACACTTTGCTCAAACAGGTAATCTATCTCCACACTTTTGGACATCTTTTTTTGCTCTTCAATTCTTTTAACAAGAGCTAACATCTCTTCACTGGCCTTAACTCCGACCAGTTTGGACGACTTTCCTTTTTTTGGTACCAATACCACATTATTGTTATTGGATCATTCAAGGTTTTGTTTACCATAGTGACACTACACATCATGAAGTCTTATGAATGGAAGCAGCCTTTTTCTGTAAACATTGCTTGATGTAAATTTCAGTATTTATAAAGTTTATTGTTACAAATGATAGGTTTCTTTGCCGCAACTGCATATTGTTTGCCATACCAAGATTTTTTAGGAATTGGCATTAGCAACATGCAATTATTGACAAGGAAGTAGCGAAAAATCTGTCAAAACAAACGTTTCGTCATCCATAATGCAGCAAGAGTATTTTTTAGAAAACTGAACTTCAATTTCCGTACTCTGCATTTTGACCTCTAAATTTTTAGCAGTGTTCTTGTCAGGAGTTTTTTTTGAGTCATGCATGTTTTTAAACCTGCATTAGCTTTAACTTAACAAATAGTAGAAGCACTTTCCTACCTGATCTTTTTTCAGTTTTATAAACATAATGGGGTCCGTTGCTACTATCTGAACCAGGTTTCCTATCAACAGATAAGTTCTCCAGGTACTGTTTAATGACATTGGTAGTAGTTTGAATGTAGACCTCTGAATGTTTGATCATTTTTTGTGGATCCTGTTTGGTTTGTTGCAAATATATAATAATTTTAGTAAAAACTTTTTTCCGGTTTCTCATTTTAATTAGATTAACAATATATTGATTTGTTTGATATATAACATAATACCTCACATGTTCTACACAGGTAAACTGATCAAAAAATAAATCAAATAATACTTGGATTCAATTTTTTTATGAAAAACGAGTGTTAGAATTTTTTGATCTCAATCTTTAAGACTCTTCGTATCTGAGGAAGGAATTTGTATTTATTAAACTGATTTAAAATAAAAATAAATCAAAATAGTTATCGAATTTTAACCAATAATGAATAATCTTTATGAAAAAATCAATTTTATTCAAATGGTCTTGAATTAAAAATGTTTGTAATGTATTTTCTTGTAATACAACTTACCTTGTTTGGTGTATTTCATCAACATGCATTTTTTGTTACTTTTGCAAAACTAAGTTAAATAATAACACATATTTAGTCAATATCTTTACAAATAGAAGACGTTTAACTTGATCCTCAACTAAACAGCTGATGGATCAATTGATTAAAAGAAATAAAAATTGACACACAAAGAAAGAGAAAAAATACGTTGAAATTTAAAAAAATAAATAAAATAAAATTGTGTGTTGAACTTTTATGAATGAGAAAAAATACATAAATATATAAAGATTTTTATAAATAAACACACAAATACCGATAAATATACCAAAAAAAAAAAAAAAAAAAAAAAAAAAAAAAACCTTGTCGACGTCGCCAGCTAGTCATGGTGTCTTTTAAAATGATTAGTCATACATTTAAGCTTAACTGCTGCGTCTGACGAGACTATAGACTGACTACCATTCTTTCAATTTGTTGCTGCTCTTACTCTTGGCAAATAATTGTGCAAATTTTTTTTTAAGATTTTTTTATTATTTATTTTCTTCACATTTGTTTTTTTGCTTTAATTAACTTAAAAAAAACCTAAAACTGACTTCATTTCAATTCGTGTTGTGTGAGATTTTTAAGTGGCCGCTTTACGACGAAATTGAGGAAAATTGCAAATGTTTATGCCAAGAGAGTTTCTTAAGGAGAGGGACAAGAAGGGCGTCTCTTGTTATGAATAATTAAATGTTTGACTATAAAGTCTTTGTTTTTTATTTTTCTTTAATTATTTTCTTTCTCTTGTTTTATTTGTTTATATTATTTGATTTATTTACTTTGTTTTTGTCTTTGTTTTTTCTTTTTTTCTTATTTTTATACCCTACACCATCATAGGTGGTTGGGGTATTATGTGTTTCTCAAAAAAAATGTGCTACCAACACATATAAATACACCTTTCGACTCAGGATCACTCCCTGAATCGTTTTAACGATGTCCGTCCGTCCATCTGGCCTGTAAACAAAATGCAGGCCACTGTTTTATAGAGATCTTAATCAAATTTGGCTTGTTTCATTATTTTCACCCAAGAACAATGCCTATTGAAATTGGTTTTGATGGGTTCATTATTTCATTTATATGATCCTCACTTTTTTGTAAACGTTCCTTGATGTAAATTTCGGTATTTATAGAGCCCGTTGTAAGAAATGATTGGCTTTTTAGACGCAACTGCATATTGTTTGTTCCATAACAAGAATGTTGATATTTTTACTGCTTTTGGGTTCTAAACTTTTCTTCAACATTTCCTTGAGCACGAAATTTCTGACCAGAAAGTTGCGAAAAATCTAACAAAACATACGTTTCATTATCCATTATGTAGCAAGAACTTTTTTAAGAAAATTGACTTCAATTTGCATGCTCTGTTTTGGTCTCTGAATTTTTAGCAGCATACTTCCCGAAATGGATACTTAAGATCATAAAAGTCTGAATATTAAGCAATTTAAATGAAATTTGGCACAAATTAGTCTTATGATATTCCAAAACCGATGTGGTAAATTATACGAGGATCAGTTCATTATTTTAATAGGTCCCATACAGCCTCTCTTCCAAAAGGAAAATATCACTTTGAAGGGCTTAAAAATCAAGACAAATATAATCTAAAATAAATGTGCGAAATTTTACGAGGGTCGGTCCTTAATTTCTTCTAGCCCACAGAAAAAATCCTTTTAGAACGCACTAATTCCACATGGATTTACATACTGTAGACTTAAGCATAACTTAAAAAAAAATACTTTCATACGAGGGTGGTTTATTATTTTTTAGTAGCTACTACTTATAACCAACAATGTGGTGTAGGGTATTAAATAGTCGGGTTTTTGTTATTGTCTTTGTTTTTTCTCTTCATATTTTTTTTATAAAATTATTATTTTTTTTAATGTGTGAACTGGTTTAATTTGGTAATTGATTTCCTTATAAATGATTTATAAAACAAAAATAATAATAAAAATTATAAAATATTATTGATCGTCGTTGATGACTAAATATCTCAGTACATAATTTTATAGCAAATTTATAAATTTATGTTTGTATATTTATTATTATTCACTGCTGCACAACACTTACATATAAATGTGTTCTATGTATGTGTGTGTATGTGCAGCTACTTCCCAAGTATTAGGTGCTTTCAATTTATTAGAAAGTCACAGTCTAGTCATTTGCTAAAAAAAAGGTTAATTTTATTTTCTTCTTTTTTGTGTGTGTGTGTTTTTTCTCTTCTATTTTCTATAGAAAAATTTTAATTTGTGGTTTTTGAAGATTATTTATAATTTTTTTCTTTCTGTGGTTCATAAGAAAACTTTTTTCTAAGATTTCTTTATAGAATGTTGTAGTTATTTTTATTTTTGGAATTTCATTATTTTATTAAAATTTATAAAATATTTTAAGCTTTCTAAATATATTGGACTAAAGAGTAGACTTTAAGATTCTAAACATGAAACTATAGATTAACAATAAAACTATAGATCACAATATGGACAAGATTTTTAAAGACAACATTAAATTCTAGACCAGAGAATAGTGATATACAATTGGTGTTTTTTTGGAAATAAATCTGTAACTTTAAATTACACTAATTCATGATGTTAGGTTTTAGGATCTGGATGGGGCAAATCAATGCTTAAGGTCGTCCTATTAATAAAAGATATTGGAAAAGTGTCTGCTTTAGTGTTGATAAGAATTTTAGAACTGAACTTGAACTGGACTAAATCTGAACTAAAGTCGAACTATAACTAAACAAGAACATGAACTGAATTAGTATTGAAGCAAAACTAAAGTTAAACTGAACTTGAACTGAACCAGAACAGATCTTGAACTTGAAATTAACTAGAATTAAAAAAAATAGAACTTGAACTGAACTAAAGCTAAATAAATCTAAAATTCTTGCTGGATGGATTCGCCTGAAATTGAATATAACGAGAGGAGTGTAGCATTATAACTTTGGTATAATGAACCCAATCGGAGCTTTACGGTCGGAGTTATAAGGGTGCAAAGTGGGGTAACGCGGACATGCTATTAAAGCTTGTAAAACTTTTCAACATTTTATATTATCTTGTAGCCCTTGGCGAGACCTTAAAAAACATACTTACATATGTTTCTTATATCTTATAAAGACTGAAATCGAAAAATTCTTAACATACTTATGTGTTACCAAAAAACTAAACCACTAAATTTAAAGTCTTAATTTCTTTTGTATTTGATTGAAATTGTTATTGCAATTAAAAATATATATTTTTATAGTTTAAATCACTAGCGAACCTTTTTGAAAAGCCTTCCATTAAAGTTTTTTAGAGTGCTTTCTGTCTTTTTTGTGCTTTTCAATTGCCTTTTAGCAAGAGTCCAATAACTCTCCACTTACCTTAGCTCCGGCCGGTTTGGTGGACTTGCCTTTCTTAATACAAATGCCACATTATTGTTCTTGTACCACACAAAGGCTTGTTTACCATAGTGAGGACAAAACTTAGCCTTTTTTCTTGCCAAATAGTTCGAACACAAAACTAACCGGACCGCTTTCCTAACATTTGTGTTCGGAACTTTTTTCAAATGATTTCTATTTTTTGGCTTTAGAAATATCCTGATCTAGGTTTTCTATCAATGAACAAATTTTACCGTTAATGTTTAACAACAATGGAAACAGTTTTGACAGCATCCCTTTGAATACTTGGCCAACTTGTTGTAGGATCAAATTGGGTTTTGTTGAATATGTGTTTTACACTATAAATAACGATATTTACATCAGGGAATGTTTACAAAAAAGGCTGTGTCCATTTATAAGAACAAAAGAAAAGACAAAATGATTTTAGCCTGACTTGGTATTTGTACCAAGACAGTCTTATACTCCAAACTTAAGCCAATGGAGAGATATTGGGCTTTTGTTAATAAAGAATTGAAGAGTGTCCAAGAGTTTCTTAGTGTAGTAATGTGACAGAAAGCACTAAAAAGGTTAATGGAAGCTGAAAAATATTCGAAACATCATTACTAGTGATTAATACTATAAAAATAGTATACGTTCTTGTTTTAATTACAGTCTACATAGTTTAAACTTCGTTTGTATGTTATACCAAAGTTTGGGAAAAGATCTCTCTTTGAAAGACTATTGTCATATATTTTCACATGCTTGAAATGAAATGAATTTTTTTTGGAGGGTTTGGCTTTTTTTCTATTTGAAATTATTCATTAATTTTGTAATTTCTATAAATAAAGTAAAATTATTTATAGGTTCCCAAAAAAAAAACACTTGATTTAGCATTTTTTTTTTTGGGTGTGTTAGCACAATGAACCATTTTCTTTTGTTACCAAATTGAAAGTGACACTAATAAAATTTAAATTAAACAACGAATATTTTGTAATTTATTTTTTATAATTCAATATCTTCTCTTCACAGATACACTGCAAAACCTTTGGTCCAAACTATATTTGAAGGTGGCATGGCAACATGTTTTGCTTATGGTCAAACTGGTTCGGGTAAAACTCATACAATGGGTGGTGAATTTAATGGTAAAATTCAAGATTGTAAAAATGGTATTTATGCGATGGCAGCTAAAGATGTATTTGCATATTTGAATGGGCCACGTTATCGTCATTTGAATTTAGTGGTATCAGCCAGTTTCTTTGAAATTTACAGTGGCAAAGTAGGTTCATTTTTGGCATTACTAAATATAATTTTAAATCTGCTACATTTGCATCTTCTTTATTTATTTTTTTTTTGATCAGGTTTTTGATTTACTTTCCGATAAACAAAAACTTCGTGTCTTGGAGGATGGTAAACAACAGGTACAAGTTGTTGGTCTCACCGAGAAGGTAGTCGATAGTGTTGAAGAAGTGCTTAAACTTATACAGCACGGCAACAATGCTCGCACCTCTGGTCAGACCTCAGCAAATTCAAATTCCTCACGTTCTCATGCAGTATTTCAAATTGTTTTACGTCCTCCCGGTTCCACAAAAATTCACGGTAAATTCTCCTTTATCGATTTGGCTGGTAATGAACGTGGTGCCGATACCTCATCGGCAAATCGTCAAACACGTATGGAGGGTGCCGAAATAAATAAATCTTTATTGGCATTAAAAGAATGTATACGTGCTTTGGGTAAACAATCAGCACATTTACCATTTCGTGTATCAAAATTAACACAAGTATTACGTGATTCCTTTATTGGTGATAAAAGTAAAACCTGTATGATTGCAATGATATCACCGGGTTTAAGTTCATGTGAACATACATTAAATACACTACGCTATGCGGATCGTGTTAAAGAATTAGTCGTTAAGGATATATTACGTGAAGATGATGTGCTGCGCGAAGAGGATGCTGAACAATTGATGTATGAAGAGGATGAGGAAACAAATAATGTACAACATGTCCAGCAGAGGCCTGTGGTCAATAAGCATAATATTAATCGTAATACTAATCATAATAATAACAATAATAATAAGAATAATGGTCAGATGTCTGAGAGTGATTTGGCACTGTTGCGTTCGTTGAGCGTAAGTTGGAATTTTATATTTTTTATATTTATGATTATAAAAATATATATAATAAAAGGTTGTCTATAGTCTACATTATAGCAAGACTATAGGAAAGACTATTGTATAGACTATTATTAGAGTTTAGACTATAGTTTTGACTATAGTCCAGACTATAGTATAGACTATTCTGCAGACTGTAGTAAAGACTATAGTTTTGACTTTAATCTAATATTAAGTCCATACCATACGGCAGATTATAATAAAGACTATATTCGAAATTATGGTTTTAACTATAGTACAGACTATAGTTTAGACTGTAGTCCAGACTACAGATTTAGTCAGACTATAATTTGTTCTATATTGCTGATTATAGATTAGACTATAGTGTAGAATCAAGTCTAAACTTTAGTTCAGACTAAAGTCTGGACTATTCGATTAGTATAGACTATATTTTTTGCCAGTAGTTAAGACCACTGTCTCTACTACAGCTTAGATTAATTATAGTATAGACTACAATACAAACTATAGTTTAGTCTAATATATGTTTGCAGTTCAAAAGTCTAATAATTTTTCTGGTTTTTATTTTTCATCTTTGAAGGAACATGACATGTCTGATGAATTACTTGTTCAACATGCTGCTATTTCCGATTTACAACAAACTGAGGAACTAGTTGTTGAACATCATCGAGCCATTAATGAATTCCTTACTGAATTTCTACCCGAATCTATGCGTCTCTATAATCTAACCAACTATGTCGATTATGATCAGGACTCCTATTGCAAAGAGGGTGAGGCTTACTTTACAAGACTGGCTGAAATGGCCACCATGTGTCGAGATTTAATGGCTGATTTTCGGGCAAAAATGGCTAAAGAAGAAATGCTTTCATGCACTGTTAAACCACCAGGCAAACGTTAAAGCTTTTTAAAGGAACAGAAAAAAGAAAAAATACTCTTAACTGAAAATAAAGGAAAAAAAGAACAGAAAGAAGGCATGATTAACAATTTTTTTTAAGTATTAATTTAATTATTTTTATTTTGTTTATTTTATTGATGAGAATTAAAAACAAAAGAATTGTTAAACAAATTTATAGCAAACAACAACAAAAAACAGTGCCGTTTTAAAATGCACTTAAAACTATTAAAAAAAAACAAGAAAATAAAAAACAATTTTAAATTTAAACTTTATAAAAAAATCCAACTACTAACAGCAAAACAACAACAATACAAATTCACACATAATTCTATGTTAAAACACTTGAACTTTTAATAAAAAAACAACAAAACAAAATTTTATAATTAAAAATCAAATTTCAACAAAAAAAATATATTAAATTCGTTTTAAAATCTTTAGAAATAAAACAATTTTTGTAAAATCCTTTTATTATAAAAACAAAATCAAACAAAATTCCTAATTTAAAATTTTACTAATTTTAATTTTATTTATATTAAAATTACTTTTTAGGTTCTTTTTGCCCTTTTTTATACCCTCCACCACTGGAAGTGTGGTGAAGAGGATAATATTAACTTTGTCATTCTTTGTTTAAGAATGACTCATCTCAGACTTCATAATGTACATATATGCTTGCTTCAAATCAAATTCTGAATCGATTTAGCTAAATCCGTTTGTCTGTCTGTCCGTACGTCTGTCTGTTGTTGAAACGCTCTCATCCACAATAATTGTCAGAGCTTAATGAAATTTGGCCTAAGTATTCCTCATAGTCCAAAGACATTTTCTATTTAAAAGTAGTGAAGTCATTTAAGTATTTTAAAAGATATAGACCGATATCTGAAGCAACCTCTAAGTTAAATTAGACAAAATTAGAGTTTTTTTTGCCATAATATGAAGTTATATCTACTTCATTATCATTCCAAAAATGATAGAAATCGTTTAAGTAGAAAAATAGTTATAGACAATAACATAACTAATTTTATTTGTTTATTTATGTGAGCATGTATATAGAAAACATAACATATTCACTTCACATACATTTGTGGTGGAGGGTATTAAGGATTCGGCTTAGCCGAATATGGCATTCTTACTTGTTTTTTCTTACTTTCCTGTTTTAACTTTAATATTATTATTTTTTATCACTTGTATTTAGTTTAGGTTATAGTAAAAACCGAAATTAATATATATTTTATTACATAACTATTAATTTTATTTTTCAAAATATAAATATTAAACAATTTTTCTCTATAACCTAAAAAAAATTGCTTTATTGTGTTTTAAAAGTTTTTAAATTTTAATTTATTAACAAAAAAGGAAGAGAAAACTAATTTTTTTATTATTTAAAAGTTTTTTTTTTTACACCTGGAGAAAAAAAACAAGAAAAAATAATTATAATTAAAAAACAAGTATTATTACCCACATTTATAACACACAAAAAATATTTATTAAATATTAAAAAAATTAAAATAGCTTTCTTTAAATCTTAAAAAAAAAAAAAAAACAATAAATAAAATTACAACTCTTTAAAAAAAGCTCAACCAACAACCCAGCTTTAAGAGTATAAGAGAGAGAGAAAGCTTTTAAATTAACGCTTAACATCCAGCATAAAAATTAAATTTCTTTCTAAAATTCATAAACAATAAGAGGCCAGTTTTAACATTTTTTTTCAAAAATTAAAAATCTCAAAAAAGCATTTTTAAAAAATTTCCAACCATAAACTTAAAAATTAAATTTGCTTTATTAATTAATTTGTACTAAAAAATATTGTTAAAATAAAAAGACATTTTTTATATAAAAAAAGAATTTTTTTTGTTATCAATATAAAATCATATAATTTTTTAAATAAAGAAATGAATTTCGAAATTTTAACTTCAAAACTCAAGATTCCATAAAAAACAAAATTTCTGAATTTTGAAAAAAAATGGATTTCGAATTTATATTCGAAAAATTCGTACAAAGTAAAACAATTAAAACTAAAAAGATATTTTTTATATATATAAAAAAATAATTTTTTGTTATCATTAGAAAATCAAAACTTTTTTAAAATCGAAAAAAATGAATTTCGAAATTTTAAATGAGATATTTGAAATGAAAACTCAAGTTTTTTTTCAGAAAATTCATAAAAATGAATTTTGAAATTTTAAATATAAAATTGAAAACTCAAGAAATTTTCAAAAATTTCATAAAAATCAAAATTTCTGAATTTTGAAAAAAAAAATAAATTTTGAAATTAAAATCGAAAAATTCGAACAAATATATATATAAAAAAATATTTTTTTATCATTATAAAATCAAAAATTTTTTAAAATCGAAAAAAGTGAATTTCGAAATTTTAAATGAAAAATTGAAAACTCAAGATTTTCCAGAAATTTCATAAAAACCAAAATTTCTTAATTTTGAAAAAAAATGGATTTCGAAATTATAAACGAAAAATTCGAACAAAGTAAAACAATTAAAACTAAAAAGATATTTTTTATATTTAAAAAAAATATTTTTTTATCATTATAAAATCATTTTTTTTTTAAATCGAAAAAAGTGAATTTCGAAATTTTAAATGAAAAATTGAAAACTCAAGAATTTTTCAGAAATTTCATAAAAATCAAAATTTCTTAATTTATTTATTTTGTTCGAAAAATTCGAACAATTAAAAAAGATATTTTTTGTATATAAAAAATAATTTTTTGTTATCATTATCAAAACTTTTTTAAAATTAAAAAAAATTAATTTCAAAATTTTAAATGAAAAATTGAAAACTCAAGAATTTTCAAAAAATTTCATAAAAATCAAAATTTCTCAATTTTGAAAAATAAATAATGAAATTAAAATCTAAAAAATTTTTATATATAAAAAATAATTTTTTGCTATCAATATAAATATATTTTTTTAAAATCGAAAAAAATGAATTTCGAAATTTTAAATGATGAATTGAAAACGGAAGATTTTACCAGAAAAATGGTTGTCGAAATTAAAATTCTAAAAAATTTAATTTCAATTTTCTTTGATTTTTGCAAGAATTTCGAAATTTTACAAAAAATCTAATCATAATCGAAAAATTCGAAAAAAAAAATATTTTTAAACATCAAAATTTCTCAATTTGGCAAAGAAAATATTTTTAATATTTTTCCAGAAATTAAAAAATAATAATAAAATTTCTCAATTTTGCAAAAAAAAAGTAATAATAATAGTAGATTTCGAAATTAAAATTAAAAAATTCGAACAAAGTAAAGCAATCAAAACTAAACATTTTAATTATTTTTTTTTTTTAATTTTTCTCAAGAATTTCTAAATTAAAAAAAATTCTCATCATAAGCGAAAAAAAGTTCTCAATACATTTTTAAATTTCAATCGAATAAACAATAATTTTTTTTTCGAAAATTTCTAAATTCCAATACATTTTTTAATTTTAATCGAAAAAGTAAAACAATAAAACTGTTTTTTTTTTCGAAAATTTCTAAATTTTCTAAATAAGAATAATTTCAATTTAATAAAAGTATTTTTGACTTTTTTCTCAAATTTCTCAATTTTGTAAAAAACGATTTCAATATTATAAATAAAAAAGTGGAACAAAATTAAAAACAATTGAAACTAAACATTTTCATAAAATTTGAGTTTTCTTTATTTCTCTTCTTTTTTTAATTTCGAAATTCTTCTAAAAGAACTAAATTTCGTTATAAAAATCGAAATCGTTCTCCATAAATTTCAACTTAATAAAGTATTTTTATATTTAAAAAAAAATTCTAAACTTTGAAATTGAAAAATTCTGGAATTTGTTAATTATATTAAAATCCTCTAAATCAGAAAAAAATATTATTGAAAAAATGAGATGCGAAAATTGCTAAAATGAAAAAATAGTTCTCTATATAGACTACTATGGTCTAGTCTCGATACTACTTAATTAAAAATATCTAAAGAGTGAAATCGTAAATATTCTTAACATACATATAATTTAATGAAAACGAAACCAGTATTGGTCAAAATACCATATTATTTTTCTTGTACCTCTCAAGGGCTTGTTTACACATAGTGACAGGATTACAAGTCGAGCCAAAAAAAATGATGAAGTCTAAAGAATGGAAACAGTCTTTTTTGTAGTCATTTCCTTTTCACCTTTGACCTTCTAAAGCTTGACAAAGATTTTGTAGGATCGAGTTGGGTTTTGTTGACAATATTTAATAATCTTAGTGGGCACTTTTTTCTGGTCATTCATTTTTATCAGATTAACAACAAACTAACTTGTTTTTCTAAGTCAGTTAGTTAGTTCCAAGGGCAGTGTCAGTAGAGATCTCACCCTATTAGGTTACCCTAGAAGGCAGAGAGACTATGTGATCTGCCTCGTAGATTCTCCAAACCAGCCAGTAACTGCAAGGAAAAAAGTAGCGATCACCATACACAAGAGTAATAAGGATCCAAACACGGTACACTTGTGCCGCACAGTAACGTTATAAGTGGAAAACTCTCTCTTCTAGTTCGTCACGATAACTGCTACAGAAACCGTAATGGGCTAGATCCATCCTTTTTGCATGGGCCCCTAAAACACTGTGTTCAAAAGTCTAATATGCACTTTTTTCTGGTCACAGATTTTGATCAGATTAACAACAAACTGACGGGCAGTGTCAGCAGAGATCTCATGTTGTGAAAGAAACCTTAATGGTCTAGACCCATCCTTCTTGCATGTACCCCTAAGTAACAGTGTCTATTAATAACAATAATAGACACCAGAAGTCTAAAATGGCTCCTATTGAAGACAAGCAATTGTCTGGTCCTCCGAATCACAGAATATGCGCAGAACTATTAATAATGACAGTTTAAATATTTAGAATCAGTTTTTTCTCTTGCTCAGTTCGTGTGTAAAAAGCATTCAGATGGCCTATGTAAAAGTAAGACAAGTAAACGAAGATTCTACAGGTTAACTCAGTTGATCATCTCACCTGTGCGTGCTATCCCGATTAGTTTACCCAGCAATTTCCTAAGGTAACTTGATTAAAAGAAAATCAAATAGTACTGGGACTAAAAGTTTAATGGAAAAACGATCTCACTCTTTAGTATCTAGAGTAAATTATAGTCTAGTATCTAGATCTAGATCTTAGACTATATTATAGTTTACATTCTAGACTGTACTATAGTCTAGTATCTAGACTATATTATAGTTAGTGTACTATCTAGACTAGATTATGGTCTAGTCTAGTATCTAGTTTATATAGTCTAGTATATATAGACTATAGTTGATTATTTAAAGTATATTATTGCCTAATATATAGATTAGATTATATTGAAGTATCTAGTTTAGTGTCTTATGTTGAATATGGTGTAGTTTTTAGACTAGTTTATAGAGCAGTGTTTAGATTAGGTTACAATTTAGTATCAAGACTATATTTTAGTCTAGTATCTATACTAGTCTATAGCCAACTATTTTCAGTAGTTTACAATCTAGACTATGATATATATTTAGATTAAATTATAGTCTAATATCTAATATGGATTATAGTCTAGTTTTTAGACTGGTTTTATAGCAAATTCCCAAAGAAATGGAAGTCTAAATGAAAGAATTTATAAAAAGTGGGATATGTGTCAACTGGCTTCATGGTTTATCTCAAGAAAGGCACAAGCCCTTAAAAAAGGCATATAGTGGGTTTAAAACGAAATTATTTAATTTTAATGAGTTGTTTTTAGGATTTTTTTTAAATACTGTCTAAATGCTCAATTAAAATCTGTCGTCTTTATAAAAAATTTTATTTTCTTTTAGTTTAAACAAAGAGATTTTAATAACTTTTAATTTTTTCCATTTAATTTTACTAAAGTTTTATTTTTTAAACACTTCCATTATGGCTTTATAACAATTTTTTAAACAATAAATATATTTAATAGAAAACTAATAGAAAAAGAAAACGAAAAATTTTGTTAAACAAGTGCTTCAAAGAAAAAAAGTAATGAAGAAATAATAAAAAAAACACTTTAATTATATATTTAGATCCTAAAAATTATTAAATTATACAAAATAACTAAAGCAACACTACAACAAAGAGAAAAAATCCATTATAAAAAAATAATAAAAAATATAAGAAACAAAAAATATAATAAAAAACAATAAAAATCTAAAACTTTGGAAAGAGATTGAAAAATTCTTAACACACATTTTTCTTTAAAACAATTAACTCAAGTAGTATTTGATTCTTTTCTGATCAAATTACCTTTGTACATCATGGTTTTATGTGAAACAAATGAATTTATTATTAATGAGATTGAAATGAGTGACAAGGAAAAAGTGACTTTTTAACAAAACCCAACCAGATCCTACAAAAAGTTGGCCAAGCATTTAAATGTCTGCCGTAAAGCTGGTTTCAATGTTATTTTATACTAACGGGAGAACTTGTTCGTTCAGCTAGAAGGAATGTACCACATGATGTTTCTAAAAATAAAAAAGAAAGCAAAAGAACTCCCAACACAAACGGTAGGAAAACAGCCCGATTAGTGTTCGGACGATTTGGTGCGAAGTTCTTTACAAAGACGCTACTAAAAATTTAGAGGACAAAAACAGAGCACGGAAATTGAAGTCAAGTTTTCAAAATGCATAATGGATGACGAAATGTATGTTCTGGCAGATTGTTCCCAACTTTCTGATCGAACATGATATGTTGTTGATGCTCAAGGGAATGTTTAAGGAAAGTTTAGAACCCAAAAAGTTCTTGGTATGACAGACAATATGCAGAAGAAAATCATTTGTTACAAGAGACTCTATAAATAATGAAATTTACGCCATGGAATGTTTACATAAAAATTGCTTGGTATACTTTCACTTAGGTAAACAAACCCTTCAATGGTACAAGAACAATAACATGGTATTTGTACCAACAGAAGCAAATTTTCAAAACAGCCCAAAGCTAAGGCCAGTGGAGAGTTATTGAGCTCTTGTTAAAAGTAAATTAAAGAGCACGAAAAAAGGTGTCCAAAAGTGTGTTAGATTTTAAATGAAGATGGACAAAGTGACAGAAAGCACTATAAATACAATAATGGAAAGGTTAACGAAATGTCATTACTTGAGATTAAAATTTTAAAAATATTTGTTCTTTGTAAATTGTAATTATTTCAAAAATACAAATTAAAATTCATAGTTTAGTGATTTAGTTTTTATTAACATATATGTATGTTAAGAATTTTTCAATCTCACTCCTTAATTCTAAGTTTGATTTACTAAAAAAACAGGAATTTATTTTGTTTGCTCACAACTAAATTTACATAACATCAACATCATCATTGAGAGCTATAAAACCAGAATCAACAATTATATCGGATTCAGGTATATCATCGGGATCCTCAACCTCCGCTTCCTCACCATTATCGTTTGGCAATAAAATAAAACTTTCATCTAATAATTTTACATTCCTTTGGTGAAGTTTTAAATGATACTAAAAACAAAATAAGAAAAAGAAAACATGAAATCATCCATTTCATTTACTTTTATTTACTCTTAACACTTTACCTGCAGATGATGTTTTCTACGAAAAGGTTTACCACAAAAATGACACTTAAATCTGGGATCATCTTCATGTATTGTCTTGACATGTTGCCTTAATGTCTTGTGGGTGGCAAATTTATGTTTACAAATATCACATTGAAATTCTTGTTCGGTATGTGTTAATAAATGTGCCTTTAAATGTTCCATCATTAAATAATCCTTATTACAAATGTTACAAACATATGGCCTTTGTCCCGTGTGGCTACGTTGATGAATTTTAAGATCTGTTTTGGTTATAAAAGCCTTCTCACATTCGGTACATTTAAAGTTGCGCTCATTGTTGTGCAGTTTCATGTGATATTGATAGTGGGCTTTTTGATTAAATGTCTTTTGACAGATTTCACATTGATGTTCGGGCTCCTCCGAATGGATTTTCTTATGTAAATAAAGTGAAGTTAAGGTTTTTAGTTCTTTGCCACAAATACCACAGGGAAATTTTTCATTATGAACTTCAGTTCTATTAAGGGAACAAGAAAACAAATTCAATTAGAAAAAAAAACTTTAAATTTTAGTTAAAGTTCCTTTAAATAGTTAAAATCCAGTCTTTGCAGTGGTTTCAAAACGATTTAACTTGGAAATAATTCTGTGATTTATAAATCATTAGAGAAATCTTAATAACAAAAAAATGATTTGGGCAAATTATTCGCCTTGGTCAGAGGTGCGATTGGCGATCCTCCAAACTTACAGATTAATTTTAAAAGAAATGATTTTGGAACCACTGTTGCGTCAAAAAGATTATCAAATAAATGATAATATAGTCTGATGAATAGAATTAAATATAATCTATTAAAATTTCTCGATTATCTAATCTCTCGCGAAGGTTATAATGTAGCCTGTGGATTAAATTATTCAACGAGTTCTACAGTCATATCAGCATGTATTCCACTAATAGTATGAGTGGAATCCATTTTATTGCCACTGATCGAAGAGGTAGTTCGGAAGCCAATATAAAGTCCAAGTTTGCACTGTTGCATTAGGCACTGCACTTGAATGTGATCTTTATTAAGTCAAAAGACTCCTTGAAAATATACCCTTCTAATCCCTCAAATAGTTTAAAATCTTATCTATCGAACAGATTATAATATAATCTCTCGAAAAGTTGGATTTAATCATTCTTCTGATTATGCATGGGTGTTTGAACCCTTTCAAAGAGTTAGCACTGAAGCGAATATATGGGGTAGGTTTGCTTTATTGTACTGGATACTGCTCTCGGCTGTGGCCTTTACAAAGTCAAAACAATTCTTGCTGTCTCAGCTAAAAGTTTTAATGCGTTTTACCACATCTGCTTCCCTAAACCTTATGGACATCTATCTAGCCTTCGTCAAGACGATCTCCTTCGAGAACAGTTTCTTCAGCAATAGTTCAGGATTGATCATCCCATTTAGATCGCTTCTGTTAATGAAGCCACTCTCTTCGAAGATGAGTGTCGAAAATTTACCAGTTTATTTTCGCGACGTGCGGAAACTGATTACAAATTTTTATTATGTAGACTTTAGTAGGGCAGAATGGCTTTTGATTTTCCCCAGACCTTTTCCCATTATTGTTCTTTCTAGCAAGGAGTTTGAAGTCGGCCTAGGTCTTTGTACAAGTATCTGAGATCTAAATCTGATTTATTTGACAGCCTGACAAATCGGACTACTTGAGTAGTATCATTTTGGATTAAGCCAAAGAGTCTGCTTGCGCTCATTTGCAGTTTCCTTAGGTTATGGAGTAGATTATTTACAATCTATTACCTCGATTAGATTTTATTTAATTATATCTCAATTATATTTTATATAAAAATGATAAAATATTTCAGTTAACTAACCTGTGTTGTTTATGTTCTTGTAAATTATTAAATTCCACTTGACAAATTTCACAATTATATATTCTCTTTCGACTTATAGAATTTGTCATCTGAGGCGTGGACGTTCTTTTCTTCCTACCATCATTGTTAAGTTTTCGTTTTTTTACTACATTTTCTATCTCCAGTTTATTTTCTACAGTTTCTCGTATTTCGTCTTCATTATTTTCTTCATCTATTGCTTCTTCTATAATATATTCCACATCTGTTATAATTGAACTAGTTTCTGTTTTATTATCCGCGTATTGTAATTCATATTCCATATTATGTTCTTTATTTTCCATGGTATTATCTGATACACCATCTTCCTCTAACAATTCATAGATTTCGGTAACATAATCATTTTTATCTATAACAGGTTCTAAATCTAATCTAATTTGTGGTGTTACTTGGGAATTATTATCATTTTCTGGTACTTCAATAGTCGTATAATGAAATTTTAATTCAGTAATTTTAGGCTCCAACTCCACTTTATGGGACGTATTGAAATGTTCTTCCATTAAAGAATTAACATCACAGTAAGGTGTGGCATCTATATTTGTTATGTTCCCGTCGTTATTGTTTTCTTGTTGTTGTAACGTTTGTGGCTCCTTTATGCTTATTTTATCTTGTTTATATGTTTCACTTTCGTCTTCTTTATATTCATCCGTTGCTTCATATTCCTTAGTGTTGTACTCTTCCTTATCCCCCTCATTAACTTCGTATTCATTTGTTGCGTATTCTTGATATACTCCTGTTTCATTGATATCCAGGTTACCATTTGTAAGACTAGCATTTTCTTGTTGTTTTTGTTCCTCCTCAAATTCTTTAAATATATCTAAAGTCTCTTGTTCATTAACTTCTTTTACATTAAAGTCCTGTTGCACATCATATATATTTTGTAAATATTCCCAAGTTTTGTAAGCTTTATCCTTTAACTTTTTGAAAAGTTTCATTTGTAAATCACAACTATTGCAAAGAAATTGTGGATAAATTGCGCAATTATTTAGGGAGATCTTTGAAAGAAAATTAAAGAAATAGCAATTCATTAACTTAAATTTTCGTATGAGATTTAAATTTACTTACATTTAAAAGATTTTCATATAAAATTCCAGCCTCGCTTAGTTGAGGCAGTTCCTCGCGTTTGTTAGTCTTTTGATACAAACACTCATAATCGCCATCCTGATTGGGACTACGGCATACGCGGCAGCTATTTACTAAATCAGGATTTGGAATTATCATTTTTTCTTAATTCTAACAGATTCTATTTAAATTCTAAAAAAAATGTTACAATTGTACTTAATTTATTAAAATAGTCTTTCTAATAACAAGTGCTTTTGTTTACTATGGGCATTCATAGGGAATTGATAACATTAGGTTAACTAAGGATTTTGTGAAAGGCATACTTACACAGGTGTTTGTATTAGAAAAATAAAATGCCATAGGAAAACCAAATGTGAATCTTTTCATATTGGAAAAATATTGTTCTCATATATCAACTAAATAACCAGAAAAGAAACTATCAGACAGCGGAAGAAAATTTGTAGATGGTTTTAGAGTGGTGGTAGAATGGTGGAATAAAATGCCGTAGGTGTCTTGATTTATTTGTAAAATGTCGTTGAAAAAAAATCTAACGGCGTTTTTTAACCAACCTAGTAGTATTTTATTATCTTCTTCTTTTCAAGTAAATCATTCACCTTTTTATGATAGCCGATTTATTTTTGTTTGTTTTCTTTGTGATTTGCAATAAAGATAACGGAAACAATTTACTTCTTCCAAAGAGCTGAACAAGAAGCTAATAAATAATGTCCTCCTCTAAACAATTAAATGAGCTCGAGAAATTAATAGAACAAGAAGATTTACCATTTATAGAAACAGATTTAAATTTTAGCCAATTGGTATGTAGAGGAATTCTAAAGAATGAAATGTATTATGACTAATACTTTATGTTTATATAAATATTCGTATCAGGTTTCCTTGGGATTTCTATTATACGCTGATGATTCTAAATCATTACATTTTATATTACAAAAATTAATAATATTATCACAACAGCCTCCACTGGGACAAGGCCTTAAACAATTGGGAAAACCTGCCAGCAGTGATATATTATTAAATTATGCTAAGTTGAATCCCAGCAAATGGCAACAACATATTGTAGAAGCCCTAGCAATAATAAAAGCTAAAAAAGTTTTACGCAAATTGGGTTTTAATTGGCAACAACTAATGCATTATTATCTACCGCATGTAGCCGAGATAAGTGTGAACATACATCCCTTACTTAAGGCTCTTTACGCTGTATGCGAACGTTTAACAATCGATCAATCATATCGCTTAATAACTTACATTAATGATAAATATAAACAATGTCAAGAGTTGCGTTTCTATGATTCTTCCCATCTAGAAGTATTCCTACTCAATTGGTTAACAAAGGATGTTATCACTTTGGGTTCTAAGCAAATGCAAGATAGTAATGTACAAATATTAATTGAATATTTTAAATTCAATGATATGTTGGAATTAAAAGATCTATTAGTGTTTACCATAAATCAAAATATTGATAATAATGAAGACGTGCATAAAAATGTTTTGCCTAATGATAATATTCCAAATACTGAGGAAAATTCAAAAGATTCTGGAGTTTCCATGTCACATGATAATAACAATGATAGTAATTGTAATAAAAATGATTCTGTGGCAAAGAGCAGTAATATCAAATTAAGTGAACAACCGAAGCAACAGTCTGTTAAAAACTTAGAAGAGGAACATGATAAGGAACATTATGCGATTAAAAAACAAAGTGCTGGTTATGTTTTAATTATAAATCAGAGTAAATTTTATTATGAAACAGATCCTAAATATAAAGTAAGTATAAAAATAATTTTAAAGTAATTAAAATAAACTTCTTCGGTTTGCTATTATTTTGTTACAAAAATCCACTTTGGGTATACAACATACTCCTTAGCTATTTCCTAAAATTATATACGAAATTACCATCTTCTGTTTATTTACAATTTCATTTATATATTCGATTTATAAAGCACTGCACAGTGGTTCCAAAACGATATTTTTCGCAAATAATTCTGTAATTATCTAATTAGAGGGTCAATAATATTGCTTATATTCAGTAGTTTATGAATCTAGATTTAACGATTTGTTTTTTTTTTTTTTTTTTTTTTCTTTAAAGAATCTAATTCCGCCCATTACTGAGGCCATACCTCAACGACAAGGCACAAATGTTGATCGTGATAACTTAAAACAAGTATTTTCGTCTTTTGGATATAAACCTATAATTTTTGAAAATCTTACACATCTAGAGATTTTACATCATATAAGAGAAACTGTTAAGAAAAGCCTTTTGAAGGATTCTTTAATTATATGCATATTATCGCATGGCATGGAAGGTATGTATTAAAAAAAATCAATAAAATCCATAACAAGAAGAAAGCTCGACAAATTCTTAACATACGTTTATCGTTAAGACGTTTAACCCAAGTAAAGAAAGTATTATATTGGTAATCTGAATAAAATGAGTGACCAGAATAAAGTGCATATTCAAATTATTAAATATTTTAAATAAAACCCAACTTGGTCCCACAAAAAGTTGGCCAATAACATTCAAATGTCTGTCATAAAACGATTTCCAATGTTATTAAACAGTGCCAAAAGAATTTTTCCATTGAAAGAAAACCTATTTCTGGTAGAAGGTGGACTATGTTTCTTAAGCCAAAAATAATAGAGCATATTTTCAAAAGAGCTCCCAATGCATCTGGTAAAAAAGCAGTTCAGTTATCACAGTGCTCGAATTATTTCGTAGGAAAAGTTAAAGCAGAATTAAAAACATACAAGGCTTGAAAAGTTCCTGAAAAAACGCTGCTAAAAATTTAGAGGCCAAAAACAGAGCTCAGAATTTGAGGAGAAAACATATTACTGCTGCATATTGTATGAAGAAACATTTGTATGGAAGATTTTTCATAACTTTGTGGTCAAAAATTTTATGTTACTGATGCTGGAGGGAATATTGAAGAAAAGTTTAGGACCGAAAAGGTGGTATGGCAAGCAATATGCAGTTGCAACCAAAGAAGCCAATCGTTTGTTACAACGGGTACCACCAAATTTACATCAAGAAATGTTTACAAATATGGCTGCTTCCAATCATAAAACTTCATAATGCGTTCACTTATTTTTGGCCTGATTTGACATCCTCAGACAATAACGATAACAATACCAAGAGTGTTCCAAACAAACCGGAGCTAAGACCAGCAATGAGATATTGTGCTCTTCTTAAAAAAGACTTGAAGAGTACAAAAGAGGAGTCCAAAAGTATGGTAGATTTTAACAGAGCAATATGACAGAAAACACTATTGAAACGTAAATGGAAGGATTTCCAAAAAAATTCCTTTTTGTTTAATTGTACTTATAGTTAAGTGGTTTCTCGTTTTTATTAACATATATTTATGTTAAGAATTTTTCGATCTCACCCCTTATAAAGCACAGAATTAATAAAAATGTGAAATTTTTTTATAGGTGTTATTTTTGGTAGCAATTCGGTGCCTGTAAGTATTGATGAAATAAAAACTATTTTAACAGCCGACACTTTAAATGGCAAACCAAAAATGTTAATAATACAAGCATGTCAAAGAAATATTTGTGGCAATGATATGGTGGTATGGACAATGTTATGATTAATTTTCAAATTCATCTTAAAATCTTCTCTACGTTTTACTTTTCTTCTTTAGAAAAACTCTTTAGTTAAGGAAGATTTTTCCCCAGATGCTTACGCCGATATGTTAATAGCTTTAGCATCAATGCCGGGCACTGAAGCATTACGTCATACAGAACACGGCAGTTGGTTTATAGAATCTTTGTGTAATTGCATTAAAAAACTAAATAAAAGGTAAAAAAGTCATATTTTAAAAATGTTTTCATATTTTAATTTTCTTTTCTAATTTGATTTTTATTAAAGCAAACATATGTTGGACATTTTAACGGCGGTTATAAATGATATATCCAGAAGAAGAGGAGATAGAAATCAGGTTATGTTGCCTTTTACTAGCAGTACCTTGCGTAAAGAATTTTTTTTACCCAGCAATTAATTTGAATAATTTTTCAATTTATTTTTTTTATGCCATTAGAAATCGGCGCATTTTTTTATTTTTTATAGTTTTTAATATAAAATATATATTTTTATATAAGAATGAAAAATGTAAACAAGTAAGAGTGCTATATACAGCTGTGACGTATATTACATACCCTCCACCACTAATATTCTGGAAAGGGGTCTTATTTGGGAACTATAACTAAATATTTACCGATATTCACCAAAATTACTAACATATATATTTAGGTTAGATTATCAGGCTGCCACGAAAAAGAAATTACAGGATGTGACTCACCTGGGTCCTGAAAGTCTTTGTGTGGCCTAAAAAGAAATCAATTCAAGAGAAGCTGTGAGCGAAATTGGTTTAAGGAAACTGGTTAAGAGAACCATCTTTGACTCTTAAGCGAGTTCTTAAGATCTTGGCCAGATTCATTCTGGTGAGCACACATTATTCCATCTGTCCTGCACTATAGCATAGATCATATCTAATATACACTTCCAGCAGTTTTGAATGGTAAAACACTCAGGTAATCAAAGTGTTCATCTGTGATCATTCAAATTGCCTTAACTAGTCCCGTGTCCGTCCACCTTGACCAGCTCTATTATCGTATTTAATAATGTGCGATATTCCCGAACAAACTTCAATGTCGTATAGACACCTATTAGGGACATGGTTGCAGACTTGCTCTAGGTAAAAATAACGATATTTGATTGTACATCTCATAATACCTCAGCCAAATGCTATATGTAGCTAAAATCTCAGCCAGAAATATATTGCTTTTCTTCGGAAGTTTGAAAGACATTTGGATATTAAATTTCTCAAAAAGAGTACACTCTAGTCTATTAAATAGACTACACACTAGTCTATTAAATAGACTACACACAGTAGTCTATTAAATAGACTACACACAGTAGTCTATTAAATAGACTACACACAGTAGTCTATTAAATAGACTACACACAGTAGTCTATTAAATAGACTACACACAGTAGTCTATTAAATAGACTACACACAGTAGTCTATTAAATAGACCACACACAGTAGTCTATTAAATAGACCACACACAGTAGTCTATTAAATAGACACACACTAGTCTATCACAGTAGTCTATTAAATAGACTACACAGTAGTCTATTAAATAGACTACACACAGTAGTCTATTAAATAGACTACACAAGTAGTCTATTAAATAGACTACACACAGTAGTCTATTAAATAGACTACACACAGTAGTCTATTAAATAGACTACACACAGTAGTCTATTAAATAGACTACACACAGTAGTCTATTGAAATAGACTACACACAGTAGTCTATTGAAATAGACTACACACAGTAGTCTATTGAAATAGACTACACACAGTAGTCTATTGAAATAGACTACACACAGTAGTCTATTGAAATAGACTACACACAGTAGTCTATTGAAATAGACTACACACAGTAGTCTATTGAAATAGACTACACACAGTAGTCTATTAAATAGACTACACACAGTAGTCTATTGAAATAGACTACACACAGTAGTCTATTAAATAGACTACACAGTAGTCTATTAAATAGACTACACACAGTAGTCTATTAAATAGACTACACACAGTAGTCTATTGAAATAGACTACACAGTAGTCTATTAAATAGACTACACACAGTAGTCTATTGAAATAGACTACACACAGTAGTCTATTGAAATAGACTACACACAGTAGTCTATTAATAGACTACACACAGTAGTCTATTGAAATAGACTACACACAGTAGTCTATGAAATAGACTACACACAGTAGTCTATTGAAATAGACTACACACAGTAGTCTATTGAAATAGACTACACAGTAGTCTATTGAAATAGACTACACAGTAGTCTATTGAAATAGACTACACAGTAGTCTATTAAATAGACTACACACAGTAGTCTATTGAAATAGACTACACAGTAGTCTATTGAAATAGACTACACAGTAGTCTATTAATAGAAATAGTCTATTAATAGACTACACACAGTAGTCTATTAAATAGACTACACACAGTAGTCTATTAATATAGACTACACACAGTAGTCTATTATATAGACTACACACAGTAGTCTATTATATAGACTACACACAGTAGTCTATTAATAGACTACACACAGTAGTCTATTAAATAGGACTACACACAAGTAGTCTATTAATAGACTACACACAGTAGTCTATTAAATAGACTACACACAGTAGTCTATTAAATAGACTACACACAGTAGTCTATTAAATAGACTACACACAGTAGTCTAACTTGATTTATTAAAACAACATTTAAGCTTTATTTTGGCATTATATTTGAATTGTTTTTCCTTTTTATTTGTTTAAATTTACAATATTTTTGTTTTTATTTATGTTCTTTATTTTTTGAAATAAAATCATGGCATTTAATTATTTTGTATTTTTTTGTTTTGTTTTTTTATTTAATCATTTTAAATCTTAAATTTTTAATGTGATTTTTTTGTTTAATCAGCTTAAAACTAATATTTTTACAATACATTTGAAAAAATAACAAATTAAATTAACTAAAAATTTAGTAAATAAAAAAACTAAATTTTAAATTACACTACAGAAAATATTATGGTGAAGACTATAGTTTAGTTAGACCATAATCTAAACTACTAACTCTATAACAGGTTAAACTGTTAACTTAAGTAAAGATAAAACTATTGTCCAGACAATAGGAAAGTAATTTAGTTTATAGTCTTTACTATAGTCTAGATTATAATCTAGACTATTGGCCGTATTATAGTCTAGATAATATATTCTAAATTATGTAATATATTAGAGTCTGCACCGAAGTCATATTTCTAGTATTCTTCTTTGTTTATTATTTCTTAAAGAAAAATTCAACTGTGCCGAAGAGCGAAACATATGGCACTTAACTGGGCAATGTCTGGAGGTTTTAACGTAAACCCGAATAAATATGAAAGTTATTCAGTACGATAACTCTCGATTCCAGAACAGGAAAAATTAAATAATTAAGTCAAGTGCCTGGGGCCATTCTGGATCTGAAACTGAAATAGAGACCACACGTATAGGAAAGGACAACTAAAGGCCACAGATGTTGGTCATTATTTAGAAGAGCTATCGGATTTAAGTGCTTACTTATACCCCTGTGGTCTGGTGGACTTCAATTGGAATGATATGTAACGTTAGAACGTGTCGTACCTACTAGAGCATTAGAAACAATACCGGGTTGGATATAAGGCTGCACTGACGACATATCGACTTCAGATAATGGGAGAATGGATAAGCTGGGGATACAGATCGTATCAACTGAATATAATACAAACTTTGGGTGAATAAACCCAGAGTGCTGAAACATTCGACAGGTTACCTGAGAAGCCGGTTGGTATCAATTATAATACGCTGATACCAGATCGTGCTTCCTGGCGAAACCATGACACGTATATCCGTATGGACCTGTTTCTATAGAGATGACTCAAACTGGGACTGGATTTTAATATAGAAGAACCCTGCCACTACCAAACCACGAAGCCATAATCTAAGCCAAAGTGAATCAGAGACACTTTGCGATATAAGGATTTTCCCCGATAGCCATTTGGCTAACCAAACGGCCAAGGATACTAAGCTTAGAACTATACTGCAGTGTAAAGTTGTCATCAATGAATACTCCAAGCTTAGAAGAATAGGCGAAAGCAACACTCAGGTCTCTGTGGAACAAAGAAACAGTTGTCAGCATTACAAAGATACTTTGGATAAAACCATGAGTATTTTATTTAAGACGTGCTAAGTAAGATGATGGGTATCTTAACATTTTTGGATGACATTTTAACGGAGATAACCCAACTTAGGATAGAGGACTGGAGAATATTGAGGAGGTTCTATTTTCTATTGAGTATATGGTATGGAATGTTGTTCCACACTGGGAGCCTGAATAGCTTAAACTTAGGTGTATGCCAAAGGGCATAGGACATCCTTATGGGGTTGGTCTTTTCTCTTCAACATAACCTAACTTAACTTTAAGAAGAAGAAAATTTCGAATTAGAAGAATTATTAAAATTTTCTTTTATAATTTGTTTAACTATGATCTTTATTATCATTTACTTTTAATTATTAAAAAAAAAACAATAAAAATAAATTATAACATAAAAAGGAACATAAAAAAGAAACAATATTTTTTATTGTTTTTGTACTGATGATCACTCATATATCGAAATTATTTAGTTATTTTGGAAAATTATTTATTATTAACAAAAAAAAACAGTATTAAACAATTAAGAATGTTATAATCGGCTTTGCCGAATTTTTCAATACCCTCCAACCACAATGTGTGTGAAGAAATACATTATATTTCACACATACACTCACAGACGTTTACTTAAATATAACACAAAACATTTAAGTCATACAATTTGTTATATATTTGACTATAACTTTTTTTCTACTGAACCGATTTTTTCAACTTTAGGAATTGTAATATTGTTTCTACTGAACCGATTTTGATAATATTTGGAATGTTTATGAAGTACATAAAACTAATATAACGTCAAAATTTCATTCTAACTAACTTCAAGCAAAGAACGTTCCCATGACAATTTGATCTCCGAACCAAGTCACACTCGATCAAAGATTGTCAATCCAATGAAAGCTGTATCAATCGGAAGATTTTTTCCACAAGAGATAATTACTAAAAACAGATGAACTGTTACAACAATAATAACGAACTTAGAGGTTGCCTCAGATATCGTTCTATATCTTTTAATATACTGAAACGATTTGGCTGGGTTTAAATAGGAAACTTCTTAAAAATACTCGCATCAAATTTAATTGAACTGTGAAAGCTGTATCAATCGGAAGATACAACTACCAGATACAGCTGAACTGTTATAACAACAAAGAAAGTTCTTCGCTTGAATTAAGAGGTTGTCTTAGATATCGGTCAATATCCTTTAATATACTGAAACGATTTTGCTGGTTTTAAATAGGAAAATTCTTGAGACTATAAAAAATACTCGGACCAAATTTGTTTCTTTATATATCGGTCTATATCTTTCAATGTACTAAACCGATTAGGCTGGTTTTAAATAGGAAACTTCTCATGACTAAAGCAAATTCTCAGGTCAATTTTCAAAGAACTTTGTCAACTATTGTGAAGAGTGAAAGGATTTTCAATCGGAAGTTTTTTTCCAGAAAATATAACTACCAAATACAGCTTAACTGTTACAACAACAATTAAACTCTTCGCTTGAACTTATAGGTTGTTTGAGATATCGGTCTATATCTTTTAATATACTGAAATAATTTGCTGGTTTTAAATAGGAAATTTCTCAGGCCAAATCTCAAGGAGCTCTGCCAATTATTGTGGATGTGAACAGACATAGAGGACATAGTCAAATCGACTTAGCTTTTGATTTGATGCAAGAGTTCATATATATATTATGGGTTCTGAGATGATTCCTTTATAGCATTTAATACGGAGTGATAAAGTTAATAACCCTCTTCATCGCTTGTGGTTGCGGAGAGTATTAAAATAAATTTTATATAAATTTATTTCATTTTTTATAAATTAACGAAATGTGAATTTAATTTAATTAAATTTTTAATTTCATACTACTAAATGTTAAATGAGCAATTAATTATTATTATTATTTTTGTTTATTTATTATATAATTTTTAAACTTATTCTAAGGATAAAATGTTTTATTTTGTTATTTATTTACAATATTTTATTTGGAAGTTTATTATTTTTTTCTTTGTTGGTTTTATTATTTAAATTAAATTTTAAATTCACCAGGACTTTTGTTAATTGTTAAATATTTTTAAAAGATTTATAAATATTTTGTTTAAATTTATAAAGAGAAAAATACTTTTTTTTAAATAAAATAAATATTTTGATAAAATGAATTATAAAAAAAATAAATGCCAACGTTTTTTTATTAATAATAAATGCAATTATTATTTTATTAATACACAAAACTATACACACAGAGAAAAACAAAAGATGAAACAAAATCAACGTTGAACATAATTGATTTGAAATGTTTTTCACTTAGTTTAAATTGAACGTTATTACGTTTGTGGTGAAATAATATTCTCCATTTTAGAATCTTTCGTTATTTATATATAAAATTACTTTTACATATTAAAATTTTAAGTGGAAAAAATTCAAAAATGTTTCTCAAGAAGAATCAACCTTTTTTTAAGTTAAATCATAACTGAAAAATGTTAAATTATTTATATTTAAATTGATTTTACATAGTTTTTTTTTCTGTGTGTAGTGTGTATTAAAAATTAGTCTATAGACTCTATAACAATCAGGCGTGTGATCGAAGAATTCTTAACAAAGGTTTTCAATTAATAAATATCGGATTAAAATGAGTGACCTGACAAAATTCAACTTGTTCCTAAAAAAAAGTTGCCTCAGCATTCAAAGGTCTGCAGTAAAACTGCTTCCAATGTTATTAATTAAAACCGGTAGAACTTTTCCGTTGATAGAAAACCTGATTCAGTTAGAAGCAATGATCCACATTGTGTTTCTAAAGCCAAACAAATAGAAAGCATTTTCAAAAGTACTCTCAACACATTCGGTAGGAAAGCAGACCGATTAGCTTACTGCTTAGAGTTTTTTCTACGAAAAGCTTATGCAGATTTAAAAGTATACAAAGTTCAAAAGGTTCCTAATAGGAATGCTGCTAAAAACTGAATAAAAACATATGTTTCGGCAGATTTTTCGCTTTCTGGTCAAAAATTTTGTGTTTCTAATGCTCGAGAGAATGTTCAAGAAAAGTTTAAACCCCAAAAGCAGTCAAAATTCCCCAAAAAGTTTTTGATATGGCAAGCAATATGCAGTTGCGGTAAAAGAGGACAATCATTTACTGAAACGGGCTCTATAAATATCGAAATTTAGATCAAAGAATGTTTATGAAAAAAAGGCTGCTGCCATTCACAGGATTTCATAATGTGGTTAACAAGCCCTTGAGTGGTATAAGAACAATAATGTGATATTTTAGTGACAAGAGAGGCAAATTCTCAAAAATGCCAGGAGCTAAGGCAATTGGAGAGATATTGTGCTTAAAGGAAAATTGAAGAGCACATAAAAAGTGTACAAAAGTGTGGTAGATTTTAAACAGAGATGATCTACCAAAGTGACAGAAAGCACTATAAAAGCTCTAATGGATGTAATTCCGAAAAAAGATTCAAAATTCTATTAATAGTTGTAAATTGTAGTCATAATTTCAATCAAATAAATAAATTAAAACTGTAAATTTAGTGGTATGTTAAGAATTTTTTGATCACACTCCTTAGTTTATTGTTAAGACTTTAGTTGATTATATAAACTAATATCTACACTATAGTTTAGTGTATAAACTGGTTTATAGTCTAGACTATAGTTTAGTGTATAAACTGGTTTATAGTCTAATCTATAGTTTAGTGTATAAACTGGTTTATAGTCTAGACTATAGTTTAGTGTATAAACTGGTTTAAAGTCTAATCTATAGTTTAGTGTATAAACTGGTTTATAGTCTAAACTATAGTTTAGTGTATAAACTGGTTTATAGTCTAGACTATAGTTTAGTGTATAAACTAGTTTATAGTCTAGACTATATTTTAGTGTATAAACTAGTTTATAGTCTAGACTATAGTTTAGTGTATAAACTAGTTTATAGTCTAGACTATAGTTTAGTGTATAAACTGGTTTATAGTCTAAACTATAGTTTAGTGTATAAACTGGTTTATAGTCTAAACTATAGTTTAGTGTATAAACTAGTTTATAGTCTAGACTATATTTTAGTGTATAAACTAGTTTATAGTCTAGACTATAGTTTAGTGTATAAACTGGTTTATAGTTTAATCTATAGTTTAGTGTATAAACTGGTTTATAGTCTAGACTATAGTTTAGTGTATAAACTGGTTTATAGTCTAGACTATAGTTTAGTGTATAAACTGGTTTATAGTCTAATCTATAGTTTAGTGTATAAACTGGTTTATAGTCTAGACTATAGTTTAGTGTATAAACTAGTTTATAGTCTAGACTATAGTTTAGTGTATAAACTGGTTTATAGTCTAGACTATAGTTTAGTGTATAAACTGGTTTATAGTCTAAACTATAGTTTAGTGTATAAACTGGTTTATAGTCTAAACTATAGTTTAGTGTATAAACTAGTTTATAGTCTAGACTATAGTTAAGTGTATAAACTAGTTTATAGTCTAGACTATAGTTTAGTGTATAAACTAGTTTATAGTCTAGACTATAGTTTAGTGTATAAACTGGTTTATAGTCTAGACTATAGTTTAGTGTATAAACTGGTTTATAGTCTAGACTATAGTTTAGTGTATAAACTAGTTTATATAGTCTAGAATATAGTTTTGTTCTTGCTTGATTTTAAATTTAATTTTTTTTTCATTTATTTTTAAAATTGTTTAATAAAAGTGAAGTTCAGGTTTGTAATCACTTTTTTACGATTTAAATTAAATTCTTTAATAATTAATTTTAATGAAATTTAATATAAAAAATCATAAATTAATTATAAAAAATATGAAAGTGTAAAATGTTGCCAGACCTTTTATTTTTAATTTTAAAGGAAATTTACGTTTTTTTCTTTCTTTCAATATTTTTGTTTATAAATTCTTTGGTTTTAATTAAGTTTAATGTAATTTTTTTTAATAATAATAAGACATTTAGAAATTAAATTTAATCCCTGTTTATAAATTAGGAATATAATTTGTTTGTGTGTGTGTATTTTTTTCAAGCTTAAGTTTAGATTTAATTTTTTTGTTTTTTTTCTTTAATTAACTAAATTTTTTTATAAAGAATTAAATTAAAAATAAAATAAAAAAGAATTAAAAAATTAAAAAAAACTTAACAAAATTTCGCTTTTAAGCGTAATCACTTTTTTGGGTAAAAATTATTGTTTTTGTTTGATATTTCATAATGTACAGTGGGGCAGAATAGATTATTTTGGAAAACAAATCTGTAACTTTTGATAGGCCGAATGGATTTGCCTAAATTTTAACATAATGATGGCAGAGGTGTATAGCATTACAACATTGGAAGTATGGAGTTCGGATACATCATGGGCGGAGTTATAGGTACTCAAGGTTCGGACAAGCAAATTTTTGAAATTAATTTTTCATTTAATTTCAATTTACCATCTTAACGCCCTTGATGAGACCTTGAAAAAAACATGCTAATATATGTTATTTATCTCTTATAGTTTTCGACTTATTTACATTTTTACTTTGTCAGATTTTGAGTCATTTTTTTTTAATTTTACATCCAAAATTATTGTCCGGATCTTGTTTTAATTTTCTTATTTAGTTAAAACGAACGAAAATTTTAATAAAATAAAAAAGATTGAGGCCAATATCTCTATCCAGTTCAAAAATAATACATTTATAATTTGAAAATGAAAAAATTAAAATTTCTTTGTCGAAAAAGTGTCTTCACTTATTTTCATTTAAAATAATTTTTTTTCTTTAAAACATTTATAAAATGTATATCATCCGAAAGGAATCGTTATACAGAATGTGTTAAATTAAATACTTTATAGGGCTAAGTCCATACCCTCTTGAATTTTGCCCTTTTTTCGATTTTAACCTAAGTGATATTGAAAAATTCTTTACATACGATTTTCATTAAAACTTTGGACCCAAGTATTATTCGATTTTTTTTGATGATCAATTTACAGTATCGGGAGAACTTGTCTGTTAATAGAAAATCTGCTTCAGGTAGAAGGAATGGCCCACATAGCCAAAACAAGAAAGCATTTCCTATAGAGCTCTCTGGAAAGAAGTACGAAAGAAGTCCGTTTAGCTTAGTTCTTGGACTATTTTCTATGAAAAGTTAAAGCTTATGTAGGTTTAAAAACATACAAGGTTAAAAAAAGTTCGTAATAGGAACGCTGCTAACAATTTTAAAGGTCATAAACAGAGCACGGAAATTGAAATCAAGTTTTCTAAAAAATTCTTGCTGCATAATGGATGATGAAATTTATGTTCTGGCAGATATTTCGCAACTTGCTGGTAAAAATGTTATGTTGCTGATGCTCAAGGAAATATTGCAGAAAAATTTGGGTTCCATAGGTAATCAAAATATTCCGAAATGTTCTTGGTATGTAAAGCAACATGCAGTTGCGGTAAAAGAGACCAATTATTTTTTACAAAGGGTTCTATAAATACGGAAATTTACATCAAGGAATGCTTACGAAAAAGGCTGCTTCCTTTTAAAAGATTTCATAATATGTCCACTTATTTTTAACCTGTCTTGGCATCTTGTCACAATGGTAAAAAAAGCCCTTGAGTGGTACAAGAACAATAATGTGATATTTGTAATAAGAAAGACAAATTCTTCAAACTGCCCAGAGCTAAGGTCAATGGGGAGATATTGGGCTCTTGTTAAAAGAGAAATGAAGAGCAGAAAAAAATCTCCAGCAAAGTGACAAAAAGCACTATAAAAACGTTAAAAGGAAGACTTTCAAAAAAGGTTCAAAATTCGATCACTAGTGATTAAAACTATAAAGTGATTTAAGTGGTTTTGTTCCTATTAACATAGTTTTTACCTTTGCAGCACAAAAATACTCATCAGCTCAAGTTTAAAAAAGAAATTTCATTAATAAAAAATCTTTAAAACTTTAAACGTAATAATTCTTTAGATATTCGATTACTTATATCTGGTTTGTCCTATATATTGTGTCAATAAAACAGTTCCTTGAGAAAGTGATAGGAACCATCCATATTCCATCCAGTCCAAAAAAATTACAGATTTATTTCCAACAATAAAAAAACGATTCTGCCCGACGGTGTAATGTTAAGAAAATTAAGGGGAAAAGTTTCTTATTATATTTTTAAGTTTCTCTACAGGAAACCAATATAAAGCTGTTGAATGTTGTTTTTTTTAATGTTATTTTTAAGTGTAACAGACAAGCTTAAGCTTGCATAATGTTTTGTTTTCTTAAAGAAGTTTTCTTTTCTTTTTGTTTTTTGTATTGTTTTGTTTAATATAATGTTGTTTTCAAATACTTACACTTATATGTTTTGGTTTTGGTTTTGTTTTTGTTTTGTAATGGATTATTTTAGTTCTCCCAAAAATTTACATATAATTATAAACCGAGTGTTATGCTATATCACGTACAATTTCAATTTTATCAAACATATCCGAATCTGGTGGTATAGTGGTGAAATGTGTACGATCACTGCGAAAAGTATTACGTTCATTTGAGCTAGTTTTTAAAGAACGTTCCGAAGGGGTTTCTGTGCCACTTAATTGTATGCGTTTTTGTAAAGCTGAAACAAAATTCTTAACAAAAAAAATTATGATTAACATAAATATTTCCCACTAAAATGTTTTTTTGTTCGCTTATTACCTGAGATATAATATCTCCACGTGCAGTGCGTACTTGATATAGGTAACGAAATTTTCTTTGTCTGGCCTCTTCACGGGTTTCACGCGGTCTTGTTTGCATGCGCTGCAATTGTTGATGACGTTTTTGAAATACACGTTTACGATGATCTATACCCCAGGCAGTGATAAAACTTTGTATCATTAAACCTATTAAAATACTAACGGGCCAGGCGAATATCAATATACCACCATAGCAAGCCGGCGGATTTGGATGGGGTTTCATGTTAAAAATCTATGGAAAAAAAAAACAAAAAAAAAAACAAAAAAAAAAAAAACAAAATGAAATTGTAAAAAGTTTTCTTTAAACAGACAACATCTTACCCATTTTGTTAGCATTAGACCATGTAAAAAGAAATCAATTGAACATATTATCATGGCTGAACCCACAACACTGGTGGTTAATATAGTTACATATTTAGCACTGCATAGTGTCAATACAGAACATATTATAGCGCCACCAATTAAAGCCACCGTTATCTCAGCTTGCTAAAATTTCAGAAAATTAATTTTTCAAAACATTTCTATTTCCACACATTTTCCATTTACCCCAAATTCATTATCTGGCATAGTGGCCACACAAACGGCCATGGCAGCACCTGCTAATATAACACCTGCAAAAGCGCTTATAAAAAATGTAGCCACTGGATATGTTGAACCCAAAACTGCTCCAATTAAACCGCCCACCAGTGAGGAACAAGCATCAGCTGGCTCACCCAAATAGCCCGTAACATAAAGTCGTAACATGGACACTGCTTTAATGCCTATAAAAGCTCCAGTCAAAAATCCTACCGCACGTAAACAGCGATAACCTAAAAAAAGAAGAAATAATTAGAAAAAATAGCAAAAAGAAAAAATCGACTATTTTAATCGTTAGACTAGTTAATGGTCTAAAAAAGTAGAAAATTCTATTATTTGCAGTTTAGACAATTTATTAGTCTAGAATTAGAATTTTATAGTCTAAAATTTTGTCTATTTTAAGTAGTTTAAAATTTACAATTTCTTTCAAAAATGTTTTTTTGGAAATAATTCTTCATCTTTGACATGGTTACAGATAACTTAATAAAATTTAGCATGATTATAGCTGAGGTGTTTAAGAGTTGATTTGTTTAATTACGGCCCTCCAGCTAAGTCAAGTGATAGTGGGTGGTCTTTCAAATATTGCGATCTCGAGCAAGTAGATTTTTTGGAAAATTCTCCAAATATTCTTTTACGATATGGGACAAAAGAAATGTTATATATAGATATTATGGAGTGTGGTCGAAAAATTCATAACGCACATTTTTCATTTAAACTTTTAACATGTCAGTCATTACGTTTAATGTCAACAAAATTCAAATATTTTTAATTTGATTAAAATGAGTGACCAGAAAAAAGTTCACACTAAAATTATTAAATATTAAAAAAAATGATGAAGCTTTCAAAGTTCTGCGTCCAAATAGTACCGCGAAAACTTATTCGTTGATAGAACACCTGGTTTAGGCAGAAGAAATGATCCACATGATGTTTCCAAAGTAACATCATCGTTACACAAATGACAAATAAATGACAAAGCTAAAATGTCCATATCCCCACTTGTGATGGTGAAATGTATGTTTTGGCAAATTTCCTGGTCAGAAATTTAATATAGCTGATGCTCAAGAGAAAGTTGAAGAAAAGTTTATTATCCAAAAGCAGTTAAAATTTCCAAAAAAAGTTCTTGGTATGGAAAGCAATATGCAGTTGCGGTAAAAAAAACCCCAAAATTAGTTGCAACGAGCTCGATAAACACTGGCATTTACATCAAGGAATGTTTACAAAAAAGGCTACTTCTATCCTAAGTCTTCATAAACTCATTTATGCTAAACAAGCTCTTGAGCGGTACAAAAACAAGAATCTTCTTAAGTTTAATAATTTCTGTTCACGTTAAGAATTTTTCAATCTCACCCCTGAATTATGTTGAAACCATTCTGTTTTGGTTGCTTAGCGACACAAGTAACAGTTAAATCCTATTAAAAATCTCCCAGACATAACAAAAATTGTAATAAAGAAATTATTAATTGTCTGTTATACTTAATGATTCTTATGAAAGAAATTACTTACAACTTTTTTTTTCATCTTGTATACCTCTGAGGTTTTGTAAATGTGATTAATATGTCAAGCAACGACCTTCAGGCATTTTTTTCTATATTTTATTTATATAATAACACTTAAGTGTAAAATGTGCACATATTACACTTTTGCTTAGCACAAACTTATATGCATGAATGTTTGTATGTATTTGAAATATGTGTAAATATAGGTGTGTATGTGTTACATATATTATTTGTTTGTTTTTAAAAGTCCTTCAGTAGTTTGTTATAAGTTTAACTAACCTATTTAAAACTATACCTTTATTGTATTTGTCATAAGAGTTTTCTTTTTTGCATTCCTTCCTTTATTCCTTTATTACTTACCCAAGAGCACAAAAACAATACCAAATACTGCACACATTGACCATAGCAGAGCATACATTGTATCTGGTGGGGTGTTGGTGCAGGGATGATCTTCCAGAAAGCCCTAAAATGAAAAAAGATTGAGAAAAAATATTAATTAATAAACTAATACTATTTAATACTATATACTAAAGTAAAAAATTAGTTTATAGTTTTAAGTTTAGTCTAATCTATAGCCTATAGTTTAGAATATTCTGTGGCCTAAATCTTTTCATTCTAAAATACTAAATTATAATCTAAACTTTATATTAGATTAAAATTTAGTCTTTTAGTTTATTCAATAGTCTAATGTATAGATATTTATATAGTCTAAAAATATACTATTCAATAGCACAAAAAATACTCTAAAGTATAGACTATTTAATAGTATAAAATCCAAACTTTAGACTTTTTATAGATCGAAAGTATTATTGCTTTTTCTTTTAATATTTTGCTATAGAATAGTCAAATTTTTTACTATACAATAGTCAAAATGTAGTATAAATACAATACAAGACTGCAAGTCTTTTACCACTTGGGCAAAAGAAGTAAATACAAATATAGGTATCGTAATCGATGCAGTACAAATTCCGATTGTTAAACACCCATATATATTGGGAGTTACATTTGACAGCCTATTTACCTCTTCAGCACGTGAAGTAGAAATGAGGTCCTCAAAGAATAAGCCGGCAGTATTTGAGTATGGACAATGAAGCCTTATTATATAAAACGATTAGCCGTTCACTGAAGGATTATGCTGCTGCAGTGTAAATACCATCTTCAAGTGATGCGCAGTGAAAATTAAAGTTATCAAAATGCAACCACAAGAACCATAACTGTCAGTATTCAAATGTCCTAAATTCACCTTCTACATGAGGAAAAGAAAATCCTTCCAGTTAAGGAACATATGAAATGCTTAGTAAGCAATTGCTTACAAGATGTCAGCAGAGAAATCTTACTAACATCGAGGCATATAAAAAGGATTTTTGTATTAACAAAAAAGTGAAAGATCCTTTTAATCAGAATTCGTATGTAATAGCTTTGCTAGAATTTGTATTAATGCTTGGAGCGACATTCAAAGAGGCGTCAAACATTTTGCAGTTTTAAGTTAACGCCCATTGAAGACAATAAACAGAATTTGCCGCGATCAAGAAGAATAGAATAGTTGAGATTTGAATGGAGCAGCAGGCTTAATGCCTACTAGTCTTGTATTGACAGTGCCGTCCCGCACCTATGTCCTTTATGATACATGATATGCGACTTTTATTCATCTGCCTATTCAATCCTACTACACCCACTAATTGCTTTTAATTTTTCCAATTCTTAAAACAAGTTATATGCGTTTATAGGAATATTCACTAGTGTATCTTCTTTGCTTTTTAAAATTTATTTCCTTTTTGTATTTCGAATCTCGTTACGTTTATTTGCATTATAGTTACTTGAAAAAATATATATTATAAAAAACTTTGTATTTTTTTATTTGAAATTGACCCAGTTTATTGAGGTAAACTGATTTGTAAAGTAAATAATGACATCAGAGTCGTTAGAAACCCCACACAAAAAAATTTATAGTTTTTGTTTTTATAAAAACCATTAAATATTTCTCCAAAAGTAGAAAAATAAATAAATAAATTGTAATTTTAATTTTTAATAAAAATTTCATTTCAATTTGTATTGCTCGCTTTAACATCCGGCAGGGATGAGGGATGGATTAAGAGTAATCAACACAGTTTGAGGCCACAACATCATAAAAACGGATGCTATTATTTATTTTGCTGTTGACATTTTTTCTCTCTTCTCTCTTTCTCCCTCCCCGTCATTCTTTGAATGTTATGAATGCATCACTCTTGATTGCAGTGCTTGTTTTTGATGTCTATGACCCATTGAACTCAAGAATGGTTAACTTTTGCTCCATTTTTTTTATATTTTGATGACTTAAAAAACAACGTTTTTATTTTTAATTAAATCAATGCAAAATAAATAAATGTGTTTTCTTTTATTATTTGTTTATTAAAAAAGAAAATTTTCTAAATTTCGAGAAATCAATTAGAAAATAGAGAATAATTAGAAAAGTATACTAAAAAATAGTATACACTTAAGGCTAATTTTTAGACTATACTTTATACTATAGAGAAGTGTAACTTCTACACAGCGGATGCTTCTACACTGTTAACTATAATAGAGAGTGATCTTTAAACAAAAATATAGTCTAATATTTAGACTATAAAATATTCTAACTTAGACTATAGAATAATCTTTACTTTAGACTATATATTAGTCTAAACTTATAACCATAGAATAGACTAAACTGTAGCTATAGAATGGTCTAAACTATATAAACAATAGAAGTGTTTAAACTTTAGATTCATCTAATATTAATACCATAAAATGGTCTAAAGTTAGACTATTACACAGCCTAAAACTTATAATAGGAATTGACCAAATTCTAAACTATAAAAAAATCTAAACCTGTAATTGTGGAATAATCCAAACTTTAGATTAAAGAATAAGGAGTGAGATTAAAAAAACTATTATTTGGTTTCTTCTTTTTTGGTCAAGTTACCTGTCAGTTATTAAGCTGTTTTAAATGAGTGACCAACAAAAGTGGCTACCAAAATTATATAATATTTTCTACAAAACCCAATAGTCCAACAAGAAGTTAGCTAAGCATTCAGAGGTCAGCGTTAAACTTTTTCCAATGTTATGAAACAGTACCGGGAGAACTTATCCGTTGATAGAAAACCTGGTTCAGCTGGAAGCAATGTTCCTCAAGTTGCCTCTAAAACCCAAAAAATAATAGAAAGCATTTTCAAAACTGTTCCCAACACATTAGGTAGGAAAGCTAAGTGCGAAAAGTTAAATCTAATGCAGGTTAAAAAACCTACAAGGCTCAATAAGTTCCAGACAGAAACACTGCTTAATATTAAGCGGACAAAACCAGATTAAGAGAAATTGTAGTCAAGTTTTCAAAAAAAATATTCTCCCTGCATAATGAATGATGAAACAGATTTTACGCAACTTCCTGGTTAAAAATTCTATGTTGCTGATGCTCGAGAGAATGTTGATAAAATGTTTAAAACTAAAAAGCAGTAAAAATATTCCAAAATGTTTTCGCTGTGGAAAGTAATATAGAGTTGCAGCATAAGAAGCAAATCATTATGGGTTCTACAAATATTAGTTTTCATCAAGGAATATTTACAGAAAATGTCTGCTTTCATTCATAAGACTTCAAAATATATCACCTTATTTTTTGCTTGACTTGGCATTCAGTCACTATGGTTAACTAGACATTGAGTGGTAGAACAATATTGTGTTTTTTTGTACCATGGGAGACAACTCAAACAAAATGCCAGGAGCTCTTGTTGAAAGAGAATTGAAGAGTATTAACAAAACTATCCAAAAGTGTGGTAGATTTTAAACGTTTATGGAAGGGTTTCCGAAAAACGTTCAAAATTTTACCACTAGTGAAAAGAACTTTAAAAATGTTTTTTTGTTATTTCTTTTTATTAACAAATACATATGTATGTTAAGAATTTTTCAGTCTTACTCCTAGTATAAACGTTAGACTTTGGAAATGTCTAAAATTTATGTATAATAGATCAAACTTTTTACTAAAAAATTATCTAAACTTTATGCAATAAAATAGTTAACTAAACTTTATACTTTACCATGGTCTAAAATTAAGACTTTTTGGTCCACAGTGTTATTTAGTTCCTTTATTTATTTGTTGTTTGTTTTTTGGAACAAAAACATAAAAACTACATTTAATTTAGAGCAAATTTTTTTGCATAATATTCCAAAAAAGTCAAAGATTATTTCTACTTCAGTGTGCATAAGAAAGGAAAAAACAACAAAACCATTATGAAGAAGAGTTCATGTCCTTGGTGAAGTTGAACTTTATCTAGTATCAAACTTATATGCAAGACAAATACTTGGGTTTATTCAGTACATTCACAAAATAAACAAGAGCAAATAAAAAAACTGACAAATTACATTTTTTGTTTAATTAAAAAAAAAACAATATTTTTGTTTGTAAACAATTTAAGAAAAAACTAATAAATTATTTTTAAATAAATTAATATATGATTAACAAAGTAATTATTTATTTAAACCGTTGACCATTTTCCAAAATTATCAATATCTGACAAAAAGATTTGAATAAGTTTCAGCTTTTGTATATAATAAACAATCAAATAGAGTTGCATTTCAGGGAGTTTATTAAAGCCATAAAGTATTTATTTGAATGTTAAATTGAAGTTTCATAAACTTTTATTTTAAAGCTACAGAGGAAGCATATTAAAACTGTCCTATTTAAATACTTAGTATCATTCTATTGTCCTCCTTTTTTCAGAAAGTAAAACAACATACAAAGAAAAAAAACTTTCCAGTCATTCATCCTTATGTTGAAGCCAAACAAATGCATTATCCTTGTTTCTTTTGTAGTTTTTTGTTACATCTCCCATTATTTTTTCATTTTTTATGGCTTTTGAAACAAAAGCCTCAAATATTGAGGAATAGAGAATATTGTAAAAGAAAAGTGTTCTTATATTACGAAGAAATAATAGTACAAATAAACACACATTGAGTGTAAATAATAGTACATTATTGTGGTTTTCTAAATCTTTCCTTGTGTTATTTTTTTAAGGAAGACAACCGCTATTTTTGGTCATAAGTTATTTTGGTCTATAGAAAAAGTAAAAGTTTTTATTTTGTATTTTGAAATAAACACCGAGATAAAATTTGTCTAATCTTTTGAATTAAGTTTGAACTATTCTATAGTCTAAAGTTTAGACTATTCTATAGTCTACAGTTTACACTATTCTATAGTCTACAGTTTAGAGGATTTTATAGTCTAAAGTTTAGACTATGCATAGTCTAAGGTTAAGACTATTCAATATGTAGACTTTAATGTAGTTTATACTAAACATTATTATCTGGTTAGTTATGATTTTTGTTTTTTTTTTTTTGACACATAAACACTATAGTTAATTTTTCTGTTTTGTAAACAAAGTCGTGGTTGCTAAAGTCTAAATAAGTACAAGGTATATGAAAAAAGGTAAAGCTCAACTGTTTACGGATATATGAAATTATCCTTGACCCTGTTTTTTATCTTCATACTTTCTTGGTTTCTTTTCATTTCCTCCAGCTCATTTTTAGCAATAAGAAAATTATAGTATAAGAAAAAAGCTAATAAAGATCATTATGAAAACATATGACTTAAAAGGAAATTAAGAGAAAATGATAAACTTACCTTAATGAAAAAATGCCAATCCATTTTGTGAATTTCAGGATGTTCCGTTTCATAAACAAAAACCGAAGACATGATGATTTTACGAAAATAAAAATTTATAAAATTTGCCAAAAAAAACAAAATTTTTTATTTTAAATTTAAGGAACTTTTATTATTTGTTATAATTTTTTAATAAATTTTCTTTTTAATTAATAGAAAATTTTTGTTTTAAAAAAGTTGTTGCTACTTGTAACATTTTTTGCGATTTTGTTGTTTTTTTCGTTTCTTTTTAAGTTTAGCTCACTCTCACTAGTTTTTGTTTGTGTGTAGTGGATAAACAAAGGACTTATATATATACAATAATATTGTTATTTACAATAACAACAACATAAATAAAAACATATAACACTGGGATTGCAGGCAGACAAGCCACAATTACTGTGGGTACGGTCAGTGGCACATTTTCTCCACCACTTCTATTTGTTTGTTTTTGTGTTTTTTTTTTTTGCTTTCTTTTATGATTTGTCAAATGCTCTCTTTCATCTCTTCAAATTAACGAATAAACGAACATTTTTAACGAAAGCTTTTTTCCACGAATGAAATTCTATTAAAAACAACTCGTGCTCAAACTTTCAATGTTGATTAGAAGACAAAATAAAATTGAAGCAAAAAATAAAAAAAATTGTTGACACCTTTTTTTCCTTTCTCTAATGTTAAGGAAAATTTTTTTCTTTATTTTTAATTCTTATTTAATTAATTCTATTTAAAAATTTTGTTATTTTAATATATTTATTTTTTAATTTCTTGAATTTGCTTTATTTTCTTTAATATTTGTTTAAATTTTGCTTAAAATTTTCTCAAAAAATTTCTTTTGCAATACACACATCACCACAGACACAAGAACACATTTTTTCCTGCTTAATAACAAAACATTCTTATTGTTCCTGTTTTTATTAGTTTATGCTTTAGAAAACCATGTCCTTTCACTACCCAACGCTAATTGCAACTGTGTGTGGTAAGTATTTTAATAATGTTTAAAAGGATAAAATGCCGCACAGAAACTTTATTTTCGTGCAAAAAAAGCTTTCTTTACATTTCCTTTAACGGTGTGGCAACCTTTAACTAAATGGCAACTTTGTTTTATATGATGTTAAAGCGAAAGTTGTCATAAAACCGGAAATAGACATAGCGGATAAATTATTTAAATAACAACAATGTTGCCATTAATTAATGGCATCACAACATTTACAATATGGCAATATTGTTTTCGTTGCTTCTGTTATAAACCGGAAATTGACATATTTTGGGAGTAAATAGTGTTGTTTAACGTGAGTTACAATCAAATAACATGACTCCTTTTGAAATAATGGTGAACGACATTTAACAAAATGGCAAATTTTGTTTTAATTTGCTTTGAAGGGGGTTGGTAAAAACCGGAAATTGACATGGCGGGTAATTTTTTAAATGAAAAAAAAAAAAAAAATAGGTGAATATAGTGTAAACTCATGTTGTTGGAATTTATAAGGCTTGCCTTAGCCGAGTTAAGGCACTAACCAACTGTTTCAACAATAAGCTAAGGAATAGATGGATTAATTGTGGTGTGTATACTATAAAAATTAAAGACAATGTCAATGGCATTCGATCACGACTTATGTGGGTTACAACTAAACACAGTCTCTTGAGGATACTTACCTATGAGGAATTTGAACTGGTATGTAATGAGGACAATGTACTATTACATCTGAGGGGAAATATCTAAATCAACTGAATTTGGCATTTAACTAAGCAAGACAGGGAGGTCTTAACGTAAACTCAGGTAAAACGGAAATTTGATAGTTCATTAGAAAAACGAAAATTATTCAATATGATAACTCTCGCTGCCAGAACAAGGAAATTATTATATCCAACCAAGTCAAGTACTTGGGATCATTTTTGAGAGTGGAATGACATGGAGACCATATTTAGAGGAAAGAGCAACAAAGTCTTACAGATGTTGGTCAATATACAGTAGAGCTACGGACCTAAATAGAGTTTCAATCCAAAAATGATACACGAGAACTATAGAAGTTTCTAAAGTCTGATGTGATTCGATGGAAAAGAAATACTACAAATGTTTTAAAGAATGTACTGCTACCAACTGGATATAATATAGACCCTGGATGAACAATACCAGATTGCGGAAACATCCGACAAGATATATTAGATGCGAGTGTACCTAAAGAGTGTGAGAAAACAAAAGACAGGTCACTGTGGTACAACAGAACAGTCGCCATCATTACAAAGATACTTTCGGAGGAACCAGTCAAAGGGAAGACCATAAAATTAAGGCATATTGAAGTTGACAATGAATGCATGTCATTGCCCAGCTTTCACAACTCTGAGATCCCATAATTCTATGGAGGACACCTTAACGGACATAACCCAACTAAGGGGAGTGAAATGGAGGAAATTGAGTAGTTCGTACAACATACAAAATTCTACTGAGCATATGCTATGGAACAGTTTTTGTATGCCAATGAACATGAAATATCCTAGTTGGTCTCCTCTCTTTAACCTAACTTAGTCTAAATGAAAAGTAAACTAATGATTTCCTTTTTAAGGCCCCCTAACTCCATTCCTGGACCGCTTATAGGTTCTTGACTTCAAAAAAATACTAAATTTGTTAATATTTTATATTAAAATATAAACAAGTTTTAATATTAAAAAAAACAATATTTATTAATTAAATATATAATAATAAATTCCAAAATTCCAACAATATTTTAAACAATAAAAATAATAAACTATAATTAATAAAATTTTATACAATTATTTATAAAAAAATAGAAGAAGAAAAAAATGATAATTTTTAACAAATTGCATGTAATAATGAATTAAAAAAAATATAAAAATAAATTTTAAATGATAGAATAATGAGAAAAAATGTGCCTAAAATCTATTGTGTGTTATTTGACCAACTTTTATTGTTGTTGTTTCCATGCCATTTATAAGAACCATAATATTTAAAATTACTTTCACTACATTTAATATCAGCCTCCTTGGGTCCACGTGAACCATATTTATAGGGTATAGGTTTCACTTTGGAACTTTCAATTTCATGTAAAATTGGTGTAAAAATACGCCAGGCTTCGCGCAATTCATCCGAACGCACAAAATGCATTTGTGAACCGCAAAATACATCTAAAATTAAACGTTCATAAGCATCGGGTAAATAGGAATCTCTATAACGGTGTTCATAAGTTAAATCCAATTCAGTTTCTTCAATATCAAATGTAATGCCCGGTGATTTGGTCATCATTTTAAAGTATAAAGCCTCACCCGGTTGTACACGTATAACCAATTCATTACGTTTAGTATTACCCTCAAAAATATCACCGGGTATATCCTGATATTGTATACGTACTTCAGCTTTACGTTCATTCAAAGCTTTGCCACATCTTAATATGAAGGGTACACCCTGCCAACGTTCATTATTAATTTTCAACACCCCCAAAGCATAGGTCGGTGTGGTCGAATTGGGATTTACAGTTGGATCATCTAGATAACCTTTTAATTCCTCTCCTTTGCCCTCTGGATTGCCAACATATTGACCTAAAACCATATCATCCAATGTTAATGCTGGTATACTTTTCAACACCTTTACTTTTTCATCTCTTATATCGTCGGGATGACAAGACACCGGTTTCTCCATGGCTACTAGAGATAATATTTGCAAAAGATGATTTTGCATAACATCTCGTATAATACCGAATTCATCAAAATAACCACCACGTCCTTCAGTGCCAAAGGGCTCTTTAAAAGTGATTAATACCGAGGCAATATTTTCTCTATTCCAAGTGGATCCCAAAATTTTATTACCAAAACGTATTGTCATTAGATTTTGTACCATTTCTTTGCCCAAATAATGATCAATACGATAGATCTGTTCTTCATGAAAGAGTGATGCTAAATGATCACTTAGCTGCTTAGAGGAGACATCATCGCGGCCAAAAGGTTTTTCGATAATAACACGATTCCAGCCCCTAAAAGATTTAAGTGAAAACATAAAAATAAAGAAGAAAATTAATAAAAAATATTTGAACTGCAGTAGAACTGATCTGGAACTAAAACTGAAGTAGATCTGATCCAGAAATGAACTAGAACTTAACTAGAACTGAACTAGACTAAATTAGAACTAGAACTGAACCAGAATTAAACTACAAATGTACTAGAATTGAACTAGAACTCAACTAGAACTCAAGTAAAACTGAATTAGAACTGAATTAGAACTTCAAATTTATATAATTTTCCACTTACTTCTTTGACAAGCATATCTCTCTTACTTGGACTGTAACTGCATTGAATACCGAAGGTGGCAAAGCTAAATAAAATATACGATTTGCTATTCCTTTACTTTCCATGGCCTCCATTTGTTGTTGTAATAATTCGAAGCCGAAACGAGCATCATAGCTGCCGGAAACATAATCATTTAGCTGCCAAAATTCCTCATAACGTTGTTGTTCATGAGGTTGAACCTGTTACGAAGGGAAAAATTGAAATAAAAAATTTACACTTTTAGTTTAATCACTATTTAGATTATTTAAACTGTAGTTTAACTCTAATTTTAATCTCTGGTTTTAGTTTTATTTAGATTTAAACTGGAACTTTAAAAAATAATTTTTAATGTGAAATGTAAAAATTACTAAAATTGGAATTTTTTATTTTGGCCAAGTCAGATGAATAAAAACAGCTTTTTGCTTTAAAATGCAGGATTTAGGATTTTAGAACATATGGGTTTAATTCAGAATTTTGATGAATTATGGGGCCATAATTCCGTCCATGAAATACCCAAGGGTTCCACACTTTCAAACCCCAAAAGACAAACAAAAATTAAAGATTCTTTAAATTGGATTAGAAACGGAAATTTGATACATGGTTAAAAAATCTTGCTATTTGAAGTTTTTAAGGGCCACATAACTTCATCCAAGAACCTCCTAGGAGGTTCCAACGTTTTAACGCAGCCATACTCCTCTACCATCAGTATGCCAAATTTTATATAAATCAAAAAAGCCCATCAAAATTTAGATTTTTTGAATTGGATTAGAAGCAAAATAAGGTTCCGGATATACCAATTTTTGAGACTCCACAACTCCGTCCATTTTATATTTTATATAAATTCAGTTTACTGATCAAAAGATACAGATTTATTTCCAGAAAAAACTATGATAATGAAATTTTCAATAATTCAATATGGAAAGGGGATCTTTAATTAAATATTTTTTCATTTTTAATACAAAACTTTAATACGATTTTTTTCGCTCTCACTCTTTATTAATTTGAGATAATTAATATTTCAAGTAATTAATTTCAAAACTTAATTTTAAAACGTATTTTTTTGAACTTTAACCTCTTCAATAACAATTACTATTTTTATACACCTGCACAAAGGGTGTCCAAGGCGAATTGAATTTAAATTGCCTTTTAACTTACCTTCATGTATTTCTCACATGATTTTCTTATATCCAATGTTGTCAATTTTGAACGAGCATAACCACAAAATATTGTAGGTTTTGGTAAAAGATTATCACGATATAACCACCATAATGTTGGATAAATTTTCTTTTTAGCCAAATCTCCTGAAGCGCCAAATATAACAAAAGTATGAGGTATTTGAGCATCAAAATGAGTACCCTCACAAACCATTGTGGGGGATTTTAAAGATTTTATAATACGTTCCAAAGTTTCTTCGTGACTGCGATCGTGATGGCCTAAAATTAGGAAAGAAGGGATGTTTTTTTATTTACAATTTTTTTTTTTGTTTAATAAAATTAAAGTATTTTTTGTTGTTAATCGTACGATGTTATAGGAAATACTGAAAACTGGTCTGAGCTTGACTTTGAAATTTATAATTTTTTTTTTTTTTTTTTTTTTTTTTTGTAATTTGTCTTTATTTTCTATTATTACGTTGTCTCCCTTTGAAATGATTTTTTTTGTACAAGGTGGTGAATGAAATGGCTAGAAAATTGCACTTGTTGTAGTTGTTATTGTTGTTGTTGATTTTTTTATTTTAATTTGCTGTAAAGTTTTGTGCAAACTAAATTTCAAAAAAAAAATCCATTATAGCATGACAATTAATTTATTCAAGTATCTAAAACACTTATACATCTTTAACAATTAAAAGCAAAACAACAACAACAACAAAATCAACTAATTAAATGCATTAATTTTTTATATTATTTATAAAAATAAACGTCATTTGTAAAATAAATTACAAATACAAAACCCTTTTTGCAAATTGTTATAACGCAACAACAACACAATATCAATTAAAACAAAAACAACAACAATACTTAATGTTATAAGTATGTGTTTGATTGATTGAGCTCTAAATAACTGATCATTTGTTTACTTGACTCTTTACAACACAGAAAAAAAGAAAACAAAAATAAAAACAATAATCCAAAGAAACAGTTAAATTATGACAATTTGTTGTTGTTATCATAGAATTTAATAAATAAGAAAAACAGGGTTGTAAATTAAGGTGTTTTTTGTAATTAGAGGCAAAAAGTAGTAAATTTGTAGATTTTTATACCCCTCACCAACAACAAGTGGTGAAGAGAGTATATAAACTTTGTCATTCTGTATGAAAAGCTAAGAAGGACTCATCTCAAACAAAATATGAGTCGATTTAGCTATGACCGTTTGTCTGTTGTTGGCATGCCACATCCACTATAATTGACAGAGCTTAATGAAATATGGCCTGAGTATTTGTTATAGTCCTGAGAAGTTCAATATCTGAGGCAATCTTTAAAATTAACCTATATATACCTCAAAATCGGTTCTCTAAGCCATAAAGACAGGGTACAACACAATTATTCCGGTTACTCCAAATCACTACCTTGGTATAGGAAGAAGGGATCCTTGAATCTATTGCCTTTGCCAGTACTATTCCAACTTAAAATCGAGTGCATGTGGTTAATGCGTTCACTTAACCACAAATATAACTAACTTTATGACTCATTGAGTGTTCCTGTGGTATATTTAAGAAAAACATTAATATATTGTACACATCTGTGAGTGTGTGTGAGAATTGTATGTACGAATCATAACATATTTACTTCACAAATATTTGTGGTGGAAGGTATTTAAGATTCGGCATTGCCGAATGAAAAAGCTGGTTTTTAGTTAATATTAATAATTTGAGGTTAGAAAAGTCATGTTTAAATAAAATCTGTAAGTTGTAATAAGTTGTGATTAGCTAAATAAGGTTTAAAGTTAGCTGAATTTAATTTGATATTAGAAAAGTCATATTTTTGGTTAACTGAATTTGATTTTTTGTGAATTTATAAATGAAAGATATTGTAATCTTCCGGTTAGCTGAATAAGGTTTAAAATTACTTGAATTTGAATTTTTGTGAACTTACGAAAGCATTTGAATAAAACTTTTAACTTCAAATAAATTTTATTTAGCTGAATAAGGTTTAAAGTTAAAAGCTGAATTAGAATTTTGGGGAATATATAATTTAATTAAACTATAATCTTTAAAATCTAATCATTTTTGCTTAGCTGAATAAGTTTTTAAGTTAGCTGAATTAGAATTTTATAGATTTTGTGAATGCTGAATTGACATTTATAAATGGTTTTTATATATTTAGTTTATTAAATTTAATTTCTAATTTTTATAATCTCAATAAAAATCAGATTTTAAGTTTGCTGAATAAGAATTTTATGGAGTTTGCGAATAAATTAGGGTATAATCTTTAATTGTTGATAAATTATGTCTAGCTAAATTGGGTTTAAAGATAGCTGAATTAAGTTTTTTAGAGATTTAATAAGAATATTTTAGTTTCTTATAGTTTTTAACATTAGGTCATGAAGCTTATAAATAAATTTGAGTTTAACATTTAAGTTTTGATGAATTCTGCTTAGCTGAATAAGTCTTCAAATTAGCTGAATTGATTTTTTAAAAGCACCTACTTTTTAATGATTTGAGTTTATAAATATCATATTTTTAGTTAGCTGAATTTGAATCTTATGAAATTTATGAATCTATTTAAGTAAATATTTCATTTTCAATAAATTCTGTTCAGCTGCAATAAATTTCAAACTAGCTGAATTTAATTTAACAAAAAATATTTTAATTTCTGTTAAGAATTAATCATTTTTAACCATAACTGATCATGTTCGCTTAGCTGAATTACAAATTTAATGAAGAGTTATTATCTTCCCATGTTTTAGGCATTTTTATGCGTTTTTGCATTTTGTTTTCATTTACATAAACACTTAAGCCTCTCTCGCTGTTAATAAATTAAAACGTGTTGAAAAGATCACGCGATTTTTGTGTTGATAACATTGAGTTTTTTTTTTAAAGGCGTGAATGAATTTATTATAACAAAACGCATGAGGTGAGTTTAAGTTCAATAAGAGTGTAAGTGTATTGTAAATAATACAAAAAAAATAATAATAAAAAATCATTTAAATAGTAAAATAAATATTTCAATTTGCATAACAAATGAATTGAAGTCATTTTGTAATTAAATCAAATATTATTTTAGAAAGTTAATATTAATGCTAATAACAGTTTTGAATTTTAATTGTAAGTTAGCTGAATTAGATTTTTTCTAAATTTTATGAAGTGATTTATGAAATATCTTTAATTTCTATCACTTTTTGTTAAGCTGAATAAGATTTAACGTTAGCTGAATTAGATTGTTTCTAAATTTTATGAAGAGATTTATTAAATATTTTTAATTTCTTGCACCTTTTGTTTAGCTGAATAAGATTTAACGTTTAACTGAATAGAGTTTTTGAATAAATTTTGAGTTAAAACTTAGCTCAATTTTGTTTTTTGAAGTTTATGAATAAACTATAGTATAACTTCTTTAATTTTGTTAAATTTTATTTAGCTGAATTGGATTAACAGTTAGCTGAATTGAGGTTTTTAACGGTTTTCATATAAATATCATCAATATATTAATTTCTAATGATTTTGGATTAAGAAAATTAGGCAGTATTTTTAAGGTTATGTTAATCATATTTTATGTTAGCTGAATTAGGTTTTTATATAATCTATGAATAAATTTGAGAATAATCATTTTTCTAGCTGAACTAAGTTCAAAGCCAGCTGAATTACATTTTTGTGAAGTTTGGAAATAAATTACAGTAGAGTATTTAATTTTTGCAAAATTTGGTTTAGCTAAATTAGGTTTAAAGCTAGCTGAATTAAGGTTTTATAATATATTTGTTATGAATATATTGATTCCTGATTATTTGAAGCTTAAATGTCATACTTCATGTTTTCCGAATTAGATTTTTGTGATATTTTGGAATGAGTTCAAGTTTTCTTAAGTTTTAAGTAGCTGAATTGAGTTTAAAATTAACTGAATTGATAGGTTTTCACAAATTTATTAGAAATGTTAACATTTCTATTGAGTTAAGGTTATGAAAATCATTTTTTATGTTAGCTGAATTAGATTTTTGTTATATTTTGTCTAAAATAAAATTATTTGAATTCAATTTTTTATAGATGTATAAAAAATATTAAACTTTCTCTTGATTTAAAGTAATTAAAATCATATTTATGACTGAATTAGATTTTTGTAATGTTTAAAATTTAAAAAAAAGAGTAGAATTTTATGTTTTTGTAAATTTTGTTTAGCTGAATTGGATTTAAAGTTAGCTGAATAGAAGTTTTTAACATTTTTCAACATATTTATAATAAGCATAATGATTCCTGATTATTTAAAGTTAAAAAGTCAGACTTCAAGTTAGCTGAATTAAATTTGTTCGATGTTAAGAAATGAATTATAGTATAATCTTTAAGTTTTATTAAATTTTCTGTAGCTGAATAGAGCTGAAAACTTGCTGAATTGAGTTTTTTTTTTAATTTTGCACACATTTGTTTTGAATATATTAATTCCTTTTTATTTGAAGATAAAATGTTATACTTCAAGTTAGCTGAATAAGATTTCTGTAATGTTTAGGAATGAATTTTAGTACAACTTTTAAGTTTAGTTAAATTTTGTGTAGCTGAATTGGGTTTAAAATTAGCTGAATTGAGTTTTTTAAAAATGTTCATAGATTTCTAATGTTTTAAGTTTATGAAAATCATAGTTTAAATTAGCTGAATAAGGTTTTTATAAAGTTTTTGAATAAATTAAAATATAATCTTTAAGTTTTGTTAGGTATTATCTAGCTGAAGTCAGTTTAAAGTTAGCTGAATTTAGTTTCTGTGATTTGCCTTGATAATTCTTTATTTCTAATCTCAATATTTAATTACCCTTGTCAAATATAGAAAAATTTAAAGCTAAAAATACATTCATATTGTTACGCATTTTTATTATCTGTTACTTAAAATAATTATTAGAATGTTTTTTTTTCTTGAACTTGTCCGTTCATGTTTAATTTATATTTGAAAACCTCAAACATTTTATACAAAATTATTATATCATTATTTGTTTATAAGTTTTACTTTCATATTTGTTTTTAATTTGAACACACATTTAAATTTTGCAATGTTATTAAAGCTTTTACAAACATATGAATGTCTCAATTAATGTTTAGTTGTTGGTTTTGTTGTATGTTGGTCAGTTCATTGCCAAATTGTTGAAAATAATAGGGTTTTGAATGAATGAATGATCCGAACAATAAGACTTAAAAAAATCGAAATAAATTTTGAAAAATTATTTAAATGTTAAAATGAGACAAAAAGTATTATTAAATAATTAATGATAAAAATCCAAAGCGAATTCAATTCGCCTTGGGTATATTTATGAAGCCAGCTGTTCAATTCGCCGTACTAGAAATCATAATTAAAATCTAGCGTTTCATTATCCATCTTTCCCGATTCAAAGCTAAAAATATGGGCATCATTTGAAAGGTCTTAAAGAGACCAATCCATTGATATATAATATATTTATTATTATTATTTATTTTTAACCCCTTTGTTCATTAAAAGGTAATAAATTGAATGATTTAAAATTTTTGTTTTAAAATATTCATTTTTGAAACGCCATATTTTTTATATTTAAAGGTTTAATTACAAACATAGGATAACAAATGATAACTTAAAGTGTTGTCTATAAATTTCGCTATATATGATATATATGATATTCAAAATTTAATCTATTATTAACTCCTGTAATGACCAAAAGATACTAAATATGGAATAACTCCAAAATATATATTTTAAAATATTAACTTTTAAAGCGCCATATTATTTAACATTTAAAGGGTTAATAGCATAATTTAGATATCAAATGAAAGGTTGAAGTATTGTCTGTATGTTTCGCTATGAATAGAAATACCGTTATATAGATACTTTTATAAGATACCATCACTTTTGTGAAAAATATTAGTGAAAGTAAAAAAGAGTAAAAAATTTTTTCACTTAAGTCCGACTTTGTACTACTCTATACCATGTTATTGCTTCCAAATAGTGGCTGTGAAAAATTATGTAACGACCCACGTATAATTTGATGTTCCAATTTCTGCTTAAAAAGATCAAACATAAACGTTTATGGGAAATAAAATGATTATTTATGAAAAATGGTTTATATAGAATCTATGGGAAATTATGGAACCTACCCTCGTAATATTTTCAACATCAAGTTTATGCTTATAATTATCTTAACTAAATTAAATAAAATTTTGCAATTTGGTAAATTAACAAAAAAAAGTTAAAATTTTGTTTTAAAATAGACAAAATTTGAATAGGACTTGTGGGCATATATATGACCCATACCTTAAATTCAAGTTAAAGTCCGTTGATAGATAATTTGGTTCGAGTAGAAGTGATGGTTCACATGTTGTTTTCAAAGCCAAAAAAATAGAAAGCAATTTCAACAGAGCTTTCAACAAATTCGATAGGAAAGCAGTATGTTGCAAACATTTTTGCAACGGGCTCTTTAAATGCCGAAATTGACATCAAGGAAAGTTAATAAAAAAGGCTGCTTCCATTCAAAAGCCTTCAGGCGAATCCTCCAAACTGCCCAGAGCTAAGGCTAATGGAGAGACATTAGGCTCTTGATAAAAGCAGAAAAAGGTATCTAAAAGTGTGGTAGATTTTTCATGGAGAAGACATTCATTTGTTACAACGGACCGTATAAATACTGAAATTGACATCAAGGAATGTTTACAAAAAAAGGCTGCTTCCATTTGTAAGACTTCAAAATTTCTCCACTTATTGGTCTGATTTGGTAAACAAGAACAATAATGTGGTATTTGTATCAAGAGGTGAAAATTATCCAAATTGTCCGGAACTAAGATTAGTGAAGTGCAATATTGGAGAACACAAAAAAGGTGTCCAAAAGTGTGGAGAAGTGTGGACAGAAAACACTATAAAAATCTTAATGGAAGAGTTGGTAGGAAAAAGGTTCATAAACTCATCAAAGAAAGAATTTTTCGATCTCACCTCTTATTTTGCCAAGTTACTTTCTTTTAAAAACATTTTGGCAGCCCTAAAATAAAACTTATGAATGACCCCAAAAATATATAAAACATTTTTGGGTTTACAAATGTTTTTGTTGTTGTAAAAATACAACAAAATCACCGGAATATGATAAAAACACCTAAAAAAAGTGAAAACTATTGAAGAAACTTACCATTTTTATTAAGTGAAGATTTTAAATCCATTTTTGTAATTTTAAAGGGAAAATTGTTTTATAATTATTATTTTTTTTAATTTTAAACTAAAATCTTAATTAATTACGGCGTATAAATGTTAATAGAAAAAGTTAAAGTTGAGTGTAATTGTAAATTCTTCTTTTTCTATTTATTTCTATTAAAAAAAATGGAAATAAAACACGCTCTTTATAATTTTTTTTGTGTATTTAATTAAATCATACGATTTCCGAGTTTAATATATGTATATATTATATATATATTTTTCTTTTGTCTCTGTTTATATTCTATTTAATACGTTTTTTTGTTTTTTTTTTGTATTTTCAAAATTTTGAAATCTCTAAAACCCCGTCCAAACTTAACGTGTGTGCGAACTTGACAACAGTAATTATGAGACTGACTGATCTTTCTAAAAATGTGGCTTGAAATGCAAGCAAGTGTTGTAGGAATTACTTGGACTAATGGAAGCATGAATCATAGTTTGATTTTAAGATTAAGAAAAATAAAACATACACACATAAATTACAACAAACAACAACAAAAAACACATTGTATAAATTAAAGAAAAATAAATAAATTTTATTAAACATTCAACCATAATGTTTTGCTGTTAAAGAATTTTGTAATGTAAGCGGATCCATACATACACACACACTTACATAACAACATTTTCATATAGAAAAAAAGATATAAAAACAAGTAAAAATGTTATCGTTGATCAAGCCCGATCATATAATATCCTACACCACATTGTTGTACATGAAATAAAATTTATGAACTGACCCTCGCATAATTTGTTTTTCTAATTTATGATTAAGTGTGAAGTACATTATTATGATACTAATATTTATGTGATATTTATGCGTTCGAAAAGGGTATTTTCTGGGGGGTTATATCGAAGCTAGAAGAAATGTTGGACCCACCATTGTATAATTTCCTACATCGATTTCAGATTATATTTATCTTAATTTCCCATTATTATTACAATACCAAGGTATAAGTGAGATTTATGCCCTTCAAAAAGATATTTGGAATGGGGCTTGTATGGGACCTATGAGAAGTAATGGACCGACCCCAACATAATTTGTCACATCGATTTAGTAAACTATAAGACTTATTTTTGTTGAATTTCCTTGAAATCGATTTATATTAAAAACGTTTATGGCCTTAAAATCACATTCCGGAGGGATATTTCTATAGGAGCTACCTGAAATATTGGACCGAATATGAACAATTTCAGTAGGCTTCGTCGTTCTTGACCCAAGAAAAAATATTATGTATCAAATTTCATCCAAATATCTCAAAAATTGCGATCTATAGACTGTTCACAACATTTACATGGACAGACAGAAGGACGGATGGACATTATTAAATCGACTCAAAAAGAGATTCTGAATCGAACGGTATACTTAAAGATGAATGTAAAACTATTTTTTGTTTTATGTTACAAACATCAGCAGAAACCAATAATACCCGAACTACGCACGGTAGTGTAGGGTATACAAATATTGTAAACAAAAAAATTTTTGTTGTATTTTTTCAACAGGTTAAAATCAAGAGAGGAAAAGAACAAATAACTCATTGAAACGAGGGAGAAGAGAGACAGAGACTTTCTCTTATATAAATCCGTAATCATAAAGAGTGAGATCGAAAAATTATTAATTAACTTCAATGTTAATAAAAACGTAATTACTAAACTTATAGTTTTCATTTTTGTATTTATTAAAATTATTATTAAAATGAACTAAAATAAAAAATATTTTTTACTACTAGTGACGAAGCTTTTTTGGATACACTTCCATTAACGTTTTTATAGTGCTTTCTGTCACTTTGTTCGTATAGGTAGTCCATTTCGATTTAAAATTTACTACACTTTTAAACGCTATTTTGTGATCTTCAATTCTTAGCTTCAGGCAGTTTGAAGGATTTGCCTCTCTTGGTACAAATACCACATATTGGTCTTAACCACTCCAGGGCTTATTTACCATAGTAACAGGTCGTCAAATCCAGCCGATAATAAGTGATCACATTATGAAGTCTTTTTTTGGAAACATTCCTTGTTGTAAATTTCGGTATTTTTAGAGTCCGTTGTAAAAAATGATTGCCTTTTTTTGTCGCAACTCCATATTGTTTACCATACTAAGAACTTTCTGGGAAATTTTTACTACTTTTGGGTCTTAATATTTCTTCAACATTCCCTTTGCAGTATGCAGCGAGAATTTTTTTAAAACTTGACTTCAATTTTCCCGTCTTTGTATATTTTTAAGCCTGCATTAGCTTTACATTTCGTACTGAGTCCGAATACTGAGCTAACCGTGCTGATTGTTATATGGTGACAGGCTTAGGAGGATAACAGGTCCCAGCTAGATTTTTCTCAACTTTATTTTGCTGATGCTCGAGGGAATGTTGAAGTAAAGTTTAGGAAAAAAATTTTCCAAAAAGTTGTTGATGTGGCAAGCAATATGCAGTTGCGGCAAAAGAAGTCAATACTTTGTTATATCATGCTCCATTGATACCGAAATTTTTATCAAGGAATGTTTACAAAAAAGGCTGATTCCATTCAATTTCATGTGTCCACTTAATTTTGGCCTTACATGATATCCTATCATCATGGTTAACAATCCCTTAAATGTTACAAAAACAATAATGCGATATTTGAGGCAAATCCTCTAAATTCTCTGGAGTTAAGTCCGGCTCTTGTTAAAAAAGAATTAATGAGCATAAAAAGGGAAGTGTGTATGTATGCATGTATGTATTTATGTATGTTTGTATGTATGTATGTATGTATGTATGTATGTATGTATGTATGTTTGTATGCATGTATGTATTTATGTATGCATGAATGTATGGATGTATGCATTAATGCTTGTATGTATGAATTTATGTATATACGTGCGTATGTATGTATGTATGTATGTATGTATGTATGTATGTATGTATGTATGTATGTATGTATGTATGTGTGTAACCTATAAATACTAAAACGACTGGGCCAATTCAGATGAAATTTTCACAGAATTATCACAATATGCCCGAAAATAACATAGGCTATAAAAAATTCCGTTAGGACCAGGGGGAGGGGTACCACCCATACAAAACAAATACTGATTATCGAATATCTACAGAGCTGTAGCAACGACAGTTCTTAAATTTGGTCCTAACAACTTGCTCGAGAAACTGTTTTACTGAATAAAACATGGAACCAGGAGAAGGGTGACATCCCCAAACAAGGCTAAAATTGATTGATCGAATATATAAAGAACTATAACAACTAGAGTTCTCTAATTTGGTACCAACTACTTTCTCAAGAAACTGTTTTACTAGACAACATGTAGGACGAATAAGACCAGTGGGAGGAGTATCACCCATACAAAGCAAATATTTATTATCAAATATTTAAAGATCTTTAACAGCGACAGTTCTCAAATTTGGCCTTTACCACTACCTCAAAGCTCAGTTTTACCTCACAAAACGTAGAACGGATAAGACCAGGGGGAGTGGTACCCCCTTACAAATCAAATTTAAATTAATAATAATTTATTTAAATCGTATACAACTAACTAATGTTTGCAACACCCTAATTTTTTTGCAAAATGAAGTTTGCCGGGTCTGCTAGTAGAAAATATAATTTATGGGAAAATAAAAAAGTTTTAATAGTTTTTTTTAATTATTTTAGATTATTTTTAATAGTTTTATAACTCGAATTGTTTATTATGCAGTTTTCAGAATCAGTAAAATTGTATGGAACCTAAAAACAAAATCGATCGGATTGATTCCTATGGAATTGAAACTATTCGGAATGAAATGTGTGACAGGCCTGGAGAATTTCCATAAAATAAATAAAATTCAAACGGTAAATTTAGTGGTGTGATTTAATTACTATTATGTATGTTAGGAATTTTTCAATCTCACTGCTTAATATAGATTTGATTGTTTGAAATTGAAATTAGAGTGTTCACAACGTTTATATAGGGTGCCAGCCGCACAAACAGCAAAGGTTCGGACGAAGATCATAGTCAATCGGTGTGGTGTAGGATATAAAAAATGTTTTGTAAGTTATTGTTTTGAAAGTGTTTATGAGTCGGTCGGTGGTGTAGGATATAAATACTTCTTTTTGGAACTGTTCTTATTATTTACTTTCTTCTTCTACGGAATCTAAAGAAGCTAAAACAAAATCGATCGGATTGGTTTCTAAGGAATTGAAACTATTCCGAACGAAATGTGTGATAATTTCCATCCCTGGATAATTTCCAACAAATAAATAATATTCAAACGGTAAATTTAGTGGTTTCGTTTTATTAACATATATGTATGTTAAGAATTTTTCAGACTCACTGCTTAATATAGACTAAATTAGAATGTTCACAACGTTTACATAGAGAGCCAATTGCACAGATAACAAACGGTGTGGTGTAGGTTATATAAACATTTCTTGTAAGTTATTATTATTATTATTATTATTATTATTATTATTATTATTATTATTATTATTATTTTATTATTACCTTTTCCTTCTGCTTAGAACAACACCCTGTATAATTTCTTTAGTTTTCTAGAATATAAACCAATTTCCGATAGTGCTATCTTAACTAAACAAATGAAAGTGATTATGAGTCGGTCGGTGGTGTAGGGTATAAATACTTTTTTTTGGAGCTGTTCTTATTATTTACCTTCTTGTTCTTCTTCCGCTAAGAATAAGCGCCCCTTTAAATTTTTTCCTTAGGCTTTGTAGAACTTAAACCAGTTTCTGGTAGTAATATCTTAACTAAACAATTGATTTTCCATGTTGTGTTTATTTTCTGAACCTCTAACATTCATCATATCATTCTTTCTTTTTAAATTCTAAAGCTTATCTCTGGCAAATTATTTTAATCACTTTTATTTATTATCAACATGTTGTTTTTTTGGTCGGAGTTATCAACAAACAACTAATTTAATAAATGCACAATATAATAATAATTTGGAAAAAAATAAAACAACAGATGATCTTGTACAGAATTTTAAGTCACCTTATGGGGGGGGGGGGAAACATTCTTGATAATTTGGGATTTTTTTTTTTGCTAATAATTTTTAATAAAAAAAATCAAAATACAAATAAGTTTAAAATTATTTAATAAAATTTATATTATATTTTGGTATAAACAGTACATATATATTTTGTTGTTGTTGTTGTTTTTTGTTAATATTAAATAAATTGTTATTATCTTGCAGATAATATGCACAGTGTTTCAAATGAAAAGTGAAATGGAAATACATCTATAATTTTCGAATGGCTTGTCCGTATGCTTAAAAGAACTGTAGGTGAAGTGAGGTATTAAGTTTGGACTTTGTGAAACTAACAGGTCTTGATTCATAGAGTCCCAAAGTAGGTCTCCTCGTGTTATAAAAATATTTAAAATCTTCCAAGTTCCTTATATCTGAACCGATTTTAAAGATTTTTGTTATAAGTAGATTCTGCTGGTGAACACCTTATAGTTTAAGAGATATTTAAACTTTAACTTTTTTAACGATCTTGGCAAAGTTTTACATTACGATCATTACTTGTGATATATGGAAAGATAAAGGCCGACAAATTATATATCATTTTATGGGAAATTATATTTACTTTATAAAAATATGTAATATTTTTGGTATCAATAAAATTCTTTGCACACTTTTTACGGAAAAGTGTCATAACAGTTTTGATTCTTTTTTTAATTTATAAATTTTGATCTTCAAATAAAATTTCAAATAAAATGCTGAAAACTATTAACAATATTTTATTTTTCTTATAAGAAATATTGTAATTCCCAAAAAAACTTTCAAAAATTCCCCAAAATATTCCTTCCAGATTTTTTGCTATATCATTCCAACTGATATTGGGGAGCAAAAATTACTAAAAAAATTACAAATATAAACTTTTTAAAATTCCAGCTTTGCAATTTAAGAAATCAAGCCAGAAATTGGAGTGTTATGACAAAAATAGCTTGAATTTGAGAAACTCTGGTTCTCCCAATATTTACATTTTTGGAACTTTTTTTTTGCATTTGTGCTGGACTTTTTTTTGAAAACTCAAATTCAAATGCTTATAACTTTGAATTCCATGAGGATATGAAAAAAATGAATAAGATAAGGACCCGCCAGCTTTGCATTTTAAGCCAGAAATTGGAGTGTTATGACAAAAATAGCTTGAATTTGAGAAACTCTGATTCTCCCAATATTTTCATTTTTGGAATTTTTTTTTTTTGCATTTGTGCTGGACTTTTTTTGAAAACTCAAATTCAAATGCTTATAACTTTGAATTCCATGAAGATATGAAAAAAAGAAGAAAAAATGAATAAGATTTGGACCCGCCAAAAAAACTTCGCAAAAGTCAGTTAAAAATAAATTTTTTCATTTATGATACTAAATATCACTTAAACTATAAGAGTTAGGCTACCCATTCGGTAAGGTTTTTAGTAAGTCTTTACTAGATTCCCAAAGTCAAAACTCAAAACTTAAACTTGCCTACACTTCTACTATAACTATATGAAATTTCTTTGAAATCGGACTAGTGGTTCAAAGGTTATACATTTAAGTCCATTTCATCTTTCATTTGAATACTGTGGACGACTTTTTCTTAAAACAGAAACTTAAAATTAAATAAACGAAAAAAGTATTTTTTTTTTTAATTTAAATTCAAGCCAAGAGGAAAAATATTTTTTTTATTTCAGCTCTCTGTTTTTTATATATAATTTAAGGGATTTTTTTAATTTTTTATAAAATTATATTTTTTCATATTAAACTTTAATAAATTTCATTTTTCAATCCCTTTTTTCATTTAATTTTTAAGACAATTATATTGTTTTATTTATTATTACTTTTTCGTTTTAGTTTAATAATTTTTTTGTTAAACTTATTTTTAATATTTTGTTTGTTTCAGTTGTTAATTCTCAATATTTTAGGTTTTTTTCTCTAAAAAAAGTCTGTTTGTTTGTTTGTTTTAAATATATAAAAAAAACAATTGAAGGGTCAGTAAAAAAGTACTGAATGTAAAACAGTTTTATTACGTCTCGATTCAAAATCCTGTAATAGTTCATCGATATCATTATCTAAATCACTGGATTTGGACATCTGTAACGAAAAAAAAAGAAACAGAACAGGAAATAGAATTAAATAAAAATGGAAACAAAAGGAAATTTATTATTAAGAATATCGCAAAGATTAGAGCTCTTTAAATCATAGAATAAACGTAGGTTTACCTAAACTCTAGTGAAAAGCTTAGTTTAACGTTTAGTCTTTAAACTTTAAGTAATTTAAACAATCTATAATCAAAAATTTAGAGTAAACTATATTCTTAAGATTGAACTAATCTATGTCTAAAATTTAAACTAAACTTTAGTTTAAGGTTAAGACTAAACAAGAGTCTAATGTCTGGATTAACAGTTGTCTACAATGTGGACCAAAATCTAATCTAAAATTTAAAATAAACTACAGCCTAAAATTTGTTATAAACTATAGCTTAAAATTTAGAATAAAATCTAGTCTAAAGTTTAGACTTAACTATAGTTAAATGTATTATGTTCTATAATTTGGCTTAAGTTTATAATAAACTATAGTCTGAAGATTGGACTTAACTTTGGTCTAATGTTTATCACAAAATTAATCTAAACTGTAGCCTAATCTGTGTTCTAAACTTAAGACTAAACTACAATAGTCTAAAGTTTGGACTAAACTGTAGTCTAAATTTTGGTTTAATCTATAGTCTAAAGCTCTGCCTAGACTATAGTCTAAAGTTTAAACTAATTATATTCTAATGTTTAGACTAAACTATAGTCTAATGTTAGACTAAACTATAGTTAAAGTTAGATTAAACTATAGTCTAAGATATAGACAAAACGATGGATTTAACAGTCTTAATTTTAGACTAAGCTATAGACTAATATTGAACTAAAATTATAAATTTAAGACTAAACTATAGTCTAATAAATAGATAAAACTTAGTCTAAAGTTTATTCTAAACTACAATCTACATTTAAGACTAAACTATAGTCTAAACTGTAATCTGAAATTTCAACTAAATTGTAGACTAAAATTTCGACTAAACTAAAGTTTAAATTATATAGTTTTAATTTATATAGTTTTATAGCTCTGTTTACAGTTTGGGCTATAATTTAGTCTATTCATTCGACTAAAGTTTAATTTAAAAAATAGACTACAGTTTAGTGATTATCCGGTTATAAATTAATTAAATTTATAAAAAAAATTACAAATCAAATTGGTGCCACAAAAAATGGAGAGCAGAATGTATACTTTCAAGGAAAGTTCGATTCGACAAGATAAAAATATATTGAAAATATCCACATATAAATCTGTTAGAAAAACTTCCCATTTAGCTGTCTAGAGTAATTAACAGTACAGCATTAGAAATATATAAAGGTCCAAAGGATGTGCTGTAAAATGTTAATATATAGGACAAAGGAGCTAAATCAAAATTTTTGAAAACAAACATTCCTTTTGTTTTTAAATCATTTAATTATTTGTTTCAATCGTCATTTTCTGGAATTTTAAGCCTTTCATTATTTACTCTCTTTGCCACAATTTTGGAGCTTTTTTTTAATATTTTTAAAAATTTTGGAGAGCAAATAAGGACAGAAAGCATCATCCAACATAATCTTACAAATAATTTTCTCTGCAAACAAAACTAAACTTGGCTACAATTGTATTCTAGAGAAATGAAACATAAAACAAATTGTTTTATCATTGATTTCATTGTTTAATATATTTGCAACAACTTCTTCAACAACATTAACCCTCAGCCTATATAATAGTTTCTTAAATGGCCCATAACATCCAACAACAAATGACACACATTCATGATTTTCAGGTAGAAGAAGTTTATATGAATTGCAGTAGATTTTTACCATATTTATCATATCCGTTATAAGAAATGCACCCATTAAGGCTTCCTCATGATTATCCTCAATATCAACATTAAATATATGCACGGGACGATTGTCTACCACATCACGAGATTCCATGTATTCTAAAACTTGATCATAAACACGCTCCTCTACAGTTACTATAATATCGAATTGTTCTCGACATTCTTGAAATCTTTCAGGACATTTTTTAATGCGACGATTGCGATCTAACATGTGTAACAAACCATTTTGGGTATAACTAAAAGCAAAAAATATAAACAGATTTTAGAATTTATTTTCTTTAACAAAATGTTAAAATACTTACTATTGTTTATCTTTATTAACTAAATCATTGTATATGGTATCATATGGTGTGCCAAATTCGTAAACATTTGGTTTGTCTATTGCTGTGCCGGGTAATTTAACACGTTCTCCGGTGCCAAAGGAACGTACATTGTAACCTTTTTTCGCTAAGAAATTGTGTGCCTCCATCGAACGGTTCATGTTTGAGGAACATACCACAGCAATTGATAAACTATTTAGAGACATTGTTAACAATGAAGTGATGTGAAAAATTTTATAACTTTGTTTTTTTATATAGTATATAAATTAATAAGTTAAATAGTTCTAGTTTTATAAATTTTCTTGGATAAATAGTGCAATGAATTGAAAAAATATGTGTAATATTCACAAAGCAACAACAAATATGACATTTCTACCAACAGCAAAGGATAAAATAGTATGTTTTATACACATCGTTGTATTTTTAGTTATTATTGTACAAAACAAGCAAAAAGTGGTAACAAATATGGCAACTCTCCATATTATTAAACAAAATTTAAAATTTTATAAAAAGTTCTATAATAAAAAATATAAAACTATTTCAAAACTAAATAATACCAGCACTTTTGTATTTTTCTTTTAATTTAATAATATTCTTATTAAAGTAGACCGAAATCGTTTTGTATACATTTGGTTCTCTTCCTCCTTTGTATTAATTGGCATCTCTATATTTTTTCTTTGACAAGAACTGCAGCCAACTTTACTTGAATATTGCAAAAAGCTGAAAATTTTCTGATGGTAATTGTATGGTGTTGGCAAATTTTTAATTGTGACAAAAATAAACTATTTTTAAAATATAAATAGCTAAGTTCTTTTGTGTAACGTAAACTCTAAAGTTTATTTTAGTAATACGTAAAGGTTTTTTCTAACGATTGTTTATTAAACAAAAAATTGTTCTAACAACATCTGCCGGCTTAGGCAGAGAAGTCTCATATTGTTGCTGTAATAAATAAAAGGAAGTAAATTCCTTATTAATTAACTTGCAAATATGGAAGAAGATTTAATATTAAAACAACCTAGTGATAGACGTTTGGGTGACAATAATACCTTGCCACCAGGACCTCCAGGTGCTGAATTTGATACAGTAGAATTTGGTAAAATAAATTTTGTTTTAAAATGATGAAATTCTTCAATATTTTTTCTTTACATTGCAGACAACAAAAATGCTCCCCCTAAACCTCCTAATATAGAAAAGGAAAATTCTGTGTCGGAACGTTCCTCACGGCGACGTTCTCCTTCGGGTAGTCCTCCTCCCCGAAAACGTAAATCTCCCTCACGTGGTAGACGTTCACCTTCACCCCCTCCACGAGGAGGAAGAGGAAGACGTTCTCCTTCACCTAGACGTAGTCGTTATCGTGACTATTCTCCCGATCGTCGTCCTCGTTATGGGGGCAGACGTTCTCCCGATCGCCGTCGATCTCCACCTAGGCGAGGTGGTGGGGGTGGTCGTGATCGTTATCGTGGTAGGGGTCGTAGTTCTAGTCGTTCTATAAGTCGCAGTCCTACACCACCCAGGAGAGGTGGTGGAGGTCGTTGGTCTCCTAAAAAGAAACCAAACACACCACCCCAGCAACAGCCACCAAATTTATCTAGACAATTATCACAACCACCACCCCCAGCTAATCAACCACCACCTCAATATGGTGTTATGGCTCCACCACCTCCCCAACTATATGGTGAGACATATGGACCACCTCCTGGCTATAATCAATATGGTGTACCGCCTCCACAAGCAAGCTTTGTGTCACCTAATGATGCTTATTCCGCCATGCAGGGCCAAGGACCAGGTTTTAATACCGCCTATCCTCCACCAGGAGCGTGGGGTGTGGGTAAGTTATGAATTTTTATTTAAATAATGTTTCTTACAAATTTGTTTTTAAGATGCTTATGGTCAACAACAATGGCTGCCACCACCTACACAAATGCAACAAATGCCCCCACCACCCCAACAACAGCCTCCTCCCTCAATGGTGGTGCCATCTTCCGGACCACAAGTTACAACAAATGTTCCTCCACCTAATTCAGCTTCTACTGCACCAGTGGCTACCGCTTCTCATACACAAATGTTAAGTGATGAAGCTCCTGGTACTTTAGATACCAATCCCCAACATGATGGTAAGTTTTTGTTTTAACTATGGATTTTTTAAGCGATTTATTTAAAAATATATTTTGAAAAGTCATACAGCACTCCAAAAAGAAAGGCGCAATCTAAAAGTTATTGGAATTTTTTTCATAAAAAACTTTTAACAAAGAGTTTGTTTTTTATAATCAAATTTTCTAACAATTGAAAAATTAATAAATAAAAACTTTAAAATTTATTAAAATATAGCGGTGGCTCAAGAGGCCGAAAACCAACGGGATGAATTGAAAAAACAACGCACTAGTTATCTCAAGAAGACGGCAATTTTGAAAAAGGAATTAAAAATGTTAAAAGAACAACGCAAAGATCTACATTCAGGAGGTGCTCCCCCTTCGCCTACTACTAAAGGATTTATAGATGAAAACGAAAAATTACAGGTATGTTGAAACCCTAAAGGTGCTTTTCTCACACAAAAAAAAAAATAAGTTTGTTTTATTTAAGATTTGTTTACTTTTTTCCTTTAAAGTTGTTATTCACTTGATTTGTTTTTAAATTTAAAATGAATTTTATATTATTTTTTTCTTTAACATAAACATAAACATTTAATGAACAAATTAATTTTAATATGATAATGAATAACTACATTTTTTATATAAAACTTTTAAAACTAGAGAATAAATAATTAAATTTTTCTTTAGCTTATTGAATCTACAAATGTTGTTGTTGTAATGTACACCATAGAAATATAATAGAAAAAAACAAAGAAAAGCAAAAAATTGCTAAAGAATACAAAATGAATAAAAACAACTGGTTGGTGGCCGTCTAGTCCCAGAAAATAAAGGTTACACAAATCCAGGATCCCTCTCTTAACTAGCAACACTAGAACGATTTATAAAAAAAGGCATCCCACAACGTTTAAACACATAAAATGTACTTGTTTTTATAAAATTATTCAAATGTTTTTTTGTTAATTATATATTTTTTTAATTGTAAAAGAAAATTGTAAATTAGGTTTTCTTAAAAATTTAATCTTAAGTAAATGTTAACAAAAAAAATTGTAATTGTAAAACATAAGTTATCAAACGAGCAGCATGTACAAAGAAGACCGCAGAAAATGAAGAAGACTGGCGCCTTTTCTAGTCTCCGTCCCATCTTTTAACGGCATAAAACAGGCTTTCTGGATGTTTATTTTGTGTTTCCGGTCCAAATGAAAAAAAATCTTCACGACTATAGAAACAATTAAACAAAATTCATCACCGAAACAAAAAAACAAGCATAAATCTTATATATTTTCTCTCTCTTCTCAGGTTTTAAGATTTTAATCTATTTTTCTTTCTTTTCTCTTGTCTTATGCAATTTTAGAATCAAATCCAAAAGAAATTGAGTACCATAGAAAATGTCATTGATATGTTGACGGGTATTATAGGTGAAGAAAATCTCGATAAAGATGATGATCAAATAGAAGATGATGATGTACTTAAAGAAGCGGCTTTATCATCTCTACAAAAAGGACATGGCAATGAGCGTAGCAACTCACAACAAACAACAACCACAAACGCTGTTGCTGCAAACACACAGAGGAAAAAAACAAGTAGTTCTTCATCTTCAGAAAGTTCATCGGGTACATCATCATCTTCATCATCAGATTCCTCTTCATCATCAGAAACAGAACAGACACCAGGCAATAATAAAGATGACGATGATGACGATAGTTCACCGGAACGTTTAAAGAAAAAGGCTATTGAATCTATGAAGAATAAGGATAAAGATATGGTGCGCAATAAACCAGAACAAAAGGGGTAAGTTGAGAGGTTCATCCCATAAAATTTTTGGATACGAATAAAGTAAATAAAATTTTAATAATCTGAAAAGAATTTCATATATTTTATATAAAGTGACAAAAAATTCATGATTAAAGATCAAATTGAGTTGGAATTTAAAAAATGTCCGAGTATAGTCTGTCGTTCATTGTCGTAATTTGTTGTAGTTGTAACAGCTTGGCTGTATCCGATTATTCCTTCTTGGGGAAAAACTGTTGCTGGGTTGAAAATCTTTGGCCGAGTGCGACTCGGCAACGAGAATAATAGTCCATATTCGATCTGATCTGTAGTCTGTGGCCCACACTGTAATTTAATTAGTAATCCACGCTATAAGTCTGGTCTCCAGTTTACATTGTATTGTGGTCTACGAAAGTTTGTCTAGTTCTTAGTAGGTTGTTGAACAGTTCGGCTGTATGAGGTTCTCTTGATAAAAAAAATCCATTATTACAGCTGTCACTGGGTTTACAAACTTTGGCCGAGGGTGCTTGGGTCGTCCCAGAACGGAGATCCAATTATCGTAGGTAGGAATATCTAGCCTTCATATACCCAAGCCATAGTTTATTTTGATTTCTTCTTCCAACTTATTCAATATTGGAGTCCCAATGTATTCCCTAATCTGATCGAGGTTCTAATATTCAACACACCCTTAGAATATGTCTAATGAGTCGACTGCCAAATCCTCCAACTTATCCATAAATTGCCGGTCCAACCACTTCATCCTAGTCAGCTGGAACTGAGGGCATCTACAATGTAGATGTTCCACTGACACCACCTCATCCACGCACATTCTACAGATGTCTGACGTGCCCGGATCTCAATTCATTGCTATCGCTTCTATACGAGAATTTCTAGTGCACAAACCTACTTGTTTGTGGTTGCATGATCAATTCTCGTCCTTGACACCATGCAATCACTCCTGCTTGACCCGTCCACATTTTTTAGACGTTATCCTTTGAATTCATCCATAGGGTTCAGCTGGTTTGGAATCCGTCTTGCATTACGATGCAGTCAGTCGTGGACTTCGAAGAGTCCGTTTATTTATGTGCCTATTTGGAGCTTTCCAGTGTATTGGATTATTAAGTTGTCTCAGAATTCATATATTTATACCTACTGGAGTGTAATGCATCTTATTCAGATAGTAAATAGAGGCCTTAACATCATTTTTTGATTTTTCTTCCTTAATTCGGTCTGATAAGGAGGTCTGTTCGCGGTGAGCTTTTCATGAGCTAAGGAGTCTGTCTTTGACTCTGAATTGCTGGTTATGCTTGATTTTTTCTTAATCTTGACTGCAGATGGAAATTACAGTAATTTAATTGTCAAGAGACAGCCTTGCGGTACTGTATTCAGCAAATGATTCATTGGATAGACCCATAAGCTCGTCAGTCATGAGCACATCTCAAATACGTCCGCATGATCCAGAAGGATTTAATGCAACCCTTGTAATTCGACGATGAGACTTGTATCTGTTGCTTTATCTACAGAATTAAAATCCTTTAACAATTCACCGCGTCTTTGTTGGATTTTACTTTTTCCGTTTTCGCTGCCGGTTCCGTCATAAGTATCTATCAATTGTTTTTTCTTTAATTTGTTCTTCTTCCAACATGTCCACGAATGTGCTCATAACTATAATATACAACCAACCCATGCCAAAGGCATGGAAAGAAGAAAAGCTATTAGCGCTTAGTTTCTTTATGTGCTTAAAGGTGATTTTAATTAGTTTCGTCTGCGTGTATCTCTTAAGATTTAAGGATCAGATGTAATTTATCTCTCACAGTACTGTTGGGTCTGAAAGATCTCATTACCAGACAGACTTGTGCAGTATGACTTACAACCGATATAGTTTAATTCAAATATACTATATTATATCATTCTATTTTAAAGTTTAATGCAATTTTTACTTCTAACTGAAATCGGGAAAGTATTTAAAATTATTTTTCCTAGAATTTATATTAAACAAATTTGTTGAATTCTCTTTTAGACCCAGTAAGAAAGAACGTTATAATTATGTTTTTTATGATCCGGAAATGCATTGGTGTCAAACATGTAATGTTTTTCCTAAAACTGCTAAAGATTATCTAAATCATTTGCATACCAAAAATCATATGGATCGTGAAAGTATTGAAACTCCCTGGCATGCCGATATGGTAACAGATGTAAGTATTCAACAATAAGATTTCGAATAATTATAGAATCGAAATATAGATTTCAAATTTTTCTTCTAGCAATTTCCTACATATGAAAATGCCCCCACCAAACGTACACCGATAAGGGGTTTAACATTTTTTGTACCGGCCACTGCATGGTTTTGTAAATTGTGCAATATCTGGATGGGAGATTTACATTGTGCTTCAACCCATTTAAAATCACAATTGCATGCGAATCGTTATAATGTAAGTGAATGATTTCTTTGTTTAATTTTGATTAAAAAATAAAATTCCATTAAATCCATTAGTCTTTCTTGGAAGAAAATCCCCATTACGAAGTGAATTGGTTGGCTGATCGTCAAATTGTTTTAAATGAACAAAAATCTACACCATTGCCCCAACAAATCACTTCCGTTTCGACGACGGCCGCCGAGCGTAAGAAAACTAAAAAGGATGATGAGAAATTGAATAAGAAACGTAAAAAGAAAAGTGATAAAAAACAAAAAAAGAAGAAAAAGAAATCGAATAAGAAGCGTAAAAAGGATAGTGATTCTAGTTCCTCATCATCCAGTGATTCTTCTTCATCTTCTGATAGTGATGAACCTAAAAAGAAAAAGGTTCCCCCTGTTGAAATTAAAGATCTAGATAATCCTAACCCTGCTGTATCCATAAGGTTATCTATGCGTAAACAAGAAAATGTTAAAAATGAAGAAGATTTACCACCTCCACCTCCTCAACTAAAACCAACTTTACCTGCTGACCAACAGCAACAACAACAGCAACATACACCATCATCTGGTAAATGGACTGTGGTGCAAGAAGGAGTACGCAACAAGGAGGGCGAAAAGGATACAGACGATTCTATTATACAACAGTGGAATACTGTTCAACCGGTTATAAGTGAAAGTGAAAAGAAATTATTGGAACAATTGAAGGGGAAATTGAAAAATAAATCTAAAGATGAGCAACAATCAAGAAGTTCTTCGAATACTCAAAGATCCGAAAATGAAAAAGAAAATAGAGAACGAGACAGAGACCGAGACCGAGATAGGGAAAGAGGTGGAGATAGAGATCGAGATCGAGATAGAGAAAGAGATAGGGAACGTGAAAAGGAAAAAGGCGGAGGAGAAAGATCTGAACGTTCTGATAGACGTGACAGAGATAGAGATTCGGGAGTACGTGGAAGAGATGATCGTGATAGACGTACCTCAAGGCGTTCACGAACCCGCAGTCCTACACGTAGTCGTAGCAGAGGCCGTGACTATCGCCGTAATTTGAGACGCTCGCGTTCCCGTTCTCGTGGTCGTATGTCACCTAGAGGCTGGCGTAATCGTAACAGACGCAATGATCGTTCTCGTACACGGTCACCAAGACGAAGATCACGTTCTCCATATGATCGCCGCAGACGTCAATCATCCCGCTCACGATCACGTTCCAACAGTCGTGGTGGTAGCAGCCGTGTTGAAAAACCTATTGTTAGACCAGCGGAATTTAGACCTCGAGTTCCAGAAAAAGAAAAGGAAAAGGATAAAAAATTAACTGATAAAGATAAAAAAGAAAAGCCCAAACCAAAACCCACAAGCATCGCCAGCACGAATGGAGCTAATAATGGTGGTAAAAAATTACCTTTTATAGGTAAAATGCCTGTATTTAAAAAACAAACTTCTGGAGCATCTGGTGAATTAGGTGAGAAGAGGGATGATACCCTACAGGCTCAACAACAAGCCGGTGCATATATGTATTCTATGGATCCAACAAATGCTTACGGAAGACCACCAGCACCGACAGCAGCACAAATACAAATGGCAATGATGGAAGATGCTTTCGGTAATGCTCCACCATTTCATCCTGATGCTGGCATGATGGTTGACTACGATGACTTAATGCCAGATCCAGTACAATTTGTTAATATAATGGGTCAAGCACCACCACCACCGCCTCCTCAGGCTACAGAAGATGATAAAGATATGTTGCCACCCGGTATTGATGTAGAGGAATCAGAGGAATTTGTACCGAAACCAATAACCGAAGCACCACCACCAGGTAAAGGAGCGTTGCCCAAAGATTTGGAAGATGCTTTAAATATTATATTCCCGGGAGAAAAGAAACCCGGCGAAGATAGTGATAACGACGAAGGTGGAGACGCGGGGAAAAATAAACTTAAAGGTAAAATAATTTTTATTTTTAAATCGAAATTTGCAAACTAAATTAAAATTTAAATAATAAAATTTAAATCTAATTAAAATTGAACCGTGTAGCAATAGAACTAGAACTGAAATCGAACTAAAATTGAACAATAATTGAACTAGAACAGAATTAAAAATGAATTAAAACTGAACTAGAAATAAACTAGAACTGAATTAGAACTAAACTAGAACTGAATTAGAACTAGAACTGAACTTGAACTTAATTAGGAATTAGCACTACAAAAGAACATGCAAAAACTGAAATCCTCTCATTTTTTTCTTTAGGTGAAACTCAAATTATAAATGACGAACCCGTTATGCAGCCCGAAGAATTAGCCAAAGATGGCATACATTTGGTAACATTTGAAGAGACATCTCAATTGGGTCTAGATGAGGCATCACAAATGTCCATGAATGAGCCCTTAGTATTCAATCGACCACCATCTAATCCTCAAACTGCACCAACAGCCACAATTACTACCACAAATATCACAGATATGGATGTAGAAGATGCCAATTCTCAAAATAGTTTAGATTTAAATATTGAAGCAGTTCCACCACCACCAACATCTCATATAAATAACCAACAATATTCCCCTCAAATGTCTGAAGAAAATGAAATACAACCTTCTAGTCCAGAAATTCCTATGCCCGCAGAAGAACACACCGTAGAAACATTAAATACCGATGATATTCCCATACCCTTTGAAGATGACAAGGAAGAGAATGTGAAAAATATACCACAGGAAACGGAAACGGAAACAGAAATACAAAATGATCATAATTCACAAAGAGAACAAGAACTTATGGATCTTCATACAGACATTGATTTAGCCGATATTCCTCAGCCACCACCATCGCCCACAGAAAGTGAAAAAAATCGTCGTCAAGAAGAATTGGATGATTTGGCCATGTTGGGTATTGATGCTGACGATATGGCTGCACAATGTATGTGAGTTAATTAATTCAAAAATTTACTTTTCTTCTCAACTTTTATATAAAATTTTGTTAACAACAAATGTTTTTCTTTTATAATTTTTAATCTTTATTACTATTATTACATACCATTTTTCCCCCCACAAAAAAAAAACAAAAAAGAGAATAATGAATCTAATTTAAAATGAAAAAAAAACTTGCAAACATTCTTTAATATTTCAAATAATGGCTTACAAACAATATGATGAAGATGATGGATTATATTTTAATCTATAAAACAATTTAATATTAATAAAAATTAACTAAATACACAATTTAAATGTAAAACATATGATGAATTCCCATAAAAATATATAAAATATATAAAAATACAAAAATACATGATAATTTTCTCTTATCACCGAAAGCTTAAGAGAACATTAATAAGAAGAAGAAAATAAATAATAGACTTTTTTTCTTATAGAGGAAATAACAATAAATTTGTATTATTTTTCAATAAAATATTTGGTTATAACTGTTGGAACTTTACATTGGGAAAAATAAATTTCTACATTATCTATACACTGATTTTCAATATAATCCAATACAATGGGATCATACTGCCAGAGAAGAATAAAGGGTATATGGAATTTATCAATCCATGTGTAACACCAAGAAGAAATTATTTAAGACACTTTTTTATAGGAGCTGCACTAGAAATGTACTAAAACTAAAATTTAATTAACGAGAAGTGAACAAAAACTTAACTAGAACTGAATGAAGTAGATCTAAACTAAAACTGAACTAGAAATAAACTGAACTTGAAGTAAATTGATCTAAACTAGAACTGAATAAGAACTAAACTAAAACTGTACTAAAACTAAACTTTAATTAACTAGAAGCGAACTAAAACTGAACTATAACTGAACTAGAAATAAATTGAACTAAACTAGAACTGAATTAGAACTAAACTAAAACTGAACTAGAACTGATCTAGAACTGATCTAAAATTGAACTGGAATTAAACTAAAACTGATCTAAAACTAAACTATACTGGACTGATGCTAAACTAAAACTAATCTAAAACTAAACTGGAACTTAATTAGAACTGATCTCAAACTGAACTGGAATTAAACTAAAACTGATCTTAAACTGAACTAAAATTGAACTTGAACTGATCTAAAACAAAACTAAACTGAATTGGAACTAAACTAAAACTGATCTAAAACTAAACTGGAATTAAACTAAAACTGATCTTAAACTGAACTAAAATTGAACTTGAACTGATCTAAAACAAAACTAAACTGAAGTGGAACTTAACTGGAACTGATCTCAAACTGAACTGGAATTAAACTAAAACTGATCTTAAACTGAACTAAAATTGAACTTGAACTGATCTAAAACAAAACTAAACTGAAGTGGAACTAAACTAAAACTGATCTAAAACTAAACTGGAACTTAACTAGAACTGATCTTAAACTGAACTAAAATTGAACTTGAACTGATCTAAAACAAAACTGAACTGAACTGGAACCAAACTGAAGTGGAACTAAACTTAAAACTGATCTAAAACTAAACTAGAATTGATTTAAAACTGAACTGGAATTAAACTAAAACTGATCTTAAACTGAACTAAAATTGAACTTGAACTGATCTAAAACAAAACTAAACTGGTACTAAACTGAACTGGAACTAAACTAAAACTGAACTGGAACTAAACTAAAACTGATCTGAAACTTAACTGTAATTAAACTAAAACTGATCTAAAATTGAACTGGAATTAAACTAAAACTGATCTTAAACTGAACTAAAATTGAACTTGAACTGATCTAAAACAAAACTAAACTGAACTGGAACTAAACTGAACTGGAACTAAACTAAAACAGATCTAAAACAAAACTAAACTGGAACCAAACTTAAATTGATCTAAAACTAAACTAGAATTGATTTAAAACTGAACTGGAATTAAACTAAAACTGATCTTAAACTGAACTAAAATTGAACTTGAACCGATATAAAACAAAACTAAACTGAACTGGAACTAAACTAAAACTGATCTAAAACTAAACTAAACTAAACTGGAACTAAACTTAAACTGATCTAAAACTAAACTGGAACTTAACTAGAACTGATCTCAAACTGAACTGGAATTAAAATAAAACTGATCTTAAACTGAACTAAAATTGAACTTGAACTGATCTAAAACAAAACTAAACCGAACTGGTTCTAAACTGAATTGGAACTAAATTAAAACTGATCTAAAACTGAACTGGAACTTAACTAGAACTGATCTCAAACTGAACTGGAATTAAAATAAAACTGATCTTAAACTGAACTAAAATTGAACTTGAACTGATCTAAAATAAAACTGAACTGATCTGGAACTAAATTAAAACTGATCTAAAACTAAACTGGAATTATACTTAAACTGATCTAAAACAAAACTAAACTGATCTGGAACTAAACTAAAACTGATCTAAAACTAAACTGGAACTAAACTAGAACTGATCATAAACTGAATTAAAAATGAACTGGAACTAAACTAGAACTGATCTAAAACTGAACTAGAACTGAACTGGATCTAAAGCTGAACTGGAACTAAGCTAAAACTAATCTAAAACTTAATAAAAACTGAATTTAACTAAAATTGATCTAAAACTAAACTGGGACTTAACTAGAACTGATTTAAAACTGAACTGGAATTAAATTAGAGCTTAACTAAAAGTGAACTGGAACTTATCTAGAACTGATTTAAAAATGAACTAGAACTGAATGTTTTTATAGTGTTTTCCGTCACAGTACTAGAACTTAACTTAAACTGGATAAAAACTAAATTAGTAATTAGAACTTAGAACTATTCTAAAACTGAACTGAGAATTAATTTTAAAATAAAGTTGAAACAAACCGGAATTGAATCAGAACTTAACTAAAACTAAGAGAACTTAACTAAAACTAAGAAACTGAACGTGTTCTATATTTCCACCACATGAATTATTATTATGAAATAAAAACTCATTTAAAAATTATTTTCAAAAACTTTTATTTTCATTTATTTATATTTTTTTGTTTAAATGTATTTATTTGTAAACTCTTATTTAAATTTTTAATTTGTATGGAAAATTTTTTTAAGTATTTTTTCTTTTTTATTATATAAATTTCTTATTTAAACTTTTTTTTATAGTTTTCTCACACAATTACTAAAAATTACTTAGAAAATAATGTGCAAAAGAAAAAAATCGAAAACAATAAAAAAATGATTTAATTTACAAGAGTCTTTCTGAATGCAAAAAACTTTTAATTAAAACTAATAACTAAAGAAACAAACAGAAGAAGTGAAATGTAATAAGTTAAAACTATAATAAAGTCTAATTAGAAGATGAAAATGAAAATGAAAAGAGAAAAAGAAACAAGTCTTAATATTTAATATTAAAAAAGAAAAAATTATACAAGTTTTAAAATTATTTTACTTAGAAGTTGAAGAATTAACTTCTAAAGTTGGGCCAGCTAAAGCATGTGGGGATTTAGTAGCAGCTTTAGGGGGTGGGGGAGGAATAGGAGACTTATGGACAGGTTCAGTGGGTGGGACAGCAGGAGGTTGGCTATTAGCATTGTCCGTATGCTAAATTTTCCTTCTATTTTGATTGCGTTGATTATTACGTTGATTATTATTAAAATTACGTTGTTGTTGTTGCTGCATGTTACCAGGCATACCCATGCCTGGACCAAAATTAGGTCCAAACGGACCTAAGAGATTGGGATTAGCCGCCAAAAAGTTAGGATTAATATTTAAGGGATTTGCGAACGGATTTAAAGGATTGCCAGGAGCTCCAGGTGGCAAACCTAATAGAGAGGGTCTACCAAACTGCTGCACTTGTATTGGTGGTCTTTGAAACATTGGTCCCAAGGCAATGGGTGGTGGTCCTTGATTTACCAAATTTGGTGGAGGTGCTCTTAAGAAGTCCATGGCTGGATTATTTTGTTGCATGGGACCATTAACATTGGGAGGAGGTTGTGATAGATTTGGTAGATTTATATTAGATTTAAGATTGGCTCCACCAATATCCTGACCCCGCATATTATCTGACAACTCTTCATTGTCGTTGTCTATATGGGCCACCTCACCATTGTCATCGATAAATATGCCCAAATTGGTTAAAATCTGTTGCAGCGTTTGATTGTTGACTATAAAAGAAATGTCAAAGATTTTATTGGGTGAAGGATCTTGATGGAATTTTTTCAACTCGGTGGAGACCAAAGCTAATTGCTGATTAACCATAATTTTGAATTTTGAATTGAGATTCTTATACCATTCAGATTTTTGTAAAAGATTGCGTATTTCCACGTTTTGTTTTTGACCTCCCGAGGCATTGGTTAAAGTACTTGAACTGTTGGAGGAGCCGGAAGAGTTGTTGTTAGCAGCAGCACTTCGGGGATCTTGTCGTCTAGGATCTGAACGGGGATCAGCTCTAGATTCCGCCCGAGGATCTGTTCTAGGTTCCGCTCTAGGATCTGAGGATCTTGGATCTCCCCTGGGATCAGTTCGTGTTTTAGGTTTATTCTCTTCACTGGCGGCCGTACTAGAGGGTGGCGTATAATATTTGGGTGAAGCATCTTCCGATTCGGACGGTGAGGCTATACTACTGCTATGGCTGGTTTTACGCACTTTCCTACTTAACGCCGCCGATGTTTTCGATTGTGACAATTCTGGCAAACCTAAAATTCTTCTCAGTCTTGGATCGGCGGTATGATCTGATTTAAAATGCTGCCTCAATTCTGCATATATGGGACGTGGCACATCTACCTCATACACTTTATACGTAATAGGTAAATGCGACGTTATGGAACCATCAATTTCTGTGGCCGGTGTATAGTTAATCATCGGTTGGAACGGCAAACGCAAATCTATATCACTGGCAGTAGCATCTGAACCCAAACCTCCCGGTAAAAATCTCATATCTTTATCCATTTTAGTTTTTAAAGCTCTCTGTTCATCTTCTTCAGCTAAACGTGCACTGAAATCATACATAGTTGATCTTTCGTAAGTCACTTCCTTAACGCTGCCGCCTTCATCGTCCATCTGCAAAGGTTGTGGTGATTGTGAAGCCTCAGGAGTATTTGATTGTGAACGTGTTGGTGTTCTCGATCGAGAATGACTTTCTCTGGAGTATCTTCTAGATGTTGAGCCATAGAAGCCAGCTTCATGCTGATGTTCACCATCGGGTGTAGTTTCCCTTCGATGGGGAGATTTTTTCTTTTCATCTTTATCACTAGAGAAAATGTTGACGGTTTTAAAAGGATTGCGGAAAGTTTGCGCCAGATCAGCCATTGTGGGAAGTTTGGTGGCAAAACCATTGTCATAGGTATCTTCAACAGATGACTTCTGTAAGTAAAAAAATGAAAAAGAATTAAGAATTTTGAAAGTATTTTGTGGTGAAGTTCTGTTAAAGAGCAAATGTTTTAGTTTTAGTTTACTATTTCTGTTCACGTTCAGTTCTAGTTTAGTTCTAGTTCACTTAGAGTAGAGTTCGGGTTCTGTTCTAGTTATTTTGGCAACTTACCTCTTCCTGTTTATCTTGCGTTATCGATTCGTGGGCTTTTTGATGTTGTTCCTCATTATCGGTATTATCATCATCGATAACCAATTGTTCTTCATCTTTTTCATCATCATCTATACAAAAAAAAAAAAAAAAAACAAATTTTAAGGAAAATTTTACCAAAAAAAATCTATATAAACTTACACATATCGCCCCTATCGAATGAGATATTAGAATCTTTCAAATATTGTGAATAGTCCACCATAACAACACCACTGCTGCTATTCGAATTGGAAGACGTTGAAACATCTTTATCAGGACCTACAACTATAGAACTTTCATTAGCTGAGGCGCTGGTGGTGCTGGGCAGGAAACGCATATCTATATCGCCATTACTAGTGGAACTACAATGAAAAGTTAAAATATTATGAATTTATAATTTTATTTTCTTATTCTGGGTACAAACCTTAACTCCTTGCCAATGGCTGCTGAGGAGGAGTTATCCGCCGTTTTATTGGTTTTCTTTTGACTGTTAGCATTTGTGGCTGTTGAAGTTAAGCCTCCCGTTGTTACACCCAATTTTGCCATATTCATGGCATTCAATTGAATCTCTGTTATTTCCGCTATCGTCAAACCAATTTGATTCAATTGACCAAACGTCAATTGATTAACTTGTTCTAAATTCACTATACCCAACTGTTCCAATTTATCGATGTGTTCCGCACTCAAAATGCCATGAAGATTTTTCAAATCTAAATAGGCGGGAGCTGATTTCGAAGGTGGTTGTATTGAGGACATTTGAATTGTATTTGTATTCGCAGGAGTATTATTAGAGTTATCAGCCCATCTTGATTTACGTTTATTTTGTTCAGAGTGCGATGATTTATTGCCAGTTCCAGTTCCAACCAGATCCATGTGAGTTGGAGGGTTTACCACTAAATCCAAAAGTGAAGGTATACCACTACTATTGGTATTCTGTGATTTCATTTCATTATTTTTATTATTGTTACGGCGATTATTGTGTATGGGCAGTGAACTGGCCGAACACGGTGCCCATACATTTTGTACATTAAACGTACGACACAATTCCTCATGTCGTTTCGTTACCATGGCCAAAGCATTTTCTCTCGATAAACGCTTAAAGTTGCCTAAAATCTCTTTGGGTGCCGTTTCCAAATGCTTAAGTAATATATTTCTTAATTCTTCCGATAAAGGTTGTCCATGTGAGAATTTACAATCATCCTTCTGTTGGCATTCCATTCCCAAATAGTAGTATTTACATGGAAAATCTGCATGCATGTAGGAGCATTTATCTTTTTTAGCACAACACTCCATTAGGTAGAATTTACATAATTCCAATTTACGCGGTTCATTGCGATGATCCATTGAATCTCGACGGCTTCGCTTATCATGTCTTTTGTCTTCTTCACGTTGACGTTTTTCTTTACGTTTTCTGGACTCCTTTTTACGTTTACGTCTTCGTCGCTCACTATTGCTATCATCACCATCACTATCGTAGCTGTCATATGAAGAGGCTCCTGTATCATCTTCCGAATCATATTGATCTTTATACATGTGTACATTGGATTGAGGAGGATGTGATGGTAGAGAGGATACAGGAGGAGGACTACCGCCACGTACATTTAACATTTCATATTCATCCATATCTTCCTCATCATCCAATGGTGGTGGACCCAAAGGATCAGAACTATCATAGCGTTTTTTCTAAGCAAAGAAAGATTAGAAGAAAAATAAGTTAATATTTTACAAAATATAATCGAATAAAATTGAACTAGTACAAGAGAGCCTCCCCAGTCTCTAGAGTAGACACTATTAGTAGTCTAGAGTCTCTAGACTAGACACTATAGTAGTCTAGAATCTCTAGAGTAGACACTATTGGTAGTCTAGAGTCTCTAGAGTAGACACTATTAGTAATCTGGAGTCTCTAGAGTAGACACTATTAGTAGTATAGAGTCTCTAGAGTAGACACTATTAGTAGTCTAGTCTCTAGAGTAGACACTATTAGTAGTCTAGAGTCTCTAGAGTAGACATTATAGTAGTCTAGTCTCTAGAGTAGACACTATAGTAGTCTAGTCTCTAGAGTAGACACTATAGTAGTCTAGAGTCTCTAGAATAGACACTATTAGTAGTTTAGTTTCTAGATTAGACACTATTAGTAGTTTAGTTTCTAGATTAGACACTATTAGTAGTCTAGTCTCTAGAGTAGACACTATTAGTAGTCTAGTCTCTAGAGTAGACACTATAGTAGTCTAGAGTCTCTAGAGTAGACACTATAGTAGTCTAGAGTCTCTAGAGTAGACACTATAATAGTCTAGATTCTCTAGAGTAGACACTATAGTAGTCTAGATTCTCTAGAGTAGACACTATAGTAGTCTAGATTCTCTAGAGTAGACACTATAGTAGTCTAGAATCTCTAAAGTAGACACTATAGTAGTCTAGAGTCTCTAGAGTAGACACTATAGTAGTCTAGAATCTCTAAAGTAGACACTATAGTAGTCTAGAGTCTCTAGAGTAGACACTTTAGTAGTCTAGTCTCTAGAATAGACACTATTAGTAGTCTAGTCTCTAGAGTAGACTATATAGTAGTCTAGTCTCTAGAGTAGACTATATAGTAGTCTAGTCTCTAGAGTAGACACTATAGTAGTCTAGAGTCTCTAGAGTAGACACTATTAGTAGTCTAGTCTCTAGAGTAGACACTATTAGTAGTCTAGTCTCTAGAGTAGACACTATTAGTAGTCTAGTCTCTAGAGTAGACACTATTAGTAGTCTAGAGTCTCTAGAGTAGACACTATTAGTAGTCTAGTCTCTAGAGTAGACACTTTAGTAGTCTAGAGTCTCTAGAGTAGACACTATAGTAGTCTAGTCTCTAGAACAGAATTTAGCCTATAGATTAGTCCCTATCTAGAGTAGATTATATTCCTAGAAGATATCTAGTTTATGCTATAATTTTTTATATACAATGGACTTCCTCTTTTTATAGATTTTATCTTAATTAATTAATTAATTAAATAATATCGCTTCCATTGAATATCCAACAATTACCTTTTCTTTTCTCTCTTTTTCCTTCTCTTTTTCTTCACGCTGTTTTTTACGCTTACGTCGTCGACTACTTTTACTTTGGCCCTGACCAGGGCCAGGTACCTCATCCTTTTCTTCGCTTTGCCTTAATTTATTTTCCAACACTTTAGGTATTGTTGGTTCGATACCTTTTTTCTTTAAAGCCATTGCAATGGCATTTTCAATACTACTCGCATGATCATCCTCTACAGGTGTTGGTTTTTTTGATTTTATTTGATTCACCACCGAAGGTGGTGGTGTGGGTGCTGTATCACTTGATGAATCAATAACAGTAACAACATTTTCATTATTTGTTAAAGGTTTTGTTTTTACCGGTGATGCATCTGCCTTGGAATTTGAAACTAAAATAACATCTTCATCTTTTGTTTGTTCATCATCACTATCATCAATTTCACCATCTTCTAGATCTTCATCATCGACGGGTATAACTTTATTTTCTTCTGTCTGAGACATGTTTTATAGTTTTTTTTTTATAGTTTTATGGGTTTTGTTGGGAAAATCTTTTAAAAAGTTTTAAAAATTCATGGGCATATTCCCCTATTGCTTATTTTATAGTTTTGTGTGTAATTTATAGTTTTCATTTAACCACTGGTTAAAGGTGAATTTACAATAAAATTTAACCTAAAATAAATTAAGAAAATATTTTAAAAAATTAGCAGATGTTTTATTTTCTAGATTTTGTTGTATATATTTTTTAACATTATTTTGATTAACAACCTGAAACATTAATTATAATTCCAGGGAATGCTTGATTTTTTATAAGTAATAAATCAATTTTAATTAAAGTTTTTTATAAAAAAGTTTTTAATTTAATTGTTATATTTGTTAAAGGTTTGGTCCATGGAATAGACTATATAGTTTTCTCTACAGAATAGCCCAAACAGAATAGAGCTCAATTTGATGTATAGAATAGACCAAACTTTCGTCTATAGAATACACCAAACTTTGACTAGAGCAGACTATAGTTTGGTCTATAGAGCAGACTATAGTTTGGTCTATAGAGCAGACTATAGTTTGGTCTATAGAGCAGACTATAGTTTGGTCTATAGAGCAGACTATAGTTTGGTCTATAGAGCAGACTATAGTTTGGTCTATAGAGCAGACTATAGTTTGGTCTATAGAGCAGACTATAGTTTGGTCTATAGAGCAGACTATAGTTTGGTCTATAGAGCAGACTATAGTTTGGTCTATAGAGCAGACTATAGTTTGGTCTATAGAGCAGACTATAGTTTGGTCTATAGAGCAGACTATAGTTTGGTCTATAGAGCAGACTATAGTTTGGTCTATAGAGCAGACTATAGTTTGGTCTATAGAGCAGACTATAGTTTGGTCTATAGAGCAGACTATAGTTTGGTCTATAGAGCAGACTATAGTTTGGTCTATAGAGCAGAAACTATAGTTTGGTCTATAGAGCAGACTATAGTTTGGTCTATAGAGCAGACTATAGTTTGGTCTATAAGCAGACTACAGTTTGGTCTATAGAGCAGACTATAGTTTCTACAAAGCAGACTATAATTTCCACTATAGAGCAGACAATTCTTTAAGAATTCCTATAGGCAAATCTGATATGGCTCAATCTATATATAAACAATATTTTGGTCAATTGTTGGATCCATATAATTCACTATAGTAAACTCTCAATATTTAGAAAAAGGGAATAATCATAAAATTTAACATAAACATTGCTGCAATAAAGATAAAGGATATTTTATAGAAATGTTTAATAAATATTTAAATTTCTTTTATGAAAACTTTATTTTTAAGTGCAATAATTTTGCAAAAATGAATGAGCTGATATTTAAACTTCCTTCCTTTTTTTAATTATACATTTTAAGTTTTGTGTTTATAAGTGATTAAAACCAATTTGATAATTTAATGTGAATGTGGTTAAATATATACACACATATATGTAAAAATAAAGATTAAAAATTTTATTTAATACAAATGTGATAATTATGATTTAAAACAATTTTTATTTTAATAAAATTAGCAAAAGAAATTATTTTTCTCTTCAGTTAACATTGTATTCATTTTATTTACATCATGTAAATTAACGTTCATGTAAATAAAGATTATAATCTGGCAACTCTTTGTGGGTGACAAATTCTAAGCAGTATTCTTAGAGCTCCAAAAACAACAACTACAGAGTTCATAAAATTATGAAAAATAACGGCGTTAAAATAAAAAAGGAGATTTAGAAAAAATTAAACATTTTAACAAAAAAAGGACTTCAAATTGCAATAAATTTTTTCTCAATTTCTAACTAAATGAAATAAATAAAACAATGATAAAATAAATGAAAATATTTGATAAATAATATTAAACAATTAAAAACAAATAATTATAATAAATAAAATATTAAAATATGAATATAAAAATCGGAATGAATTGCATTTTATATATTAGTCAATCCACTAGTTATATAAAACTGTTCTCTCTGAATCATTAAAGCAACAATATAAAAAGTACGAATGCTATATTTTGCTATGCCGATTCCTCTGTATTCTCCGTTGCAAATTCGTGTGAAGTAAATACGTTATGTTTCGTACATACACACCCACAAACGTATACAATATACAGGAACATGTAATGAGTCATAAAATTAATTATATTTTTAGCTATCACTTTTTTCCACTGAACTGATTGTAAAAATTTTTGGAATTATAATTAAGATTAAAAACTTAATACTATGACATTTAAATAAATTTCATTTGAATTTATCGATTTAAAATTGACATATTCACGAAAATATTTTGTTTGAATTTAGAGGTTGCTTCAGAAATCGGAATTTTTTTGTTAATATACTGTACCGGTTTTCTGGTTCTAAATAAAAATCTTCACAGGACTAGAATAAAATCCATTATATCGATTAATTTTCGAAGTATACTAACTTTTGTGAAAAAAGTCATAGCAAAAATAATATAAAATATTTCATTGGAAAACACTTCCTAAAACTTTCTAAACGATATCGTTAATAATCATAACGTATTTACTTCACTGGCATTTGTAGTGGAGGGTATTGAAGATCCGGCGAAGCCGAATATAGCATTGTTATTTATTTTTAATTCATGTTTACTTTAAATTATTTAAAATTAATGTTAAAATTACAGAAAAATGTTAAATTATAAAATCTTGCTGTTAAAAAATGGAAGAAGCACATGAACATGAACATTGTTGTTTATGTCATTAATGGTGAAGAAATTAGCTGAGACATAAACCGCTAACATTACATGGCACAAATTGAGTTTCTAACTCTCAGTTAAAACTGTTTGAGTAAAAAACAAAACTTTGCAAACAAAAATACAAAATAAAATTAAAAAATATACAAGCACTTTAAAAATTAATTAAAATTTGTAATAACACTTTCAAACACTGTATGTATTAATAGAAAACAATTTTTGGGTCGTAATAACAAGTTTTGCATTGACTCGCTGTTTGCTGTAGTTTTTTTCTCACGTACTATGAAGCAGCTGCTGAGAGCAGCGTATAAACGCTGCTACTGCTCAGCTCTCATAACGTATTTTTTCTTTAATACTTTTGCTGATATTTGCTTAATGATTTCATAATAAAAAATACAATAACTTTATTTAATTAAATATACCTTCTTTTAAAAATTTTAAATATTTGCACATACCAATATAATCAGCTTTTTTCTTTGGGTTTGTTGTTTCTTTTAGCATATCTAGTAACATTTATATAAACACTTGAATTGAAGCGGCCATATTTTATTCATTTGTATATACACATGTACGAACATATGTATCAAGATAGCAGAGGTTAACAATTGAGAGAATTTTTAACATCAAAATCATGAGAGTAGAAACACAAAGCAAAGAAAAAACATTTATTTTTATTAAGGCAGAGTTGCCAAGAGGTTAAAATTTCTTTCTTAAACTAAAAATGAAATTTATTTGAATTATGTGGAATTTTTATGGGTATTAATAGAATTTTGTTAAAAACATTAGCTTATTGAATTTTTTGTCGTCATGAATTATAAGTATTTTTATGATTTTTATTTCGCATAATAAATATATTTCAGCAAATAAATATATCAAAATACTTCTTTGAGAAAATTTTGTTATTACACAAACGAAAGAAATGAAACATTTTATAGTCGGTCAAGCCCGACCATGTAACACCCTACACAGCTAAAATGAACGACTCTCTGATGTATTATTAAAAGTGTAGTAGATTATTTGTAAAATTTAAATTTATGCGTCTTAAAGTGGATTTTTGTAGGGGAGCTAGAAGAAATTATAGACCAACTCTCGTATAACTCTGTACATCGATTTTTGTTTATATTTATTTTATTTTGTCCAATTATTTTTACAATACTAACGCATGTGTGAGATTTATGCCCCTCAAAGTGATTATTGGAAGAAAATATTGGACCGAATATGGCCTTCGTCCTTGAGCCAAAATTATAAGGTACCAAATTTCATTGAGAATTCAATTTTACATGGACAGCCAAACGGACGGACAGACACATGATAACGGACATTGTTAAATTAATTTAGAAAGTTATTCTGAATCGAGCGATTTACTTAAAGCCAAACATCAGCACAAGTGTGTAATACCCTAACCATCTATGGTGTTGTAGGGTATAATAAGACCGATCAAATCATTTACTCATTAAGAGGAATTCTGTCATAAAACATTTATGAAACGAGAAAAATAGATCTGTAAATAGAAACTTCTGAGCCCTATATCTTGTAGACTATGGGAGAGCGAAAGAAAACTTATATTTTGTTGTAGTTTTTGTTAAGAGGGTTTTCATAACATGGTAAAGTTTAATGGTTTTGGGAATTATTTAAATAACACAAATTTCTTAGAAATCCTTTAGAGATGTTGATATTTTCACTTTGTTGTATATTTACTTGTTTGTTTCTAGAAAAAGTATAAAAATATTGTTTTTGTTTTATAAAAATAACACGAAGTTTGTTTGCATGATTTCACTTTGTTATTTGTTTATGTGGCAACACTATGATGATGTTATGCATACATACAAAATAATCAATGACGTACTTTTACTTCTCATAAAAAGTTAAGGGAAGAGAGACATTTTTATATGAAGTTTTTTCTTGTTTGTTTGCTCTCAATTTTTTTAATTAATTAATTAATTTTGTTTACCTTGAGAAAAACACGTTATTTAAAATGCACTTTTTTATATAGATTTTGCGAAATAAACAGTAATTTAAAAAAACACACTTTTTCTTGTTCATCTTTATAGCAAGGAGAAACTCCCCTCCTCTTCTTGCACCTCTCTCATTAAGGTAATCTCTCGCTCTCTCACATTCTAGCTTTGGCTTACTCATGCACTCAGCTCAAGACAATTTTTCTTTCGAAATTCTATGTCAAATTTTGATCAAAAAATCTTATTTTTTCCTTTTAAAAAAATCAAGGATTTTTTCTTTAAGGAATTTGCATTTATTTATAAAGGGAAACTAAACATTAATTATTTTAATGATTTTTTTCTTTTTAATGGAAGTTTTTAAACGCGTAATAATTTTTGTGTTTGCTTTTGCCTTGTGCTTTTTTCTTTGGCTATACAAACTTATACAAAGGAGAAAACAATTGTATGGGAAAACAACAGCTATCTCTTTCTCTCTCATATAATCTTTAAGGCCTTTTTTAATAATAATTAGGGTTTATTCCCTTACATTCATACATACATGAACATTTTTTTCTTTCGCTAGAAGTTTAAAAAAAGAAATAAAATCGAATTTTCTTGCTTTTTTTATTCCAAAAGAAAAGCAAATAATTGATTATTATTTCATTTGCTGTTTTTTTTCATCTTTTTTCTGGATTTTTGCCCCAAAGAAATGTGAAAATTATATAATGGCAGCTATATTAAGCAAAAATTTAGTTAATTTTTTAAAATATGGTATAAAAAGTTTAAAAATAAATTAATAATAAAAGGTGGTCTTTTTATACAAAAAAAATTATGTATATATAGTAGTAGATTATTACTTAGGGTATTTATATATATATAAAGACTTCTTTAATTTACTTTGTTTTTGATTTTTCTTTGTTATATACTTTAAAAATGATTACAAATCCAACTTTTCTTTTTGATAATTTATATTTAACATGTGTTAACAATTCAACAATTTCAACTTGAATGAGACATTTATCGGGTTGCCAGCTACAACAACGCCTTCGTTCCAACACACAGATACCTAAACTCTGTCAGCTGCTCTGCTACTTCATCAATGCTTCTATGATATACAATAGTTGTTATTGTTATTGTTTGTGTTTTGTTTTTTTATTTTGCTATATATATAGAAATGTATGTAAACATGTTTCTATATATAATAGAGAAAGGTATGTGTTGCCAGATTAAGGGATTGTTTACTAGATTTGTTATAAAACAAATTTCAAAAAATATGATTTATATATGATATGATTTAGCAAAATAAAAAAATAAATAAAATAATAAAAAAAAACAAAATAGAAATTTTCTTTTGCTCTCCCTTCAAATTCGAATTCAAAGTTAACAACAACAACAATATTTGCATGGTTTGAAAGGTCTTAAATGTACCTTATAAATATTATATATTTTTAACCCTTTAGGGGATAAGAAAGAGTCTTGTTTATGTTTTTATATTAGCTTCTTTTTCATAATATTGTCAATATCTCATAAACTCACCGATATAACGGTATTTTCATTAATATCCTAACTAATAGACAATACTTCAAGTTATTATTGGTATCCAGATCTTAAGGGTTTGGTGTAAAAATGAACCAATTTGCCTTTGGGCCAAAATACTGATACGTGCCAAATCACATCAAAATATTTCTAAAGTTGCGACTTGCATTTTGTTCACAAGGTTTACATGTACAGCCAGCCAAGACGTTGCAACAATCTCTGTCGAATAATATCCATACTGTTCCTGTTTTTTCTAACTCCAAAAAAATAAAAATCAAAATTTCAGGTACCTATATTGCGAAAAAAATCTCCTTAAAAATATGAACCAACTTAAACAGGTGCAGATACCACCCCCTCCCCTAATACTTCCAACATGTGGTTCCATAAACACTACTATATAATCACACAAATATTTCTGTTTTGAAAATTGTTTACAGTCATATTTTGTTTCCATTTTTTCCTGCACAATTTCTTGAAATAAATATGATTTTATCAATGAAAAATAACAACTACAACAACCACAAAAATTAATCATAAATTAACAAATAATTATGGAATTTGTAAAACAACCGGAACTAAAAAAATAAAAACAAATTAAAAATTTATACATAAACATAAATACATTCACATACATACATTTGTACATACGGATGTATCTTAATAAAAATCTGCAATTAAGTTGAAAATAATAGCACTAACAAGAATATAAGAAACCCTTTTTATGAAACAATTCTAAAAAAAGTTTATAAACATTTAGGTTGATACAGGAAAACACACAAATTTAGATAGAAACATACAAAATTCTTAATAAACTGTTAGATTTTTTTGGGAACTGTTATTTTAAGATTCGGGACACATTTCTCATACATACTTTGTTTGTATGTTTATAAACATAATGCGGAGAACATTGTTGCTAACAGCTTTTAGATTTTTGAGAATTAAGATTCTGGTTGTATTTCTATGTTTATAAACATTTAGGTAAACAATTTTGTTCAATCTCACACATAGTGCCCCGACTTGCGTCGTTAATGGGGAATGTTGATATGCGAATCAACTTTTTATACTTCGCGGTATGTATATTTCCAGGACATGTTTGATTATTTGATAAGTAAGTTCTTAATGGTAATTGCTGCCAAAGGACCTGTTTCGTGGTCATTCAAAATCTGCTTAGCGGAAGACTCTCCTTCTTTAATTATGGCTTTTAGCCATGCTTAAACTTAACAGATAATGTGACATTAAAAGGCTGACTCTTCTTCTAATGTCACATTATCCGTTGCTCGCTTCGATATTATCAGAAAGAGCTTCATTTTTTATAACGATCTTGCTCAGTAGCATTTTGAAAGAAGGATCTCCATCTCAACCAATCTCTGTGTTACAAATTGTTCTTACTGTTGTAAGTGCTAGTCCAAGAGCTCTTCCTTTATTAACAGTATTTTCTCCCGCTTTAAGGCGTTTTTTATGTATAATTTTAATTACGAACTTATTATTTTTCTTTTACTTCGGCGTCAAAACGACAAAAAATCGGACTGACGTAATCGATATTTTTCAGTTCTTGAAAAGGGACTCAAATCGAAACAAAGCAAATCAGGACGACTCAAATCGGACTCTAGTGTATTATTTTTTTTAACATAATGATAAACTTATATCAAACTTATATATCAAACTGATGATAATATTTAGTTAGATCGAAAAGTTCTTAACATACAAATATGTTAATGAAAACTGCTCGAACGAACAGGTAGTCCACCTTCGTTTAATATCATCCACAATTTCCAACACCTTTCTGTGCTCTTCAGTTCTTGTTCTTGGTGGAGGGTTCAACGCATGTGGATGGACAGGAGAGATTGTAGGGTGTCAAGGGCATTATGGCCAAGGATTGATCCTGTACGCACGAACCTACTATTAAGCACCGACAGAGTCTGCCTCAGGAGAGTTATAGGACTACGGAGGGAACACCGTCGCATAGAAGCAATGATTGCGAAATGGGACACAGGCACGTCAAGCATTTGCAGGTTGCGTGACAGCTGACGAGGATGTAATTGTTAGGCCGACAATTTCTGGATGGACTAAATGATTCTCATTAAACTTGTCTTAAAAGTGGACTGGCTATTGGGACTACGATAGATGAGTTCTGAATATAATGAAATGGCGAGTATCTTTCATTTCTATTCGTTCTTCTTGTTTTTCTTATATCAAATTGGGCCACCATGGTCGCTGGCTGATGATGTGCATGTAGCTAGAATGTTACATGTTTATCGTCCTTCCCTACCCACCTATCTAACTATAGTGACAGGATGCTAAGCAAAGGCCAAAAATAATTGGACGCATTAAACGCATTAACACCAAGGAATGTTTCTATCCTTGGTGTTAATTTCGGTATTTTAAGAGACTGGGTCCTAAACTTTTCTTCAACATGCCCACGAGCATCAGCAACATACAATTTTAACCAGGAAGATGCGAAAAAATCTGCCAAAGCATACGTTTCGTCATTCATTATGCAGCAAGAATATTCCATTTGGAAAACTTATGGCCTCTTAATTTAAGCAGGGTTTCTATTAGGAACCTTTTGAGACTTATTGGTTTTTAAACCTGCATTTAGCTAACCGGATTGCTTTTCTCCCTGGTGGGTGGGTGCTCTTTTGAAGAGGCTTTCTATTTTGTTGGCTTTAGAAACATCATGTTGACTCTTCCTTCTACCTGAACCAGGTTTTTTTTATCAACAGACAACTACTCCCGATATTGTTTAAAAACATTCGAAACAGTTTGCCGGGAGAAGTTTGAATGATTGGCTGACTTTCTTTTAGGACAAAGTTGAGTTTTGTTGAAAATATTTAAATTCTTTTGGAACAATTTCGAGATGAAATTTTAATTCTAGGTTAGGTTTTGGATGGGCAAACGTCGTGATCAATAATAATCGTAAAAGAAAGAAAAACATAATACCGCCACTCGGAGTAACATATTATCCATTGTGGTAATTTATAAATTTGAATATTTTAATTTAATTTTTTTATATATTTAATGAACAATTTTATATACAAAGTACATAGAATTATTAAAAAAGCAATTTTAAATAAATTTGCTAAATTAGAACAAAAATTTCATAAAAAAGAATAATTAAAAACATAAATTTGACAAAACTTTAGATTGAAATGTGGATTACATACATATAGTTTAAATGATAGACTAAACAAAGGTCCAGATTATGAACAGAAAAATAGTCTAGATAACCGAACCAATAATCTAGATAATAGACATGACTACAGTTTATTTTTAATCATCATATATACAACATACTTTAGTCTAAATTATATACCAAACTATAATGTAATTTATAGATTAGTCTATAAACTAGTTTATGGACCGGCCTATAGTTTGATTAATAGACCACTAACCAGAAGCCTTTTTTACAAAACAAACGTATTGCCTTGTTTATAGTTAATAAAACAGACTAGACTATAGCCCAGCTTATTGAACAGAATGAAGACAAGCTTACTGATTAGAATATAGTCCAGTTTACAAAACCATTCTGTAGTCTAGTTTACCTACCAGTCTATAGTCTAGTTTATAGGTCAAACTAAAGTTTTGTTTACAGACCAAACTAAAGTCGGGTTTATAGATCAGTCTATATTGAAGTATACACACCAGACTAAGGAAAAATTAATAAACCAAACTATAGTCTAGTTTACATACCAGTCTATAGTCTAGTTTATAGACTAGACTTTAGTAAAGTTTCTAAACCAAACTATAGTTTATATAACAGACTGTAGTATAATTTATAGATCAAACTACAGTTTAGTTTATAGATAATAGTAAGGTTAATATAACTGATTATAGTTTAGTTTATAGATCATACAACTGTTTAGTTTATAGACCAGACTAAAGTCGGGTTTATGTTGTTGTTGTTGTAAGAGCTGGAAATAAATAGTACATTTATCAATCAATTTTGGTTTATGTTGTTGCTCAACTCCAGGCCTAAGAATCTGGCAACCTCGACTGGTTGTGTCCAAAGATCTTCAGGACAAAGTAAGATTGGATTGGACTGGCAGTTGAATAGATGTCGTGTATCATGTGGTCCTTGACCACATGCAGGACATAGGTTTGGAATGGCACAGTCAATACGTGACCAGAAGGCATTGAGCCTATTGCTCCATCCCGATCTCAATTGTGTTCATTGTCTGCAATGGGCGGTGGGCGGCCTCCTAGCACGACATTCATACGGTAACTTGAAACCGCGGAATTTGAGACGTCACTGTGAATGTCGTTCAAAGCTGTCATATACGAATTTTGATCCAAAGGATCTTGCATATATCTTTGTATGCTATATTCGTATATACGAATATCCTTTCTTACATGCCTCGGCGGTAACTTCAATTGTGTAATATTGAATTTGGGATGGTTTCTCCGATGACACCTTAGAAGGAACTGTTTACTTAGACTCTTCTCTGTAACGGAAGAGTCGGGTTTATAGTCTATGGTGATGTTTGCAAACCAGACTTAAGAACAATTAACAAACCAAACTATAGTTTAGTTTATGTATCAGTTTATAGTATAAATAATAAATTTAACTACAGTTTAGTTAATTTAGTTATAGTATAATTTATAATACAGTTTAAAGTCAAATTAATTGATCATACATACTATTGTTTAGTTTACAGACCAGACTATAATCATATTTAAAGACCAAACTTTATATTTCATATAAAAACAATTTGAATAAAATTAATAAAACCAACATTTCTTTTTAATAATCAAAACTTTCAAAATAATCCTCAGTTGCTGGCAAAAATATTTATATATGAAAAATATATGACCGGCTTTTACTCGTTTCCTACTCATCCTTAATTATTATTACCAATTAAATAAACAATAGATTTTATGATTTTACGTCCATTCTCATGATTTAACAAATTCAAACAGGGATCACGTATTTTCTCCTCTAAGAGTTTCAATAGTTCGATACGTAAACATTGTATCATTTCAGCGGTTTCATGATTATGGGCTTTAATTATAATCCAACCATCTTCCAATAGAAATAGAAAATCACCATCATGTAATTCGATTTTTAAATCGGAACCAGCAAATAGAACTAAGGGAACCAAAGGTAACATACTGCATTCACGGTATAAATATACGTGATGTTTTTACTTTCTCCTGATAGACCAAGAAGGGAGATTGAAAAATTGGCCAACATCCGAATTAACGGAAGAAGGATGTAATGGCTACATAACATCTTCACGGTGTTTTTATAAAGCGTAAATCTTTGCGTGGCGTGGCTAGTTTGGGCATGGCACCACCGGCAGTTTGTATATAACTTCTTTCAGGTGTTAGAATTTTAACTATGTTGGGATAAAGGGAAGCACAAAGGAGTGATATTAGCAGACGATTATTGTCACCATTGATATGAGATCGGAACCTGGAAGAGAGAGAAAAGCATGTTATCAAACAATATTTATAATGTATTAATAAAGTTTACCCGTTAATTCCAATATATTGTCTGTGGCATTTTAGTTTTCTAGGCACATTAATGGGTACAAACCTATTGAAACTAAAGTCTAAAAATTGATATTTAACTTGGATATTGTTTGTAAAGTCTTTAAGGAAAGAAAATGTTCATCGGCATAATTGCGGCTGGCAAAAAGTTACGTTTGAAACCTCCAACCATTTCTGCAGGAAATTAAAAAAAATAGTCAAAGGAATCCGTATTTATTCCAAAATCGTACATACCTTATAGGCCAACAAACAGGTTAAATGATCACTATTACATAAAGCATATTCCCTTTTACGCCTCTCAGCCTCAGCTCTCTTATTAAAAGGGCTAACGAAAGGTGATTTGTGTGATAGACAGGCAGCTATTGTAAGTATACTATCTAAGCATTGGAATATAGCACCAAATAACATTAATTTTCCTATTCTAACATCCACAGGTAAAGCGGATAAATGATGGCCCAAAGGTGTTAATTGTTGCTCTTCATCTAAAGCTCCCACATCTTGTAGGCGAGTACAGCTGCTATAATATTTTCTTCGGTGGGTGGTTCTAAGTTTGTCCCAATACTTCAACTACATTTAGACCATCCAAGTTGGGTAAAGTTTTTATACGTAACACTAATTGTTCCAAAGGTACGCGATGAATTTCGGGTACGGTTGAGCCAAAAAATTATGTTTGAAACGATGTTGAGTATAAAGATGTATACAAACACCAAGCATAACACGACCAGCGCGACCTTTACGTTGATTTGCATTGGCCCGAGAAACATAGACCAGTTCGAGAGATTCCATATTACGATTAGAATCAAAACGTTTTTCTTTCATTAAACCATAATCGATAACAAAAACACAATCATCTATGGTAACTGAAGTTTCAGCAATATTTGTGCTTAAGACAATTTTACGTTTACCCTTAGGGCTGGACGGAAGACAGCTGCTTGTTCCTCACTAGAGAGGGTTGAATGTAATGGTACTAAAATATACTTATTGGAACTGAAAGAAAGGAAATAATCAGTTAGAGATTTCTAAGGAAATTTGTGGTATTTAAATGAAACTTACCGTGGACCAAACATATTACTATCTAGTAAAGCTTCATGAACGGTTTGTATTTCTTGTAAACCTGGTAGGAATATTAAAATTGTACCTTCTCTAGGCCAATCATGTTCACCTTCGACTATATATTTAAGTACAGACTCGATTAGATCGGGATTAACTTTCATGGGTTCCATTAAATAAATCGATTTACAAGTCTTTTGGAATAATCTTAAATGGAGAGATAAATAAGTAAATAAATATTTTATCCTTCATTCATATTTTCATTATTGATAAACTCACCACTATATCTGGCATACATGGCGGATAGATTTAATTTTTCATCTTTTATTTTGTTGGGCGGCGCTATATTTTCCGCTTTAATATCGGCATATTCCATTTCACGCATTAATTCCTCTTCCTCTTTTTTATTTATCTTACGGCTATATTGGGAATCACATTCCATAATAAAATCACAACGTTCCAAAATGTCTTCCAAAAATAATTGTTCAACCGGAAAAGTTCTACCCGGTATATCCAAAACGGGTATATTGTCAAAATAATCCGAAAATAACTTCGCATTTAAGGTGGCAGACATTAGAATAACCTTTAGATCTGGTCTTGCAGGTAAAATACGTTTAAGAATCATTAACAAGAAATCCGACTCTTCACTTCGTTCATGAACCTCATCCACTATAATGTGTGTAACTGACTCCAACAAAGGCTCAGAAGCTAAGCGTCTTAATAATATACCAGTAGTGCAAAATGTTAAACGTGTAGCTGAAGATATTTTATTTTCCAATCTAATTTGATAACCCACTGTTTGACCTATTCGTTCGGCTCTTTCGTCGGCTACTCTCTCTGCCACGCCTATAGCTGACAAACGTCTTGGTTGGGTACATATCACTTCAACGTGAGGCATTTTTTGGGAATTATCTAGCTGAGAGGATTTAAAAAACCAATTGTCTAAAATAAATTGTGGTACCTGTGTGGATTTACCACAACCCGTTTCTCCTGATATCACTAGAATCTGAGAAGTTTCTAATAGATTTAATATATCCAACATTTTTGAAAAGGCGGGTAGATTTTGTCGACTTGCTAACATTTTTTTATAACGTTCTTCTTTACGTTTTTCCATAAACTTTTTGAGCAGCAGTCTATCTTCTTTTTCCAAAGATTCCTCATCTTTTTTGTAATTATCTCCCCTAGCAGTCATGCCTTTCTCATAGTGTGTAGGCATTGGTAATAAATCTTTAACAACTTTTTCTTGGTCCAAAGTATCTTCCACATAAAATATTGACTTTTCTGCAGAAGGAAAAGGTTCACTTAGCATATCTATGCTGTGGGCCAAACTTTCATCCATTTGCAGCATATCGGAAATGCTAAAGACACAGGGAATACCATCTCGACATGATTCTTCAGCTACTCTATATAATTTTCTAGCTATTCTTAGTCTTACCTCGGTGGGTATGTCATGGCAGGTGGTTTTTAAATATATAAAGGGAGCCTCATACGGATATTTGGTGTTAGGTGGGAATCTTATTTCCAAATAGAAACAGTTTTCATCATTTTCCTGGGTTTTCTCTTTTTTTATTATGTTCTCATTGCCCTCAATCACCGGTTCGGGACGTATATGAGCAAAACGACATTTATTGCCAAATTTACAAGTACCATCTTTATCAAAATTTCGACATCTAGGAGGTTCTTTCGGTTTTTTTATATTTGTTTTGGCTTTAGCCTCTTCTGCGGCTTTAAGGGCCGCTTCTCTAGCCTTACGCACCTCGGAGGGACTGTGCTGCAATAAATGATCGATTTTAAATTTTAAACTCCACACTTTACGTTTCTCTTTTTCTTCAAATTGTTTATCATAAATGGATTCTAAAGCTTCCTTTTCATCATTTCTCATATCTAGTAACTCCTGTTCCGATATATCTTCAGGATAAGCTTCTGAGACATTGGCGCCTTCTTCCTCTGATACACGCATATATTTGTGAAAAAGCAATAACAAGGCCTTATCGCTATCACCTTCACAGTGATCATAGGCCTCTATACAGTGTGGTAAAGCAAAACCATAATTCTCTAATTTCAATAAAGCATAACGTCTTAAACGTTGATCTGGCTGCTCAATGGATTGAGCACCATCTGCCGAGGCAACAGGTAGAGAAGAAAAATTTGTTACTGATTGCACAATTAAAGTACCACGATCTTCCCAATAGGATTTTTTCATTCTCCCACCACGATCTTTATATTTACTGGCATCATCTAGACGAAAACCCTCGCCGTGTATGGCCTTCAATGTCTCCATGCATACTTTTTGCGATTCGTCTGTTAAACGCAAAACTTGCATTTCGGTTTTTAAAGCCACCTTAGGCGACGCCACCTGTACGGGTTTATTACTTTAAAATTTTTAAAAAATATTAAAACATCTTAAAATTTCTACATATTTTTTTGCTTACGTTGTACGGGCATCGCTAATAGGCCTTAAAAAACAATCGTCTATCAAATGTTGCGAGTTTTCATCCATTTTTTTTGTTGTTTTTCGTCACAAGGAGTTTTTGCTATAACTGAATACACAAGGTTTTCTTTTTGTAAAATAAAATTGTGAAATTATCAAAAATTATAAAAAAGCTTTAAAGGAATTAATTTCACAACAATAAAACAAAAACTCCATTCAAAACAGCAACAACGTGTGTATGAAAGCTAAAGTACCAAGTTGCCATTATAAAACCAAATACAGGCGTTAAAAAAGATTATAAACAATTTAGTTAAATTAAATGTTTATTAAATTATTTAAAAATAAGTATAATATTAAAATTTTCATAATTAAATAACAATATTTTATTGAAGATAAATATTTTTCCTGAATTAAAATATTTTTTGCATAAATTATATGACAAGCAACAATTGTTTTTGTGCAAATTTATCGGCGTTATTTTTTCTGCTAACTTAGATATTTTGAATTGTTTATTTGTTGTTTTGAACAGCTGTTTTTGTTTACATTTCGTTCACAGTGATGCCAGCAGAGAAAAATAGTATTAAAGTGTATACTTTTGTGCAATTAAAGTAAATTATAAATAAAAAATACAAAATAATAAATAAATTAATAGTAATTAATTAAAAGAATTTTAGAATTAAACAAATATGCATAAAAGAAAAAATTAAAAAATATATTATACATGAAATCTAAATGTTTTCTTTTTTATTTTATTGGCAACTTTGTTTCTTTTTATGTTTTTTTAGAAGTGACTCTCAAACTAACTGACACCTGTTGCTTTTCCAATATTTAATTGTATGGCAACAATTATAAATGAAACTGCATTTCAGAGAAATTTTTAACAAAAAAAGAAATAAGTTATGAAATTTAACTTAAAATGTGTCAAATATATTCATTACAAATTTCTTTAATCAAAAAACTTCAAACAAAATACATGAAAAATACTTATATCTTGCAACTTGATAAAAACACATTCACCCTACTTTTGTGACTGTCAAACTGTAAAAGAACTTATAATATGGCTTTGTTTATATTCGTACAGTGAATTTTAACAGGATACGGATGTGAGGAAATGTATTTTAGTAATATGTGATATGTACCGGAAACATGTATTCAAAAATGTGTTTGAAGCTAAAAAACTGTTTATTTTTAAAGAGAATTCTCAAGTCAAAGATGCGAAATTTGATTAAAAATTTTCAAAGTTAAAAAATTTTTTTCATTTCATTTTTAATTTCGTTTTGATCAAGTTACCTTGGTGAATAATGTCAGCTGTTATGTTAATTGTTAAACAAATCAATATATTGTTCATCTGATTCTAATGAGTGACCAAAAAAGTGCGTATTTAAATTATGAAATATTTTTAATAACAACTAACTTGGTCCTCCAAAAAGTTGGTCAAACTGTTTTCAACTTGTCTGTTGATAGTAAACCTGGTTGACCATAATGTTTCTAAGACCAACAAAAAATATAAAATATTTTCAAACAACCGTTAGGAAAAATGCATGGTCAGCTGTGTTCTTGGACTATTTGGCACGAAAAGTTATAGCTAATGCAGATCTAAATACATACAAGGCTCAAAAAGTTCCTAACAGAAACATTGCAATTTAGAGCCTAAATTGCTGCATAACTGATAAAAAAGTCTTTTTTACTGTTAAAACATTTTTATGTTGCTAATGCTCAAGTAAATTTTGAAGAAAAGTTTAGGACCCAAAAGCTTTCTTTTGTTTTTGGTAAAAATGGCCTCGAGTGGGACGAGAACTATAATGTGATATTTGTATCAAGAGAGGCAAATCCTCCAAATTGCCCGGGGCTAGAGCCAGCGGAGAGGTATTATGTTCTTGTTAAAAGAGAACAGAAGAGCACCAAAATTGTGGTAGATTTAAAACGGAGATGAGCTACCTGTTCGAGCAAAGTTAATATAAAAACGTTAATGGAACGGTTTCCGAACAAGTTTCAAAATTTCATCACAAGTGATCAAAACTTAAAAAATATATATTTTTGGAAATTGTAATAATTTCAATCAAATAAAAAAATTAAACCGTAAAAAATTCAATTTTGACACACGGTGCAAAGGCGATTTTTATTTCAAAAGTATTGATTTTTATATTTTTTTACAAATATTTCTTTATTTTCATTTTATTAAAAATTTGTTCATATTTGCTCGTTTATTATTATATTTACAATATTCATAAATAAATGTATTTAATAAATTGTCTAAACTAAAAAATATAAACTAAAAACTAATATTGTCTTCTTTTCTAATATTTTAAAAATATATTTGGCAATTTTCAGGAATGAAATAATTAAATATAATACTAAAATTAAAATAACAATAAAATATTGAGTTGTTCAATATATTTTTTTAAAGTAAATAGTTAAAAAAAACTAATACTTTTCACTTAAAACTAAAAAAGAAATAACAAATTACTAAAAACAGCAATAAAAATAACATTCTCTCACTGTGAGTGTTTGTTAAGAACATTCACCTTGAAATGGCTACAACATAAACAAAAAGTGGCATATTGACATTCATTCATGGTGGAATGATAGTGGAGTGTGGATTTTATAATAAGAGTGACGAGTTGAAAGGTAAAATTTCCAATAAAATGAAAAACATTAATTGAATTATTGTTATTTATCCGTTTTGCGTTGTGCAAAACCATCGGGCATACTAGATTTACGTTGAGCTTGCGATATTTGCACTATGCGTGAGAGAGGCGAATGTGTACTGGTGTTGGAAGGGCGAGCCGGCATAGGTAACAGGCGTGTGGTGCTACTGGGTGTAGCCAAGGAGGAAGACAAGTTGGCGGTGGGACTGGTTGGGGAACCATCAGGAGCTGTGGTAGTTATACTGGGTGTAGTGGCTAAGGGGGAGGGCCTAAGTGACAAACGTCTTTGCAAAACCGTTTGGGAAGGCGTTGCCACCATATCAGAAGACGTCGAAATATTAACTCCCGGTGGTGGGGCCTTTCCTGGTGGTATTTGTAAAGCTGTGGGTCTAACACTAAAACGTCTTTTGAATTTTGATTGATTAGCAGCCGTTCCAGTAGCTAAGCTTGCTGGCGTTACATTAGTGGGTTGTTCACTGTAACTGGGTGGTGGTTCTTGTATATGGATGGTGGACAATCTTCGTCGTTGGTATATGTTACTAGAATTATTACTGGTTACTGAGGATTGCTGCAGCTGTTGGCTGGTTTGAGGCAAAGTTCCTACTATAGTAGAACGTCTAGCATATAAACGATTGGCTGCTGCTGCCTTTAATGTAGCATTATCATTGCCAAACAATGATAAAATAGGTGGTAAAGGTGGTAAATCCAAAGCACTGGAGCTAGCCTTACGTTTCTTTTATCATTGCGATAGGCTGCTTGAGAAGCTTCTGCTGCCTCATCCAATACCGCTTGGGTGTGTACAGCCTCCAAGGCTCTTATCAAATCAGCCAAAGTAGTGTTTTCCAGTACCTCCATTTCATCTTGGGAAGTTGAAGATAAAATACTGGGTCTCCTATTGGCACCGACGGCTGGAGGAAAAAGACTGCCTCTTCGTGTTGGTGGCAAACCAAAACCAGAAGTTGTGCTTCCCCTACGTTCATTATTAAATAAGCTACCCCTTCTTTGGCTTAGAGCCGCTGCCGCTGAGGGTGGATACAAACTTCCCTTGCGGTAAGCCAAGGCTGGATTTTGTGCAAATATAGATTCTCGGCGTCTACGAGCCGCAGCCGCATTTCTTTGATAAGAAGTATTCGAATTTATAGTGGATTCCGGTAGATTTCCATTAGTGAATGTATTCTGCTTATTCAAAATACTTTGGGCTGGATTAATTGCTGTCACCGGTATAGCTTTGCCATTGCGGAAGAACGTAGGGCTAGCATTAGCCGTTACCGTACTATAGTAATCCACATTTGTACCTTGATGTTGCATAATCTCTGGCACACTAACCACTGAAAATTTACGCCCATTAGCCTTTTCAATGTCGGAGCTAGAAAATTCTGCCTGCGAAGAACGTTTCTTAAAGGGAAATATTTTACGAAAACCATCGGGCATCGAGAATTTCTTAAGTCTGCTAGGTTTACGTTTAATATCCTCATCGTCAGGCATATCTTCCATATAATCCAAAGTGGGTAAACCAAAACTACTGCGATACAGATTCTGTCTATCACGATCCATTTGACGATGTCTAATATTAATAGCCTCTTGTATTTGATCATTATCACCACTCCAGGTCCATTCATTATGACCCGCCACCGTTGTACGTCTCATTCTAGGCTTTGGATTAAGATTAAAGTCAGAACAAGCTCGGCCACGGGGTTTGGGCACTTCATTGGTGCCCGGGAATGACCATTCGCTAGCCAATATCTGTGAATCGGAGAAACCGTGATAGCCACCATACATACTAGAGGCTCCCAATGTGGTATCCTCTTCCTCAACTGGTGGTTGGACGGCTGCTAAAGCACCCACCACTTTAGCCAACAGGCCAGTGGTTTGTCTAAAGGCTTCGGCAGTTTCAAAAGATTTCTGACGATCAATGCGAGTAAGTTCAGTATCAGAGGAGGCATGCACCATAAAGGGTGAATTACCGGCCTCTACCAGATCATAGCATTCGGAGAAGGCACGTTTACGACTGGGTATGGGCACTGGATCAACACGATACATGGTGAGTTCAGGGCAAGAATTGGAACGGTGTAAAGAGTGTTCAAACTCTTCTTCATCCGTATAAACGGGCTGGAAGAAAACAAAAGAAATAGAGAGGGAAATAGAGAAATTAGAAATGAAAAATTCAAAGAATTTGGGGAATAATTTTTAATTAACCTCTAAATCAGACTATCAAAGGCTAAACTTAGTAGTTTAATAGATCCCAAAAATAAATAAATCTTAGACTAAACTGCATTATTAAATAATTTTTTCCCGGAAATTGGTGATAATAATTGACAAAATCTGTAAATCCTATGAAAAGCAAAGTTTAGGAGTGTTTAAGCTAATTGTTTTTTTCACACGAAAATTTGTTATTATCCCATATCTTTTTATATTTTGTTTAATTTTTATATTTACAATGATTCTTCCATACAATTTGAATATTTTCTTTTAAACTTTTTCATTAAAGTTCTTTTTTAATTCATTTTATTAATTTTAAACTTAAATTCTACTATTTTGACGTTTTTTTCATCAAAACATATGATTGGCAACACTGTTTTTTATCTCAGATAAACAAAACCATGAATATTCTCTTTAAAAAGTACATTTCCGATTAATTTGCAATGAATTCAACTTAAACCGGATGTTGAATGTTAAGAAGCCATTAAAAGTAACAGTGAGATATATGGTGGTTTTAAACTTTACTTATTTAACATTTTTTTCAATAAAACATGTTAAAGTTCTTTTTTAATTCGTTTTATTATTATTAAACTTAAATTCTACTATTTGAACGTTTTTTCATTAAAACATATGATTGGCAACACTGTTTTTATCTCAGGTAAACAAAAACATGAATATTCTCTTTAAAGAGTACATTTCCGATTAATTTGAAATGAATTCAATTTAAACCGGATGTTGAATGTTAAGAAGCCATTAAAAGTAACAGGAGGTTTTAAACTTTACTTATTTAACATTTTTTCAATAAAACACGTTACTGGCAACATTATTTTCAACTCACATAAACAAAAACAAATAGCCAAACTGTTTTTTAGTCATTAATGAGCATACTTCCGCTCTAATGTATTCTTAGAAGGGAAGTGAGTAGCAATTTCCTTTTATGAGCGTATTTCCGTTTCATTTTGATATTAGAACGGAAGCGAGGAGCCATTTGATTGATTTATCATTTCTGAGCACATTTCCGCTTTATTTTAATATTAGAACGGAAATGAACAGCCGTTTGATTTTTTATGAGCGGAAATGTGCGCTTTATTTTAATATTATAACGGAAATGAGCAGCCGTTTGTTTTTATGAGCACATTTCCGCTTTATTTTAATATTAGAACGGAAATTAGCAGCCGTTTGCTTTTTATGAGCACATTTCCGCTTTATTTTAATATTAGAACGGAAACGATCAGCCGTTTGATTTTTATGAGCAGAAATGTGCGCTTTATTTTAATATTAGAACGGATGTGAAGAACAAAATTATATTTCTTTGGAGGTTTCAAAGTGATTTTGATTAATTTTTGACGAAAATAAGAATTTTTAAAATGAAATAAAAGGGATTTATTGTGTTTTTAGAGGTTTTGGGAAAAATATAAGGATTTTAAATATTTTCTATAATTTTTTTATGAAAATAAGAGGAAAATGTTTAAGGCTTAAAGAGATTTTTGCAAAGTTTTCATACAATATTTCAATTTCATTAGGTTTTTTTCAAGGCCAAATGTTATATAATGATAATTTTTCAAATATTTTATAAGATTTTTTAACAGAAATTTAATATTTTATTAGAATTTTATTATATTTTCTTTATTTATGGTTTTAGGGAGTTTTGGAATATTTTGAATCGGGGATTATATATTTTTTATTATTTCTTTTTGTTATATTTTTTGTGTTTGTTATTTTATTGATATTTTTATCAATACTTACACAAAAGGATCCTTCCTTAACGATTTTGCTAGAAAAATATCTAAGAGTAAGTATAAAAATTATTTTTATTTCTAAAAACTTCTCTTAAGAAATGATTATTTTAAACCCAAAATTAAAGAAATATGAACCCGAAATACAAAAATGTGCAAAATCACAAAAATTTGCTAAAACTGAATAAAAACTGAATAAAGTGGTGCCATATTTAAATAAACAAATAAATATCAGAAAATATATAAATAAAAATCCCCAAAATAAATTAAAAAAAATATATATTTCAAAAATAAAACCCAATTTGTGAAAACTCTTCATAAGAGAAAAAGAAAACATACAGATTTTAATACAAAAATATTATCTAAACCCATTTTTTTTGTTTAAAAATTAAATAAAATTAATAAATATTTATATTTCTTTAAAATAAAAAATTTACCTTAAATTTCATTATGTATAATTCATTTAATATACGTCTTAGATAGCCGACATCTTTGGTAACACCACTCCATATGCGATGTTGAGTGGCTTTAATATTCGATGATAATTGTTGCTCCAATTGTGATAATTTTTTACTTTGTAAGCCTCTGTAAATTAAAGTAGGGAAATATTATAGTAAAGGAAGGGAATATATAACATTTTTAATTAAATATTTAAATTGGAAAAAGGAGGGTAAATGAAGTTTTTTTTTATTATTAAAAATTATGTTAAAATCCCATAACCTTAAAAATATGTTACCAAGAAATAAACAAGTGTGAGAAACCCTTTTTTTAATTTTTATTAAATTTTAATCCCAAATCCCCCTTTAAAAAGAAAAATGTGGCAATAATTTTTGAGGAATGAGATCGAAAAATTCTTAACACATGTTTTTCATTAACCCAACGAATATATTGTTAATCTGACTAAAGAGAAGTGAGTGACCAGAAAAAAATGCGTACCCCAGAAAAAGTTGGAAAACCATTCAAAGATCTGCCATCAACCACTACCGGGAGATGTTGTCCGTTCATAGAAAATTTGGTTCAGGCAGATGGAATGGTACATATGATGTTTCTAAAGCCAAAAAACTAGAAAACATTTTCAAAAAAGCTTCCAAAAACCTCATGAAAAAAACAGCCCGATTTGCTCAGTGCAGTATGAAAAGTTAAAGATAATGCAGGTTCAAATACATATAAGGCTCAAAATGTTCCTGAGAGCAAGGCTGCTCAAAATTTAGAAAGCACGCAAATTGAAGTCAAGTTTTTTAAATATTCTTTTTGCATAAAAGATGACAAAACGTATGTTTCGGCAGATTTTCGCAAATTCCTGGTCAAAAATTGTATGTGGCTGATGCTCGAGGGAATGTTGAAAGGAAAGTTTAGGACCCAAAAGCAGTCAAAATTTCCCAAAAGTTCTTGTTATGAAAAGCAATATGCAGTTGCGGCAACAAGAGGTCAATCATTTGTTACAAGGGGCTCTAAAAATACTTTTCACTTCACTTTAATTAACATATACACATGTTGAGAATTTTTCAACCTCACTTCTTTTATAATAAAAATTAAAATTAATTTTCCATTAAAATTATTAATTTTGTAAATTTTATTATGTTCAAAATTATTAATATAAAAATCTGTTATTAAAAAACAAACATTTAGAGAGAAAAAACTTGAAACTTTTTTAAAAAAATACAGCGATTTTTTATTTAATTAAATATTTCCTTTTCAGTTTATTTAATTTTATTTAAATTATATTTAAATTTTCCTATTTTTATTTAAAATTTGTCTATTTTTTACTGAATATTATATCAAAAAATGAAAATTTATAACAAATTTTCATATTAAATTGAAAATACAACTTCTTTAAAAACATGGAAATTTTCTTATTTTTTATTATATATTTATACTATTTCTCCTGCATGTTAATAATAGTTTTCTGAAAAATTATTAATTAACAACTAAATTTTAACTAAACTTGTAAATTTGAAACTCAAATTATATTATTTTAACGTTTTTTCATTAAAGTATGTGATTGGCAACACTGTTTTTATCATATGAAAACAATAACAAGTGGCCATGTTGTTTATTTTCTCATTTATGAATACATTTCCGCTTTAATTGCAAATAAATTCAATTCAAACCGGATATTGAATGTTAAAAAGCCCTTAAAAGGAAGAGAGAGAGAGTGAGAATTGAATGAAGTATCTGATTGGCAACACTGTTTTTATCATATGTAAACAATAACAAGTGGCCATGTTGTTTATTTTTTCATTTAAGAATACATTTCCGCTTTATTTGAAAAAAAATTCAATTCAAACCGGATATTGAATGTTAATCCACTAAAAGTAAAATAGAGAGAGAATGGAATATGCTTTTTTTTTTTAATTGAAGAGAATATATAAAAGACAGGATATTTTGCAAATTCTAAACAACCGGAAAATATCTGTTGAAAAAACAAACCGGAAATAAATATTCATTAACTTTAATTTGACCGGAAATCAAGTATTAAAAAGACATTAAAAGAGAGAATGACTAAGAAATGATTTTAAAGAAAGCCGGAAATACAATTAAAGGAATGACGAAATTATGTAATTTGAAACAATAACCGGAAATGGACTATTAGTCATTAAATGGTAAACATTGAATAAAAACTGAAATAAAGTAATTGAGAATCTAATGTGTTTCTGGAATTGAAAAAATATAAAATTTAACAAATTTTGATTAACCGGAAATCAACTGTTGTAAAAACAATTCTAACCGGAAATAAAGATATGTACTGGCAGTAATTTGCAATAACATCAATTTAAACCGGAAATCAAATGTTAAGAAATCATTAAAAGTAATAGAGAGAGTGTGTTAAGATAGAAATACGTTGTAAAGAAAACCAAAAATGAAATTTAAAATGAATGAGAGCGAATTTTGCAAATTTATTAAACGGAAATAAACTCCATTAAAATGTTAAATGAAAACTGGAAATAAAATGTTGAATATAAAGATTTTACAAAAATTTAAAATTTTATCAATCGCCTAAATGAACTTTGTGGTTATGCAATTACAACCGGAAATTAAATTTTGGACAGTCTTAAAACTTGAGATAGAGTAAATTATGAAAGTCTAATGAAACATTTTATTGTTTATAAATAATTTTCTTGACTTTCTCTTTAAGAAAATTTGAGTTAAATTGAAATAAGAAAAATTTATATTAAAAATTTTTAACCGGAAATGAAATTTTAAGATATTTCTAACATAAAAAGAGAACACATATATTGAATAATAATCGGAAATAAAGTTTAAAATTGAGAAAAAATTAAGAGTTTTTGAAGGAAATTTTTTAAAGTAATTTTTTTGACATAAAAATAAAATAAAATAAGATAAAATTTTTGTTTAGAAAATTAATAAATTTAATTACAATATTTATTTAAAAATCTGAAAATCAAGTGTTGGACAGCCATTTAACTTAAGAAATAGTAAAATTGTTTAATGGAATAAAAAGTTTAATAAATTTAATTAAAACGCTTATTTTAATAATTTTACATGCAATAAAATTTTAAGAGACTCTTAGAAAAAAAAGAGGTTCTAAGCCGGAAATCAAGTGATAGACAGCCATTAAACTTGGTGCATTTCTTATGAAAGTTATAAAACTTAATTGAAATATTTATTTAAATAAAAAAAATAACCGAAAACAAACAAACTAAGAGACTCTGAGAAAAGCGGTAGAGTATATATATGCCGGAAATAAGATGTTGAACCACTAATAATCTTAATTAAAATACTATTTTCTGTTTTTTAATTTCTTCCGATTTTGAATTTTTTTTTCTGGCTTTTAAAAATTAAAGAAGAAGACAACTGAATTGTAATAATAATTTCAATCAAATAAAAAAATAGAATTTTAAGATTGGGGGTTTCGTTTTTAGTTTAAGGCGAATTGAATTGAATTGCTATTTTTATAGGGAATTGTAATTTATAGTCACTATTGTTTGATGATTTATAGTTTTATTTATAAAAAAAACAAAATAGATTATCAATACAACAGCAATTTCTAGATTTAATTAATTTATTCTTCAATTATATTTATCATCTCTCTAAATGTTTGTTAATTATTTTTTTTTAATTATATCACCTGCTATTCACATGTTTCTTTTGTTTATAACACCAGAAATATAAACCCTTTTTGATATTTTGAAAAAAATAAGAAATTATTTTATAATATTTTGACTCACCTTGTTATGAATGTCATTATCATTAAAAGATAACCCAAAGAGAATATAAACCAAACTATAACAAATATCTGATAAACCACAAACCAACCACCAAATTCTTTGGGCTACAAAAACAAGAATAATAAAATGAATTTAAACAATTTTGGTAAATAAAGCAGAAATTCACAAAAAAAATTCAGTCTTACCTGTTGTGGCTGAAAGGTGGGTACATAATCACCAAAACCTATGGTAGTGGTGGTAACATAAGAATAATAAAAAGCCAATGAGTAAGACCAACCCTCAAAGTAGGAAAACACCCATGAAGGTATTAATAAAAACAAAGCTATGCCGGGTACTAAAGCTATTAATATGGTAGAGATTAAACTTAATTGTGGTGGCACATAATGTTTGTCATTTGACATTTTGTACTTTTTATAACGATGATAAATCGATTGGAACTAAGGGGTAGAAAAAAATTCATCATTAGAATTTTATTTTCTTAAAATAAAATCTAAAACATACCGTTTTTCCAAAATATTCACCTAAACCGGCAAATAATATACCATTCACTGGTATACCTATCACCGAATACACAATCATAATCATGCGTCCCAAAGTGGTGGTTGGTGAGATGTTGCCATAACCCACTGTGGAGCAGACGGTAAATGCAAAGAAAAATGCATGATAAAATGTCCATTTATAATATGGTTCGGAATCATCTTTAGAAGCATCTGTTACCGGTTTACCACAATAATCGGTAATACGTTCCAAAATTTCATTTTGTGTTGTAACATTTTTATCTTCCAATTGATCAATTAAATAAGCTGGAATAATAAGAAAATATTAAAAAAAATTAATTAAATTTTAGATTTATTAAAAAAATACTTAAAAATTATTTAAATTTTCTTTAGTTTTAAACATTTGAAAAGGTTTTTATTAACGCTTTCGCTTTCATTGTGTTTTGGTTTGCAATAAAACTATTGTTTTTTATATGGCAACACTATTAAGAGAGCTGAATGTGGGAGAGAGAGAAGTGACAATTGGTAAACAAAATTTAACAGACAGAAATATAAAAGTGTCTTACATTAATCAATTTCTAGCTAAATTTGACTAGAGGAAACCAAGTTCAGGTTGGATTTTCAGCCAACTTATAAACCTCTTACACAAGCTTTCGGTATCTGTAAAACCGTTATAACTTTAAGATTCACAAAAAGGTTAAAGGAAAAAGTAGTTGTAATGAAATTAAATATAAAAAAATAAAAATTTAAATTTAGAATTTTTGCTTTAACCTAATTTTGACTAAATTTGTCTAAAGGAGGCGAAGTTTAAGTGGAATTTTCAGCAAATTTATAAACTTCTCATACAAGTATGAAAACTTTAGAACTTCAAGATTCACAATTTGTTAAGAAAATGTAAGAGAAATGCCATTAAATAATAAAAAAAATTAAGAAAATGTACAAATTTTCCTAATTTTTGACTAAATATTTCTAGATGAAGCCAAGTTTCGATTGGATTTTCAGTCAAGTTAGAAACTTTTTACCCAAATATTTGATATCTACGAAAATGTTAGAAGTTCAGAATTCAAATTTTAAACAAATTGTTGAAGGCTAATTTAAAGAGGATTTTAGCTTTGCGATTAAAGAACTTAACAAAAAATTTTATTTATTTAAAAAAATTGATTGCATGCATGTGTTTGTTCTAGCTCATCAGGCTTTAGCACTCATTTCCATTTTTTTAGCTCTGAAAATCTTTGAAACTAAAGGAGACGAGGACTATTATTATGCACAAATTTCATAAATGAAATTTTGGCGAGTTTTTTTAAAAGTCAAACTACTCGAACCCGCCCAAATTTGGCGGGTCGCCGACTACGCCACCGACCACATAGGGATATGTACTCCTCCAAATCAACTTCTTAGCTTTAACCATGTTAAATGTCATTGTGATATATTTAACGATTTAAAAGTTACAAAATTATTTCCAAAAAATCTTTCTTGGCTTGTCTGCATGTGTTTGTTCTAGCTCATCAGGCTTTAACACTCATTTCCATTTATTTAGCTCTGAAAATCTTTGAAACTAAAGGAGACAAGGACTATTATTATGCACAAATTTCCTTGCCTCAATTCATAAATGAAATTTTGGCGAGTTTTTTTAAAAGTCAAACTACTCGAACCCGCCCAAATTTGGCGGGTCGCCGACTACGCCACCGACCACATAGGGATATGTACTCCTCCAAATCAACTTCTTAGCTTTAACCATGTTAAATGTCATTGTGATATCTTTAACGATTTAAAAGTTACAAAATTATTTCCAAAAAATCTTTCTTGGCTTGTCTGCATGTGTTTGTTCTAGCTCATCAGGCTTTAACACTCATTTCCATTTATTTAGCTCTGAAAATCTTTGAAACTAAAGGAGACAAGGACTAATATTATGCAAAAATTTCCTTGCCTCAATTCATAAATGAAATTTTGGCGAGTTTTTTTAAAAGTCAAATTACTCGAAGTGCCTAAATGTGGAGGGTCGCCGACTACGCCTCTGACCAGAATCTGTACTCCTCCAAATCAACTCCTTAGCTTTAACCATGTAAAATTTCATTGCGATATCTTTAACGATTTAAAATTTACAAAATTATTTCCAAAAAATCTTTCTTGGCTTGTATGCATGTGTTTGTTCTAGCTCATCAGGCTTTAACACTCATTTCCATTTATTTAGCTCTGAAAATCTTTGAAACTAAAGGAGACAAGGACTATTATTATAAACAAATTTCCTTGCCTCAATTCATAAATGAATTTCTTGCCAGTTTTTAAAAAGTCAAACTACTCGAAGTGCCCAAATTTGGAGGGTCGCCGACCACGCCCCCGACCACATAGGGATCTGTACTCCTCCAAATCAACTCCTTAGCTTTAACCATGTAAAATTTCATTGCGATATCTTTAACGATTTAAAATTTACAAAATTATTTCCAAAAAATCTTCCTATCAGAGGAGGTAAATTTTGGAGGGCCAACAGCTACAGCTGACCACATAGTTCGAATTTCTTCCTTCAAATCCATTCGAAAACATCTCAGCTTTAACTAAATTTAATAAAGTCAACTCTTACGGTTCAAATTTACAGAATTATTTCTAAAAACCGATTTGGACACACTAAATTTTTTGTTAATTTCTGTAGTAACAAGATAAAGTTTTAGCAAGAGTATTGAAAACAGAGTTGTTATATTGTAAACGAGTTATGAAAATAGCAAGTTTTGGTAACAGAGTTGTATATTACTTTTTTTGTTTACTTTTCAGTAACAATATTGAAATTGTCAGCGAGAGTATTTTACACAAAGTTGTTTTGTTGCAAAAAACAGAACATTTTAATAACAGAGTTGTGTTATTTTTGAAGTCAGCTTGTGTGTTAAGAGTATTTCTAACACAGAATTGTTATATTGTAAACAAAACATAAAAACAGGATGTTTTAGTAAATTCCATTTTTGTTTTGTTTACCTTTTTTAATAACAGAATATTTCAATAACAGAGTAGTGTTATTTATATTGTTGACTTTTAAGCCTGACAGTGTATCAAACACAGAATTGTTATATTATAAACAAACCGTAAAAACAGAACGTTTTAATAACAGAGTTGTGTTTTTTTATTTAACTTAACAGTATTTTTTGTTTTGTTTACCTTTTTTTAAAAACAGAATATTTCAATAACAGAGTAGTGTTATTTATATTGTTGACTTTTAAGCCTGACAGTGTATTAAACACAGAATTGTTATATTGTAAACAAATCATAAAAACAGAACGTTTTACTAACAGTGTTGTGTTTTTTGATTTAACTTAACAGTAATTTTTGTTTTGTTTACCTTTTTTAAAACACAATACAGTGTTACAGTGAGAGTATTTTTAAGCCGGATTGTTGTCGACAGTTTATCAGTTACACAGAGTTGTTATAGAGTAAATAAACTATAAAAACAGGTCCTTTTATGAACAGAGTTGTAATTTGTTGTATTTTAATAATGAAAAATAACTAAAATCAAATTCTTTTTAAATAAAAATCAATCACTTCCTATTATCCCCTCAATAAAAATGATCTTCTTCTTTTTATTGTTAATAATATTAACATTTAATTATATTATTTAACTAAAACAAACAATTAATTTGTAAGCAAAACACTCCTATATTTTGTTTACTGAAATTACTCTTATCTGTCCATCAAACAAGATCAATTTCATAGATCAAACCAATTAATGTAAAACATACTTAACTAAACAATAACACAACACAACAACAACAAAAATATATATATATTGTTTTCAATACTGGTGACAAACAGCAACTAAACAAAAACACACTTATCATACCCACAAAATCATTGACATTCAAATTAAATGTCCCGGCTGACGGTTAAATTTATAATAAGAAAAAATGTGTTTGTGTTTATATGCCTCAGAAATTTGACCCGTTACATGACAGCGGGATTTTTGGCATTTATGTCTATCTCATTTACTTTAATTTCCGGATTACTAGAATTGCGTCTGCGTTTTTTTTCAGTGGCTGACGAATCAATTTATCTATCGTGTTTGTTAAATTAATTTAATTTTTATTTAATGGTTTTGTTGTACATATCAAACAAATAAAAGAAAAAAAAGATAGAAGGCATTTTCATGCTTGATTGCAGATCATTTCACCAGTCAAACTTAAATAAATGTGTGAAATTTAAAACGTATTGTTCTTTCTTTTTTTTGCTTTAAATCAGACTTGATAATTTTTCCATGATGCCACGCAAAAAAAAAAAAAAAAATTAAGAAAATATTTATTGAAATTAATATTTTTTAAAATTCCATTAATTTTAACTGAGATTTTGCTAAATCTGTGTTTTAATTTGAAATTTCTTTTAATTAAAAAACATGATCAAGCAGCGTGTTTAAATTCATTTATTTCAAAAAATGTATACATTTAAGCGGGTTCTTTTAATTAATTATAGAAATATAGATGTGTTATATTCGAGATTATAGCAAAGTTTACAGTCAAGAATATAGTCCAGACGAAAGACCATAGACTATAGACTAGTTTATAGTCCAAGACTATAGACTAGTTTATAGTCTAAGACTATAGACTAGTTTATAGTCTAAGACTATAGACTAGTTTATAGTCTAAGACTATAGACTAGTTTATAGTCTAAGACTATAGACTAGTTTATAGTCTAAGACTATAGACTAGTTTATAGTCTAAGACTATAGACTAGTTTATAGTCTAAGACTATAGACTAGTTTATAGTCTAAGACTATAGACTAGTTTATAGTCTAAGACTATAGACTAGTTTATAGTCTAAGACTATAGACTAGTTTATAGTCTAAGACTATAGACTAGTTTATAGTCTAAGACTATAGACTAGTTTATAGTCTAAGACTATAGACTAGTTTATAGTCTAAGACTATAGACTAGTTTATAGTCTAAGACTATAGACTAGTTTATAGTCTAAGACTATAGACTAGTTTATAGTCTAAGACTATAGACTAGTTTATAGTCTAAGACTATAGACTAGTTTATAGTCTAAGACTATAGACTAGTTTATAGTCTAAGACTATAGACTAGTTTATAGTCTAAGACTATAGACTAGTTTATAGTCTAAGACTATAGACTAGTTTATAGTCTAAGACTATAGACTAGTTTATAGTCTAAGACTATAGACTAGTTTATAGTCCAAGACTATAGACTAGTTTATAGTCTAAGACTATAGACTAGTTTATAATCCAGAAGACTATAGACTAGTTTATAGTCCAGAAGACTATAGACTAGTTTATAGTCCAGAAGACTATAGACTAGTTTATAGTCCAGAAGACTATAGACTAGTTTATAGTCCAGAAGACTATAGACTAGTTTATAGTCCAGAAGACTATAGACTAGTTTATAGTCCAGAAGACTATAGACTAGTTTATAGTCCAGAAGACTATAGACTAGTTTATAGTCCAGAAGACTATAGACTAGTTTATAGTCCAGAAGACTATAGACTAGTTTATAGTCTAAGACTATAGACTAGTTTATAGTCCTGAGAAGTTTCCTATTAAAAAAAACCAGTAAAATCGTTAAAATATATTAAAAAATAAAGACTGATATGTGAAGCAACCACTAAGTTAAAACAAAAATCTTTCGTAAAGTTTTCAGACTGAAGTTTTGCCATGATATGCAGATGCATTTACTTCATTACCATTCCAAAATCGGTTCAGTAGTAAAAAAATTATAGGCAAAAACAAAACTCACTTAATGACTCATTAAGTGTTCTTGTATTGAATTTAAGAAAAACATTTATATATTGTGAGTGTATGTGTGAGAATGTTTGTATGAAACTTAACACGCATTTTTGGTGTTAATTTTCATATTTATTTTCATTTGAAAATGTTTATCGAAAAAATTCAAACGCTGAGATTTTCTAACGAATTCATTAATTTGAATAAAAACATGTGATTTGTTTAAAAAATTTTCTATTTAAATCGTGCGTTACTTTTCTTTGAATATTTTTATTATTTATTATTATTTTTTGTTTGGCGTAAGACGTTTAATTGTTATTTTTAAATTTTGTTAATTTCTTGCAAATATTTTTCGTTTATTTTTTATGTATGAAAAAGTTTATTAAAAAAAATAAGTGTTAATTTCTATAATAAATAAACTATAAAAGATCTAATTAATAAAGCAAGTTAGTGAATTGATAAAATAAAACAACAATATGGCAACCTTTATAAATAAAGAAATACACTTAAAAAAATTATAATATTATTTCTAACAAATAATTTCATTATCATAATCATTTTATACATTAATGATTATTAATATTTTTTAATCATATTTTTCCAACTTTTAGTTGTGCTGTCAGTTTCACTCAAATTCCATTCCATTTTCGAACGTCATAAAAAATGCTCTTGTTATTAAAGACAAGATAATTTCATATGTTATCGTACTTGTTTGGGCCAGTTATTATGGTACTTATATTTAAACTGATCAGATCATTCGATTTCATAATATTTTGTAAAGTAAACAAACTGATTTGTCAATAATCTTTTTTAAAGGTTTAATACCGATAAGTTAATTAAAATTGTATCGTGTGAACGAAATAGAAATTAAGGTCAATATTTATTATCTGATATATAAAATTTTAGTAGGGTAGGTTCAGCTTATTGATAAATACCCCCCAAAAAAATCGGTATCTCGATTAATCTATTGAGTCATTAATTAAGATAATCGATAATTTTTCCATTCTATTTTATAATTTATGGAAAAAAAATTCAGACACATTTATTTATAACTATTCGATAGACTGGTCTATACTAGTATATAGTCTGGATTATAAACTAGTATATAGTCTGGACTATAAACTAATCAATAGTCTGGACTATAAACTAGTCCATAGTATGGACTATAAACTAGTCAATAGTATGAACTATAAACTAGTCTATAGTCTTCTGGACTATAAACTAGTCTATAGTCTTCTGGACTATAAACTAGTCTATAGTCTTCTGGACTATAAACTAGTCTATAGTCTTCTGGACTATAAACTAGTCTATAGTCTTCTGGACTATAAACTAGTCTATAGTCTTCTGGACTATAAACTAGTCTATAGTCTTCTGGACTATAAACTAGTCTATAGTCGGGACTATAAACTAGTCTATAGTCTTGGACTATAAACTAGTCTATAGTCTTGGACTATAAACTAGTCTATAGTCTTGGACTATAAACTGGTCTATAGTCGGCACTATAAACTGGTCTATAGTCGGCACTATAAACTGGTCTATAGTCTGGACTATAAACTGGTCTATAGTCGGCACTATAAACTGGTCTATAGTCTGGACTATAAACTTGTCTATAGTCTGGACTATAAACTAGTCTATAGTCTTTACTATAAACTAGTCTATAGTCTGGATTATAAACTGGTCTATAGTCTGGACTATAAACTAGTCTATAGTCTGGACTATAAACTAGTCTATAGTCTGGACTATAAACTGGTCTATAGTCTGGACTATAAACTGGTCTATAGTCTGGACTATAAACTGGTCTATAGTCTGGACTATAAACTGGTCTATAGTCTGGACTATAAACTGGTCTATAGTCGGCACTATAAACTGGTCTATAGTCGGCACTATAAACTGGTCTTTAGCCTGGACTATAAAATAGTCTATAGACGGCACTATAAACTGGTCTATAGTCGGCACTATAAACTGGTCTTTAGCCTGGACTATAAAATAGTCTATAGACGGCACTATAAACTAATCTATAGTCGGCACTATAAACTAGTCTACTTTATACATTATAACTTAAATTTCTTTTCATCAGTAATTAAAAATTCACTTACAATGAATTCGAGCACGTTCTTTCTGATCCTCTTGTATTTGTTCAGCTTCCAAACGATGTTCAATATGATAATAAATACTGGCACCAAACATTAAATATGATATATAAAATATTAATAATAAAATCCAACGTTTGGGAGACATCATTCTATGTTCCTTTTTACCGGTCACAGCGGTGGCATTGGCACGTTCAACAAATTTTGATGGGGATGTTGTTTTAGAAGATTTTGCACTTTTATTACCGGATTTTGCAACACAATCACGACGTGATTGTGATGTTAAGATCGCGGGTGCTCTAGGATTACGGGTAAAAGGTAAAAATATATTAACCATATTTAATTTGTTTATTTTTGAAATTTATTTATATTTATTTTTTTGTTAATTTTTTTTAAATATTCTATTAGTTTATAGCATTTGTTAAGAATTTTGTTTCTTTTATTAGTAATAAAATTAAATAGAAATATTTCTTATTATTTTTTTGTTTTCCTTTTTTAGCTAAAAAATCACGTTTTTCCCTGTTTAACAGTCGTTTACTAACTGAAATAATATTTTGTTTCTCTTGAACAAAACAAAAAAAGTAATAACAAACATGTTTAAAATTGTTTCTTGTTGTTGTTGTTGTTGTTTTTTTCTTTATTTCTAAAGAATTGTTTCAGTTTAAATTAAATCGTGTAATCATATCAATAATTTCAGTTATCTGGTGCAATAAAATACAAAATGTCAATTAAAAAATTATTAGTTTAGTAGCAGAAAAAGAAAACAAAATTATGACTTTTTTTTTTAGCTGAAATATTTTATTATTTATGGAACCGAAACCACAAATCTTAATCTTTATCAAAAGTGCTTTAAGTTTTTTATTATTATTTTTTGGTTAAAGAAAAAATTCTAAATAAATGAAATGAAATAAAAAATAAAACTCATCAATTTTGTTAACATTTCATTTGGTGACGTTATAAATTAAGGGAATTTATTTATTTATATATTTATTTTATTGTAGTTAATTTAATAAAAAAATAATAATGAAAACAAAAGATTGATGGGTTTAGATTTGTTTATGGTGAAATGCAATTGAAAATGTTTATGAGGTTATTTGTCTTTATAACGGTAAATAAAAAAAAGCGCACATGATTTGTGTCATATTGAAGTTGTCACATTTAATGTGAAACACATGGTTGCATTAAAGGATAAAATCGTGTTGCCAATGTTTCACATGGATTTTCTATAGTTTTAACTTTAAACTATTCCATAGTCTGGAGTATAAAGAAGTCTATAGTTTCTTTTATAAATTAATTTATATTCTGCATTATAAATTGGTTAAATAACTGAGTTAAAAGTGTGGACTAGTCTGGACCGAAAAACTAGTCTACGGTCTGGATTATAAACTAGTCTTTAGTCTGGAAAATATAATAATAATGAAAACAAAAGATTGATGGGTTTAGATTTGTTTATGGTGAAATGCAATTGAAAATGTTTATGAGGTTATTTGTCTTTATAACGGTAAATAAAAAAAAAGCGCACATGATTTGTGTCATATTGAAGTTGTCACATTTAATATGAAACACATGGTTGCATTAAAGGATAAAATAGTGTTGCTAATGTTTCTATAGATTTAACTATAAACTATTCCATAGTCTGGAGTATAAACTAGATTTTAGTCTGAAGTATATTCCATAGCCTGGACTATAAACTATTTTATAGTCTGAAGTATAAAGAAGTCTAAAGTTTCTTTTAGAAATTAATCTTTACTCTGCATAATAAATTAGTATATTAAATAAGTCTATAGTGTGGACTATAAACTATTTCATAGTCTGGACTATAAACTATTCCATAGTCTGGACTATAAACTATTCCATAGTCTGGACTATAAACTATTCCATAGTCTGGACTATAAACTGTTCCATAGTCTGGACTATGGACTTATTCTATAGTCTGAAGTATAAAGATGTCTAAAGTTTCTTTTATAAATTAATCTTTATTCTGCATAATAAATTAGTACATTAAATTTAATCTAATAGTGTGGACTATAAACTATTCCATAGTCTGGATTATAAACTATTCCATAGTCTGGACTGTAACCCATTTTATAGTCTGAAGTATAAAGAAGTCTATAGTTTCTTTTATAAATTAATCTTTATTGTGCATAATAAATAAGTGCAATAAACTGGTCTAAAGTGTGGACTAGTCAGGACCAAATTCTGAATTATACACTAGACTATAGTCTGGACAAAAAATTAAAATATAGTCTGTATTATAAACTAGTCTTAAATTTTTACGAAATGATTAAATAAAATATTTTCAATATTCTAAAATATTTGATTATTAATTAAATTGAGCATTTTTTTAACACGCTCTAAATCCTTCATTTTTCTTGTTGCTTTTGTTATAATTATTTTTAAATATTTATTTAAATTATTTGTTAAAAAAAAACTACCAAATAAATTATTGCTAATAAATGATATGATAAATTATATCTTCGCCTGAAAAATTAGTTTAGTCAACAATTCATCCATTATGAAGCTTATGACGTAGTTAACAAATTACGTTTCCCTGAAGACAAACCCCAAGACAAATCAAATCAGGGTTTATAAAATTAAAGATAATAATTATTAAATAAATATTTATAAAAATATTTGTTAAATAATAACGAAAAATAACAGATGACAAAATCCAAAAAAAAAAAAATGTTCGGAAAATTAAATCGTAAATGTTTTATTATTATTGATATATAATTTGTATAAATAATAAAAAATTCTTTTAATTTTATTTAAACAATTTATTACATCTATTAATCACAACAATCTCAAGTGTTTTTTCTATGGGAAGAACAACAACAACAACAAAATTAATATTATCTTAAAAAGATATTAGAAATTTTATATAGAAAATAATAAAGGAAATTATCATTTAAAGTGTCTTTTAGAAATAATTATATTTTATATATTTATTTATTTATATTCTTTATTTTTAATATTTTTAATTAAATAAAAATTTACTTTAAATTTTTTTGTTTATTTTAAGTCTCTGGCAACTTTGTTTTAAATGTAAACAAACATTAGAAATGGCAGCCTCAACATCTTACAAAAGAGAGACAGAGAGAGAATAAAAGAATTAGCAAATAAGGAGTAAGTTCGAAAAATTCTCAACACACCTTAAAACTATTAAATCGAATTATTAAGTTAAAAGTTTATGTTAATCTGATTAAAATTAGTGACCAGAAAAAAGTGCATGCTAAAATTATTAAATGTTTTCAATAAAAACCCAACTAAGTCTTACAAAATAGTGGACCAAGCATTCAAGGAACTGCCGTGAAACTGTTTCTGGCTGAACTTGTTTGTTGATAGAAATCAAAAACAAACAAAACTGTTACAGGTAGAATGAATGTGGACCACATTATGTTTCTAAACCCAAAAAAAATTAAAACATTTTCAAAAGACCTTCTAAAACATCCTTGAGGAAAGCTGCCCAATTTGCTTAGTATGAACTAAAATTATTAAATATTTTCAACAAAACCCATCATGGTCCTACAAAAAGTCGGTCAAGAATTCAAAGACATAACCTCAAACTGTTTCCCATGCAAGAAAATAGTACCGAGAGAGTTTGTCTCTTAATAGAGAACCTGGTTCAGGTTAAAGAAAAAAATAAAAAGCTTCCAACACATGCTTGAGGAAAACAGCCTGGTTTGCTCAGTGCTTGATC
>PYHX02000495.1:85570637-85611305 GCA_004302925.2 Cochliomyia hominivorax | reverse complement strand
TGGTTGGACGGCTGCTAAAGCACCCACCACTTTAGCCAACAGGCCAGTGGTTTGTCTAAAGGCTTCGGCAGTTTCGAAAGATTTCTGACGATCAATGCGAGTAAGTTCAGTATCAGAGGAGGCATGCACCATAAAGGGTGAATTACCGGCCTCTACCAGATCATAGCATTCGGAAAAGGCACGTTTACGGCTGGGTATAGGCACTGGATCAACACGGATACATGGTGAGTTCAGGGCAAGAATTGGAACGGTGTAAGAGTGGTTCAAACTCTTCTTCATCCGTATAAACCGGCTGGAAGAAAAGAACAGAAATAGAGAGGGGAAAATAGAGAAATTAGAAATGAAAAATCAAAAGAATTTAAGAAATAATTTTTAAATTAACCTCTAAGTCGGACTACCAAAGACTAAACTTAGTGGTTTAATAGATCCTAAAATAAATAAATCTTAGACTAAACTGCTTATAAATAATTTTTGTCCCGGAAATTGGTGATAATAATGACAAATATTTAAATCCTATGAAAAGCAGAGTTTATTTAGTTTGTTATTATCCCATATCTTTTTATATTTTGTTTTATTTTTATATTACAATAATTCTTCCATACAATTTGAATATTTTACTTTAAACTTTTTCATTAAAGTTCTTTTTAATTCGTTTATTAATTTTAAACTTAAATTCTACTATTTGAACGTTTTTTTCATTAAAACATATGACTGGCAACACTGTTTTTATCTCAGATAAATAAAACCATGAATATTCTCTTTAAAAAGTACATTTCCGATTAATTTGCAATGAATTCAACTTAAACCGGATGTTGAATGTTAAGAAGCCATTAAAAGTAACAGTGAGATATATGGTGGTTTTAAACTTTACTTATTTAACATTTTTTCAATAAAACATGTTAAAGTTCTTTTTTAATTCGTTTTATTATTATTAAACTTAAATTCTACTATTTGAATGTTTTTTCATTAAAACATATGATTGGCAACACTGTTTTTATCTCAGGTAAACAAAAACATGAATATTCTCTTTAAAGACTACATTTCCGATTAATTTACAATGAATTCAACTCAAACCGGATGTTGAATGTTAAGAAGCCATTAAAAGTAACAGGTGGTTTTAAACTTTACTTATTTAACATTTTTTTCAATAAAACATGTTACTGGCAACACTATTTTCAACTCACATAAACAAAAACAAATAGCCAAATTGTTTTTTTTAACATTTATGAGCATACTTCCGCTCTATATTATTCTTAGAAGATAAGTGAGTAGCAATTTCCTTTTATGAGCGTATTTCCGTTTCATTTTGATATTAGAACGGAAGCGAGGAACCATTTAATTGATTTATCATTTCTGAGCACATTTCCGCTTTATTTTAATATTATAACGGAAATGAGCAGCCGTTTGATTTTTATGAGCACATTTCCGCTTTATTTTAATATCAGAACGGAAATGAGCAGCCGTTTGATTTTTATGAGAGGAAATGTGCGCTTTATTTTAATATTATAACGGAAATGAGCAGCCATTTGCTTTTTATGAGCACATTTCCGCTTTATTTTAATATTAGAACGGAAACGAGCAGCCGTTTACTTTTTATGAGCACATTTCCGCTTTATTTTAATATTAGAACGGATGTGAGCAACAAAATTATATTTCTTTGGGGATTTCAAAGTGATTTTGATTAATTTTTGACGGAAATAAGAATTTTTAAAGACATTTTTATGTAAAATGAAAGGAATTTATTGTGGTTTTACATGTTTTGGGAAAAATCTAAGGATTTTAAATATTTTCTATAATTTTTTTATGAAAATAAGAGGAAAATGTTTAAGGCTTAAAGAGATTTTTGCAAAGTTTTCATACAATATTTCAATTTCATTAGGTTTTTTAAAGGCCAAATGTTATATAAAGATAATTTTTAAGTATAAAAATATGTTTTTCGAAATCTTATAAGATTTTTTAACAGAAATTTAATATTTTATTAGAATTTTTAGGGAGTTTTGGAATATTTTGAATCGGGGATTATATATTTTTTATTATTTCTTTTGGTTACAATTTTTTGTGTTTGTTATTTTATTGATATTTTTATCAATACTTACACAAAAGGATCCTTCCTTAACGATTTTGCTAGAAAAATATCTAAGAGTAAGTATAAAATTATTTTATTTCTAAAAACTTCTCTTAAGAAATGATTATTTTAAACCCAAAATTAAAGAAATATTAAACCGAAATACAAAAATGTGCAAAATCACAAAAAATTTGCTAAAACTGAATAAAAACTGAATAAAGTGGTGCCATATTTAAATAAACAATAAATATCAGAAAATATATAAATAAAAATCCCCAAATAAATTGAAAAAAATATATATTTCAAAAATAAAACCCAATTGTGAAAACTCTTCATAAGAGAAAAAGAAAACATACAGATTTTAATACAAAAATATTATCTAAACCCATTTTTTTTGTTTAAAAATTAAATAAAATTATTAAATATTTAAATTTCTTCAAAATAAAAAATTTACCTTAAATTTCATTATGTATAATTCATTTAATATACGTCTTAGATAGCCGACATCTTTGGTAACACCACTCCATATGCGATGTTGAGTGGCTTTAATATTCGATGATAATTGTTGCTCCAATTGTGATAATTTTTTACTTTGTAAGCCTCTGTAAATTAAAGTAGGGAAATATTATAGTAAAGGAAGGGAATATATAACATTTTTAATTAAATATTTAAATTGGAAAAGGAGGGTAAATGAAGTTTTTTTTATTATTAAAAATTATGTTAAAATCCCATAACCTTAAAAATATGTTACCAAAAAATAAACATGTGTGAGAAACCCTTTTTTAATTTTTATTAAATTTTAATCCCAAATTCCCCTTTAAAAAGAAATATGTGGCAATAATTTTTGAGGAATGAGATCGAAAAATTCTTAACACATGTTTTTCATTAACCCAACGAGTATATTGTTAATCTGACTAATGAGAGGTGAGTGACCAGAAAAAAATGCGTACCCCAAGAAAAGTTGAACAAGCTACCGGGAGATGTTGTCCGTTCATAGAAAATTTGGTTCAGGCAGATGGAATGGTACATATGATGTTTCTAAAGCCAAAAAACTAGAAAACATTTTCAAAAAAGCTTCCAAAACCTCAGGAAAAAAACATCCCGATTTGCTCAGTGCTGTACGAAAAGTTACAGATAATGCAAGTTCAAATACATATAAGGCTCAAAATGTTCCTGAGAGCAAGGCTGCTCAAAATTTAGAAAGGACGCAAATTGAAGTTAAGTTTTTATTAAATATTCTTTTTGCATAAAAGATGACAAAACGTATGTTGTGGCCAGATTTTTCGCAACTTCCTGGTCAAAAATTGTATGTGGCTGATGCTCGAGGGAATGTTGAAAGGAAAGTTTAGGACCCAAAAGCAGTCAAAATTTCCCAAAAGTTCTTGTTATGAAAAGCAATATGCAGTTGCGGCAACAAGAGGTCAATCATTTGTTACAAGGGGCTCTAAAAATACTTTTCACTTCACTTTTATTAACATATACACATGTTGAGAATTTTTCAACCTCACTCCTTTTATAATAAAATTAAAATTAATTTTCCATTCAAATTATTAATTTTGTAAATTTTATTATGTGCAAAATTATTAATATAAAAATCTGTTATTAAAAAACAAACATTTAGAGAGGAGAAACTTGAATTATTTTTTTAAATACAGCGATTTTTTATTTAATTAAATATTTCCTTTTCAGTTTATTTAATTTTATTTAAATTATATTTAAATTTTCCTATTTTTATTTAAAATTTGTCTATTTTTTACTGAATATTATATCAAAAAATAAAAATTTATAACAAATTTTCATATTAAATTGAAAATACAACTTCTTTAAAAACATGGACATTTTCTTATTTTTTATTATATTTGTGTATTTTTTTAAAAATTTATTATTTATGCTATTTCTCCTGCATGTTATAAATAGTTTTCTTAAAAATTATTAATTAACAACTAAATTTTAACTAAACTTGTAAATTTGAAACTCAAATTATATTATTTTAACGTTTTTTTCATTAAAATATGTGACTGGCAACACTGTTTTTATCATATGTAAACAATAACAAATGGCCATGTTGTTTATTTTCTCATTTAAGAATACATTTCCGCTTTAATTGCAAATAAATTCAATTCAAACCGGATATTGAATGTTAAAAAGCCCTTAAAAGGAAGAGAGAGAGAGAGAGAGTGAGAATTGAATGAAGTATTAAATTTATCTATTTGAATTATTTCTAATAAAACATCTGATTGGCAACACTGTTTTTATCATATGTAAACAATAACAAATGGCCATGTTGTTTATTTTCTCATTTAAGTATACATTTCCGCTTTAATTGCAAATAAATTCAATTCAAACCGGATATTGAATGTTAATCCACTAAAAGTAAAATAGAGAGAGAATGGAATATGTTTTCTTGAATTGAAGAGAATATATAAAAGACAGGATATTTTACAAATTCTAAACAACCGGAAAATATCTGTTGAAGAGTCAAAACAAACCGGAAATAAATATTAATGCTGGCATTTATTTGCATTAACTTTAATTAAATTAAAGTTAATTTGCATTAACTTTAATTTAACCGGAAATCAAGTATTAAACTGACATTAAAAAAGAGAATGACTAAGAAATGATTTTAAAGAAAGCGAAATTATGTAATTTGAAACAATGACCGGAAATGGACTATTAGTCAATAAATGGTGAACATTGAATAAAAACTGAAATAAAGTAATTGAGAATCTAATGTGTTTTTGGAATTGACAAAATATAAAATTTAACAAATTTTGATTAACCGAAAATTAACTGTTGTAAAAACAATTCTAACCGGAAATAAAGATATGTACTGGCAGTAATTTGCACTAACTTCAATTTAACCGGAAATCAAATGTTAAGAAATCATTAAAAGTAATAGAGAGAGTGTGTTAAGATAGAAATACGTTGTAAAGAAAATCAAAAATGAAATTTAAAATGAATGAGAGCGAATTTCGCAAATTTATTAAACGGAAATAAACTCCTAAAAACCATTAAAATGTTAAATGAAAACTGGAAATAAAATGTTGAATATAAAGATTTAAAAAAAATTAAAATTTTATCAATCGCCTAAATGAACTTTGTGGTTATGCAATTAAAACCGGAAATTAAATTTTGGACAGTCTTAAAACTTGAGATAGAGTAAATTATGAAAGTCTAATGAAACATTTTAATGTTTATAAATAATTTTCTTGACTTTCTCTTTAAGAAAATTTAAATTAAATTGAAATAAGAAAAATTTATATTAAAAATTGTTAACCGGAAATGAAATTTAAAGATATTCCCAAAATAAAAAAGAGAGCACATATATTGAATAATAATCGGAAATAAAGTTTATAATTGAGAAAAAATTAAGAGTTTTTGAAGGAAATTTTTTAAAGTATTTTATGTTTGCATTTTCAAAAAAAAAAAAAAAAAATAAAAAAAAATAAAAAAAAAAAAATAAAAAAAGAATAAAAATAAAAATAAAATAAAATAAAATAAAATTTTTGTTTAGAAAATTAATAAATTTAATTACAATATTTATTTAAAAATCTGAAAATCAAGTGTTGGACAGCCATTTAACTTAAGAAATAGTAAAATTGTTTAATGGAATAAAAAGTTTAATAAATTTAATTAAATCGCTTATTTTACTAATTTTACATGCAATAAAATTTTAAGAGACTCTTAGAAAAAAAAAGAGATTCTAAGCCGGAAATCAAGTGATAGACAGCCATTAAACTTGGGGAATTTCTTATGAAAATTATAAAACTTAATTGAAATATTTATTTAAATAAAAAAAATAACCGAAAACAAACAAACTAAGAGACTCTGAGAAAAGCGGTAGAGTATATATATGCCGGAAATAAGATGTTGAACCACTAATAATCTTAATTAAAATACTATTTTCTGTTTTTTAATTTCTTCCGATTTTGAATTTTTTTTCTGGCTTTTAAAAATTAAAGAAGAAGACAACTGAATTGTAATAATAATTTCAATCAAATGAAGATTGGGGGTTTCGTTTTTAGTTTAAGGCGAATTGAATTGAATTGCTATTTTTATAGGGAATTGTAATTTATAGTCACTATTGTTTGATGATTTATAGTTTTCTTTATAAAAAAACAAAATAGATTATTGAACAGCAATTTCTAGATTTAATTAATTTATTCTTCAATTACATTTATCATCTCTCTAAATGTTTGTTAATTATTTTTTTTTAATTATATCACCTGCTATTCACATGTTTCTTTTGTTTATAACACCAGAAATATAAACCCTTGTTGATATTTTGAAAAAAAAATAAGAAATAAGAAATTATTTTATAATATTTTGACTCACCTTGTTATGAATGTCATTATCATTAAAAGATAACCCAAAGAGAATATAAACCAAACTATAACAAATATCTGATAAACCACAAACCAACCACCAAATTCTTTGGGCTACAAAAACAAGAATAATAAAATTAATTTTAACAATTTTGCCAAATAAATCAGAAATTCACAAAAAAATTCAGTCTTACCTGTTGTGGCTGAAAGGTGGGTACATAATCACCAAAACCTATGGTAGTGGTGGTAACATAAGAATAATAAAAAGCCAATGAGTAAGACCAACCCTCAAAGTAGGAAAACACCCATGAAGGTATTAATAAAAACAAAGCTATGCCGGGTACTAAAGCTATTAATATGGTAGAGATTAAACTTAATTGTGGTGGCACATAATGTTTGTCATTTGACATTTTGTACTTTTTATAACGATGATAAATCGACTGGAACTAAGGGGGAGAAAGAAAGTTATTTTTATGAAAATTTCATTTTCTTAAAACAAAATCTAAAACTTACTGTTTTTCCAAAATATTCACCTAAACCGGCAAATAATATACCATTCACTGGTATACCTATCACCGAATACACAATCATAATCATGCGTCCCAAAGTGGTGGTTGGTGAGATGTTGCCATAACCCACTGTGGAGCAGACGGTAAATGCAAAGAAAAATGCATGATAAAATGTCCATTTATAATATGGTTCGGAATCATCTTTAGAAGCATCTGTTACCGGTTTACCACAATAATCGGTAATACGTTCCAAAATTTCATTTTGTGTTGTAACATTTTTATCTTCCAATTGATCAATTAAATAAGCTGGAATAATAAGAAAATATTTAAAAATATTAATTAAATTTTAGATTTATTAAAAAAAATACTTAAAAATTATTTAAATTTTCTTTAGTTTTAAATATTTGAAAAGGTTTTTATTAACGCTTTCGCTTTCATTGTGTTTTGGTTTGTATTAAAACTATTGTTTTTTATATGGCAACACTATTAAGAGAGCTGAAAGTGGGAGAGAGAAAGAGAGAATTGACAATTGGTAAACAAACCTTAACAGAACTTTTGTGAACAGAAATATAAAAGTGTTTTACATTAATCAATTTCTAGCTAAATTTGACTAGAGGAAGCCAAGTTCAGGTTGAATTTTCAGCCAACTTATAAACCTCTTACACAAGCTTTCGGTATCTATGAAACCGTTATAACTTTAAGATTCACAAAAAGGTAAAAGGAAAAAGTAGTTGTAATGAAATTAAATATAAAAAAATAAAAATTTAATTTAGAATTTTTGTTTTGACCTAATTTTGACTAAATTTGTCTAAAGGAGGCAAAGTTTAGGTGGAATTTTCAGCAAATTTATAAACTTCTCACACAAGTATGAAAACTTTAGAACTTCAAGATTCACAATTTGTAAAGAAAATGTAAGAGAAATTAAGAAAATGTACAAATTTTCCTAATTTTTGACTAAATTTTTCTAGATGAAGCCAAACTACTCGAAGTGCCAAAATTTGGCGGGTCGCCGACTACGCCCCCGACCATATAGGGATCTGTACTCCTCCAAATCAACTTCTTAGCTTTAACCATGTTATATGTCATTGTGATATCTTTCACGTTTCAAAAGTTACAAAATTATTTCCAAAAAATCTTTCTTGGCTTGTCTGCATGTGTTTGTTCTAGCTCATCAGGCTTTAACACTCATTTCCATTTATTTAATTCCGACCACGCCCCCGACCAGATAGGTATCTGTACTCCTCCAAATCAACTTCTTAGCTTTAACCATGTTAAATGTCATTGTGATATATTTAACGATTTAAAAGTTACAAAATTATTTTCTAAAAATCTTCCTATCAGAGGAGGTAAATTTTGGAGGGCCAACATCTAACCCTAACCACATAGTTCGCATTTCTCCCTCCAAATCAACTCGAAAATATCTCTGCTTTAACTAAATTTAATAAAGACAAGTCTTACGGTTCAAATTTACAGAATTATTTCTAAAAACCGACTCGGACACACTAAATTTTTTGTTAATTTCTGTAGTAACAAGAAAAAGTTTTAGCAAGAGTATTGAAAACAGAGTTGTTATATTGTAAACGAGTTATGAAAATAAGAAGTTTTATTAACAGAGTTGTATATTACTTTTTTGTTTACTTCTTATTGAAATTGTCAGCGAGAGTATTTTACACAAAGTTGTTTTGTTGCAAAAAACAGAACATTTTAATAACAGAGTTGTGTTATTTTTGAAGTCAGCTTGTGTGTTAAGAGTATTTCTAACACAGAATTGTTATATTGTAAACAAAACATAAAAACAAGATGTTTTAGTAAATTCCATTTTTGTTTTGTTTACCTTTTTTAATAACAGAATATTTCAATAACAGAATAATGTTATTTGTATTGTTGACTTTTAAGCCTGACAGTATATCAAACACAGAATTGTTATATTATAAACAAAACGTAAAAACAGAACGTTTTACTAACAGTGTTGAGTTTTTTGATTTAACTTAACAGTATTTTTTGTTTTGTTTACCTTTTTTTAATAACAGAATTTTTCAATAACAGAGTAGTGTTATTTATATTGTTGACTTTTAAGCCTGACAGTGTATCAAACACAGAATTGTTATATTGTAAACAAACCATAAAAACAGAACGTTTTACTAACAGTGTTGTGTTTTTTGATTTAACTTAACAGTAATTTTTGTTTTGTTTACTTTCTAAAGCCGGATTGTTGTCGACAGTTTATCAGTTACACAGAGTTGTTATAGAGTAAACAAACTATAAAAACAGGTCCTTTTATGAACAGAGTTGTAATTTGTTGTATTTTAATAATGAAAAATAACTAAAATCAAATTCTTTTTAAATAAAAATCAATCACTTCCTATTATCCCCTCATTAAAAATCATCTTCTTCTTTTTATTGTTAATAATATTAAACATTTAATTATATTATTTAACTAAAACAAACAATTAATTTGTAAGCAAAACACTCCTATATTTTGTTTACTGAAATTACTCTTATCTGTCCATCAAACAAGATCAATTTCATAGATCAAACCAATTAATGTAAAACATACTTAACTAAACAATAACACAACAACAACAACAACAACAAAAAATATATATATATTGTTTTCAATACTGGTGACAAAAAGCAACTAAACAAAAGCACACTTATCATACCCACAAAATCATTGACATTCAAATTAAATGTCCCGGCTGGCGGTTAAATTTATAATAAGAAAAAATGTGTTTGTGTTTATATGCCTCAGAAATTTGACCCGTTACATGACAGCGGGATTTTTTTGGCATTTATGTCTATCTCATTTACTTTAATTTCCGGATTACTAGAATTGCGTCTGCATTTTTTTTTCGTTTTTTTCAGTGGCTGACGAATCAATTTATCTATCGCGTTTGTTAAATTAATTTAATTTTTATTTAATGGTTTTGTTGTACATATTAAACAAATAAAAGAAAAAAAAGATAGAAGGCATTTTCATGCTTGATTGCAGATCATTTCACCAGTCAAACTTAAATAAATGTGTGAAATTTAAAACGTATTGTTCTTTCTTTTTTTGCTTTAAATCAGACTTGATAATTTTTCCATGATGCCACGCAAAAAAAAAAAAAAAAAAAAAAAAAAAAATTAAGAAAATATTTATTAAAATTAATATTTTTTAAATTCCATTAATTTTAACTGAGATTTTGCTAAATCTGTGTTTTAATTCGAAATTTCTTTTTATTAAAAAACATGATCAAGCAGCGTGTTTAAATTCAATTATTTAAAAAAATGTATACATTTAAGCGGGTTCTTTTAATTAATTATAGAAATACAGATGTGTTATATTCGAGATTATAGCAAAGTTTACAGTCTAGAATATAGTCCAGACGAAAGACCATAGACTACTTTATAGTCCAGACTATAGACTAGTTTATAGTCCAAGACTATAGACTAGTTTATAGTCCAAGACTATAGACTAGTTTATAGTCCAAGACTATAGACTAGTTTATAGTCTAAGACTATAGACTAGTTTATAGTCTAAGACTATAGACTAGTTTATAGTCTAAGACTATAGACTAGTTTATAGTCCAGGACTATAGACTAGTTTATAGTCTAAGACTATAGACTAGACTAGTTTATAGTCCAAGACTATAGACTAGACTAGTTTATAGTCCAAGACTATAGACTAGACTAGTTTATAGTCCAAGACTATAGACTAGTTTATAGTCCAAGACTATAGACTAGTTTATAGTCTAAGACTATAGACTAGTTTATAGTCTAAGACTATAGACTAGTTTATAGTCTAAGACTATAGACTAGTTTATAGTCTAAGACTATAGACTAGTTTATAGTCTAAGACTATAGACTAGACTAGTTTATAGTCCAAGACTATAGACTAGACTAGTTTATAGTCCAAGACTATAGACTAGACTAGTTTATAGTCCAAGACTATAGACTAGACTAGTTTATAGTCCAAGACTATAGACTAGACTAGTTTATAGTCCAAGACTATAGACTAGACTAGTTTATAGTCCAAGACTATAGACTAGACTAGTTTATAGTCCAAGACTATAGACTAGACTAGTTTATAGTCCAAGACTATAGACTAGACTAGTTTATAGTCCAAGACTATAGACTAGACTAGTTTATAGTCCAAGACTATAGACTAGACTAGTTTATAGTCCAAGACTATAGACTAGACTAGTTTATAGTCCAAGACTATAGACTAGACTAGTTTATAGTCCAAGACTATAGACTAGACTAGTTTATAGTCCAAGACTATAGACTAGACTAGTTTATAGTCTAAGACTATAGACTAGTTTATAGTCTAAGACTATAGACTAGTTTATAGTCTAAGACTATAGACTAGTTTATAGTCTAAGACTATAGACTAGTTTATAGTCTAAGACTATAGACTAGTTTATAGTCTAAGACTATAGACTAGTTTATAGTCTAAGACTATAGACTAGTTTATAGTCTAAGACTATAGACTAGTTTATAGTCTAAGACTATAGACTAGTTTATAGTCTAAGACTATAGACTAGTTTATAGTCTAAGACTATAGACTAGTTTATAGTCTAAGACTATAGACTAGTTTATAGTCTAAGACTATAGACTAGTTTATAGTCTAAGACTATAGACTAGTTTATAGTCTAAGACTATAGACTAGTTTATAGTCTAAGACTATAGACTAGTTTATAGTCTAAGACTATAGACTAGTTTATAGTCTAAGACTATAGACTAGTTTATAGTCTAAGACTATAGACTAGTTTATAGTCTAAGACTATAGACTAGTTTATAGTCTAAGACTATAGACTAGTTTATAGTCTAAGACTATAGACTAGTTTATAGTCTAAGACTATAGACTAGTTTATAGTCTAAGACTATAGACTAGTTTATAGTCTAAGACTATAGACTAGTTTATAGTCTAAGACTATAGACTAGTTTATAGTCTAAGACTATAGACTAGTTTATAGTCTAAGACTATAGACTAGTTTATAGTCTAAGACTATAGACTAGTTTATAGTCTAAGACTATAGACTAGTTTATAGTCTAAGACTATAGACTAGTTTATAGTCTAAGACTATAGACTAGTTTATAGTCTAAGACTATAGACTAGTTTATAGTCCAGACTATAGTCTAATTTATATATAGTTTCCTATTAAAAAAAACCAGTAAAATCGTTTCAGTATATTAAAAGATATAAAACGATATCTGAGGTAACCTCTAAATTTAAAGTTGTCAGACTGAAGTTTTGCCATGATATGAAGATGCATTTACTTCATTACCATTCCAAAATCGGTTCAGTGGTAAAAAAGTTATAACTTACTTAATGACTCATTAAATGTTCTTGTATTGAATTTAAGAAAAACATTTATATATTGTGAGTGTATGTGTGAGAATGTTTGTATGAAACTTAACACGCATTTTTAGTGTTAATTTTCATATTTATTTTCATTTGAAAATGTTTATCAAAAAAATTCAAAAGCTGAGATTTTCTAACGAATTCATTAATTTGAATAAAAACATGTGATTTGTTTAAAAAATTTTCTATTTAAATCGTGCGTTACTTTTCTTTGAATATTTTATTATTTTTATTATTTATTACCTTTTTTATTTATTATTATTTTTTGTTTGGCGTAAGACGTTTAATTGTTATTTTTAAATTTTGTTAATTTCTTGCAAATATTTTTCGTTTATTTTTTATGTATGAAAAAGTTTATTTAAAAAAAAGAAGTGTTAATTTTTATAATAAATAAACTATAAAAGATCTAATTAATAAAGCAAGTTAGTGAATTGATAAAATAAAACAACAATATGGCAACCTTTATAAACAAAGAAATACACTTAAAAAAATTATGATATTATTTCTAACAAATAATTTCATTATCATAATCATTTTATACATTAATGATTATTAATATTTTTTAATCATATTTTTCCAACTTTTAGTTGTGCTGTCAGTTTCACTCAAATTCCATTCCATTTTCGAACGTCATAAAAAATGCTCTTGTTATTAAAGACAAGATAATTTCATATGTTATCGTACTTGTTTGGGCCAGTTATTATGGTACTTATATTTAAACTGATCAGATCATTCGATTTCATAATATTTTGTAAAGTAAACAAACTGATTTGTCAATAATCTTTTTTAAAGGTTTAATACCGATAAGTTAATTAAAATTGTATCGTGTGAACGAAATAGAAATTAAGGTCAATATTTATTATCTGATATATAAAATTTTAGTAGGGTAGGTTCGGCTTATTGATAAATACCCCCCAAAAAAATCGGTATCTCGATTAATCTATTGAGTCATTAATTAAGATAATCGATAATTTTTCCATTCTATTTTATAATTCATGGAAAAAAAATTCAGACACATTTATTTATAACTATTCGATAGACTGGTCTATATACTAGTATATAGTCTGGACTATAAACTAGTCTATAGTCTTGGACTATAAACTAGTCTAGAGTCTTGGACTATAAACTAGTCTATAGTCTTGGACTATAAACTAGTCTATAGTCTTGGACTATAAACTAGTCTATAGTCTTGGACTATAAATACTAGTCTATAGTCTTGGACTATAAACTAGTCTATAGTCTTGGACTATAAACTAGTCTATAGTCTTGGACTATAAACTAGTCTATAGTCTTGGACTATAAACTAGTCTATAGTCTTGGACTATAAACTAGTCTATAGTCTTGGACTATAAACTAGTCTATAGTCTTGGACTATAAACTAGTCTATAGTCTTGGACTATAAACTAGTCTATAGTCTTGGACTATAAACTAGTCTATAGTCTTGGACTATAAACTAGTCTATAGTCTTGGACTATAAACTAGTCTATAGTCTTGGACTATAAACTAGTCTATAGTCTTGGACTATAAACTAGTCTATAGTCTTGGACTATAAACTAGTCTATAGTCTTGGACTATAAACTAGTCTATAGTCTTGGACTATAAACTAGTCTATAGTCTTGGACTATAAACTAGTCTATAGTCTTGGACTATAAACTAGTCTATAGTCTTGGACTATAAACTAGTCTATAGTCTTGGACTATAAACTAGTCTATAGTCTTGGACTATAAACTAGTCTATAGTCTTGGACTATAAACTAGTCTATAGTCTTGGACTATAAACTAGTCTATAGTCTTGGACTATAAACTAGTCTATAGTTTTGGACTATATTTGTTTTCCTTTTTTAGTCTTGGACTATAAACTAGTCTATAGTCATGGACTATAAACTAGTCTATAGTCATGGACTATAAACTAGTCTATAGTCATGGACTATAAACTAGTCTATAGTCATGGACTATAAACTAGTCTATAGTCATGGACTATAAACTAGTCTATAGTCATGGACTATAAACTAGTCTATAGTCTTGGACTATAAACTAGTCTATAGTCTTGGACTATAAACTAGTCTATAGTCTTGGACTATAAACTAGTCTATAGTCTTGGACTATAAACTAGTCTATAGTCTTGGACTATAAACTAGTCTATAGTCTTGGACTATAAACTAGTCTATAGTCTGGACTATAACTAGTCTATAGTCTGGACTATAAAATAGTCTATAGTCGGCACTATAAACTGGTCTATAGTCGGCACTATAAACTGGTCTATAGCCTGGACTATAAAATAGTCTATAGACGGCACTATAAACTAATCTATAGTCGGCACTATAAACTAGTCTACTTTATACATTATAACTTAAATTTCTTTTCATCAGTAATTAAAAATTCACTTACAATGAATTCGAGCACGTTCTTTCTGATCCTCTTGTATTTGTTCAGCTTCCAAACGATGTTCAATATGATAATAAATACTGGCACCAAACATTAAATATGATATATAAATATTAATAATAAAATCCAACGTTTGGGAGACATCATTCTATGTTCCTTTTTACCGGTCACAGCGGTGGCATTGGCACGTTCAACAAATTTTGATGGGGATTTTGTTTTAGAAGATTTTGCACTTTTATTACCGGATTTTGCAACACAATCACGACGTGATTGTGATGTTAAGATCGCGGGTGCTCTAGGATTACGGGTAAAAGGTAAAAATATATTAACCATATTTAATTTGTTTATTTTTGAAATTTATTTATATTTATTTTTTTGTTAATTTTTTTTTAAATATTCTATTAGTTTATAGCATTTGTTAAGAATTTTGTTTCTTTTATTAGTAATAAAATTAAATAGAAATATTTCTTATTATTTTTTGTTTTCCTTTTTTTAGTTAAAAAATCACGTTTTTCCCTGTTTAACAGTCGTTTACTAACTGAAATAATATTTTGTTTCTCTTGAACAAAACAAAAAAAGTAATAACAAACATGTTTAAATTTGTTTCTTGTTGTTGTTGTTTTTTCTTTATTTCTAAAGAATTGTTTCAGTTTAAATTAAATCGTGTAATCATATCAATAATTTCAGTTATCTGGTGCAATAAAATACAAAATGTCAATTAAAAAATTATTAGTTTAGTAGCAGAAAAAGAAAACAAAATTATGACTTTTTTTTTAGCTAAAATATTTTATTGTTTATGGAACCGAAACCACAAATCTTAATCTTTATCAAAAGTGCTTTAAGTTTTTTATTATTATTTTTTTGTTAAAGAAAAAATTCTAAATAAATGAAATGAAATAAAAAATAAAACTCATCAATTTTGTTAACATTTCATTTGGTGACGTTATAAATTAAGGGAATTTATTTATTTATATATTTATTTTATTGTAGTTAATTTAATAAAAAAATAATAATGAGAACAAAAGATTGATGGGTTTAGATTTGTTTATGGTGAAATGCAATTGAAAATGTTTATGAGGTTATTTGTCTTTATAACGGTAAATAAAAAAAGCGCACATGATTTGTGTCATATTGAAGTTGTCACATTTAATGTGAAACACATGGTTGCATTAAAGGATAAAATAGTGTTGCCAATATTTCACATGAATATTCTATAGTTTGAACTATAAACTATTCTATAGTCTGGAGTATAAATTAGATTTTAGTCTGAAGTATAAAGAAGTCTAAAGTTTCTTTTATAAATTAATCTTTATTCTGCATAATAAATTTGTACATTAAATAAGTCTATAGTGTGGACTATAAACTATTCCATAGTGTGGACTATAAACTATTCCATAGTCTGGACTATAAACTATTCCATAGTCTGGACTATGAACTTATTTTATAGTCTGAAGTATAAAGAAGTTTATAGTTTCTTTTATAAATTAATCTTTATTGTGCATAATAAATATGTGCAATAAACTGGTCTAAAGTGTGGACTAGTCTGGACCAAATTCTGAATTATACACTAGACTATAGTCTGGACAAAAAATTAGAATATAGTCTGTATTATAAACTAGTCTAAAGTTTTATGAAATGATTAAATAAAATGTTTTCAATATTTGATTATTAATTGAATTGATTTTTTTAACACGCTCTAAATCCTTCATTTTTCTTGTTGCTTTTGTTATAATTATTTTTAAATATTTATTTAAATTATTTGTTAAAAAAACTACCAAATAAATTATTGCTAATAAATGATATGATAAATTATATTTTCGTCTGAAAAATTAGTTTAGTCAACAATTCATCCATTATGAAGCTTATGACGTAGTTAACAAATTACGTTTCCCTGAAGACAAACCCCAAGACAAATCAAATCAGGGTTTATAAAATTAAAGATAATAATTATTAAATAAATATTTATAAAAATATTTGTTAAATAATAATGAAAAAGAACAGATGACAAAACCCAAAAAAATAAAAAATGTTCGGAAAATTAAATCGTAAATGTTTTATTATTATTGATATATAATTTGTATAAATAATAATTTTATTTAAACAATTTATTACATCTATTAATCACAACAATCTCAAGTGTTTTTTTCTATGGGAATTACAACAACAACAAAATTAATATTATCTTAAAAAGATATAAGAAATTTTATATAGAAAATAATAAAGGAAATTATCATTTAAAGTGTCTTTTAGAAATAATTATATTTTATATATTTATTTATTTATATTCTTTATTTTTAATATTTTTAATTAAATAAAAAATTTACTTTAAATTTTTTTGTTTATTTTAAGTCTCTGGCAACTTTGTTTTAAATGTAAACAAACATTAGAAATGGCAGCCTCAACATCTTACAAAAGAGAGACAGAGAGAGAGATTAAAAGAGTTAGCAAATAAGGAGTAAGTTCAAAAGATTCTCAACACACCTTAAAACTATTAAATCGAATTATTAAGTTAAAAGTTTATGTTAATCTGATTAAAATTAGTGACCAGAAAAAAGTGCATGCTAAAATTATTAAATGTTTTCAATAAAAAACCAACTAAGTCTTACAAAATAGTGGGCCAAACATTCAAGGAACTGCCGTGAAACTGTTTCTGGCAGAACTTGTTTGTTGATAGAAAACAAAAACAAACAAAACTGGTACAGTTAAAATGAATGTGGACCACATTATGTTTCTAAACCCAAAAAAAATTAAAACATTTTCAAAAGACCTTCTAAAACATCCTTGAGGAAAGCTGCCCAATTTGCTTAGTATGAACTAAAATTATTAAATATTTTCAACAAAACCCAGCATGGTCCTACAAAAAGTCGGTCAAGCATTCAAAGACATAACCTCAAACTGTTTCCCATGCAACAAAATAGTACCGAGAGAGTTTGTCTCTTAATAGAGAACCTGGTTCAGGTAAAAGAAAAAAATAAAAAGCTTCCAACTCATGCTTGAGGAAAGCAGCCTGGTTTGCTCAGTGCTCGATCTGTTCAGTACGAAAAGTTGAAGCTAAAACATATTAAAAAAAAAAAAAAAAGCTCGAAGGGGCTCTAAATAATGAGAGTCCAGAAAAGAGAGCACAGAAATTCTTGTTGCATAATGGATGACGAAACGTATGTTCTGATAGATTTTTCAAAACTTCCTGGTCAAAATTTGTATGATGCTGATTCTCGATAGAAAGTTTAGGACCTAAAAACAGTGAAAATTTCTGAAGGACTTCTTGGTATTGACAAACACTATACAGTTGTGGCAAAAGAAGTCAATCACTTGCTAAAGCAGTCGATAAATACTAAAATTTGCATCAAAGAATGTTTACAAAAAAAGGCTGCTTCCATTCATAAGACTTTATAATGTGTCTAGTTATTTTTGGTTGGACTTGGCATTCTGTCACTGTGGTAAACAAGAACAATAATGTGGTCGTTGTCTTTGTCCCGGACAGAGACATGTCCACAAGTCTAAAGAAAATTTTTAGACTTGTTTTAAGTTCTCAAATCGTAAATTATCCCAATAAGTATTACTTGCGAGACGGTCCTTATAATGATGGCATGTTCATCTGAGTGAAATGGCTACGAATGGCATACACTGTAATGCAGAAAAATGGCGGCCTTTGAAAGAGCAAGAGAGTTAGCCAAGATGTAAACAAAAGTTTAAATGTAAACAAATTATTTGTAATGTCAAAAGAGAGAGAGAGGAGAGTCAGAGAAAAAAAATACTATTTATAGTTCTTATTATAAATCAAAAGCGCATAAATTGTGGACAATATTCACATACACTGTAAACGACATCTGCTCTCTCATCAATTTAAGCAGATCGAGCCTTCGTTTCAATGTAAGTTTTGCAGCTTCACTCACACGAAAACAAATGTGTAATAGTGTAGGTGGGCAGCTCTGATCATAACAGTAAAATGCCGGCAATTTGAAAGAGAATAGATGTCACAAAATGAAGGATGTAAACAAGGAGATTTAAAATTTTTCCACAAGAATTTTTAAATTAATATTATGTTGCTAATTGTTTTATAAAAAAATATATCAACATAAATAATTTGTTTATTTGTTTATATGATTAATTAAGATAATAAACTTATTAACAATCACGTTTCAATTCAAAAAGTACAAAACCGCAAAATTATCGCCATAAATCAAAGATTAAATTCAATGTGAACTCAACAAAAAAAAATTTCCCCTAAAAATAATCACTAAATTAAAAAAAATTTCATAATATTGTTTCACTTGTTTTCAAGAAAACAAAACATAAGTAATAAAAAACCAATTAACCATTTAATCAAACTGATTAAAAACAAGAGGTCTATAGAATTAAACGTAATAAAATGAACATTAATTGAAAATTACAAATTAAAAAAATAAAAAATTTTAATTTTGATAAATCAGAATATATAATTTGAGACAAAAAAGTAAATATTATATAGATTAACAGGGCTAGACCGGTCCAATCTCAAACAAGTAAGAATGCTATATTCTGCTATGCCGAATCTTCAATACCCGCCACCACAAATTTATGTGAAGTTAATACTTTAGCTTCCGTAGATATACATTTACACACACAGCAAAAAATATATACATTATGGGATCTGAAATAAATCATTTTTAGCGTTACACACAGAATGACAAAGTTAATAGACTCTCTTCACCAGTTGTATTGTGGAGGGTAAAAAAAAAAAAACAAAAATATGCTTGTTATAACCTCAAAACAGTTTTCCGAGAAGGGGTCTTATATGGGAGCTACAACAAAATTTGGACCAAGATTATTCATATTTATAATACACTTTGATTAAAGTTAGAAAAGATAAATTTTAATGGAATTGATCTTTATTTAATTGCTTTATAAGCTCAAACCCGTTTTTCGGGAAGTGGCGTTATATGGGAGTTATAGGAAAATTTGTACCGATATAGGGCAAATTAATATAATTTCTTCAGAACAGTTAGCAAAATAATTGTGTCGAATTTCAATAGAATTGATCTTTATTTACTCGTTTTATAAGCTGAAAACTGTTTTCGGTGGGGGGTCTGATATGGAAGCTATCAGAATCTTGAGGTTGTTTCAGATATCGGATTAAATAGCAAACTGCTTAGGACAATAACAAATTATTCTAAGCGTGAGAATGTTTCCAACAGACAGACAGACAGACAGACAGACAGACAGACAGACGGACATAGCTTAGTCGACTCAGTTTTTGATTTGATGCAATAATACATATACATTGTAGGGTCTGAGATGATTCCTTTTTGGCGTTACACACGGAATGACAAACTTAATACACCCTCACCACTTGTGATCGTGGAGGGTATAAAAATGCCTTAAACATTTTTCTTTTTTAAAAATTAAGGACTTTTACGAAAAAATCAAATACAACAGGGATTTTTCTTGAAATCTCCTTCTAAATGACAAAACAAATCCATGTGGCAACTCTGTATAACTGTTCTTGTTTACAATTTTGTTTACTTTATTTCTCCTTAAAGTTTGTTCTAATTAACTCTTTGTTTACATTTGCTCTCTCACTAATAAATTCTATTACTATTTACATATTTTCGTCTCTCTCTCTTTCTTCCTCTCTCAATGTAAGTTGCCTTCATTATTGCCAGATTGGACGATTTATCGTCATTTTGATGATTTTATGAGCCAAAAATGGGCGATTTACATCTTAAATTTGATGATTCACGAGAGATTGCGATACTTTGAGTGAAGTAACAAAAAATTATATGTACGACTGCTGAATGAGGGAGCAGCTGTCGTTTACATTGTACATTTAAAATAAGCAGCATTTAAGAGTTTTACTTCTCGTATCGGGATATTTTTCTTTTTGACATCTCTGGACTAAAGTAAAACCCAACCTTTTCAATGCGCTTCTAAAAATGTCCTAATAAGCCAATTCAAGTCGTTTTCTACTGCAACGATTATTTGACGGTTTCCAAAAAGTAAATTTGACGATTTTTTCCCTCCAAATCTAAAGATTTTTGTCCAAAATTATCTGGCAACTATGGTTGCCATCACAAGTGGTGAAGAGGGTATATTAACTTTGTCTTTCCATATGTAACGCTACGAAAGAATCATCTCAGACCCCATAATAAATATAAATTCTTGCATCATATCAAAAATATGAGAGTGCCTGTCTGTTGTTGGCACTCTAACGTCCCCAATAATTGATAGAGCTCAATGAAATTTGACCAAAGTATTTGTTACAGTCCTGAAAGTTTTCCTATTTAAAAGCAGCAAAATCGGTTTAGTATATTAAAAGATATAGAGCAATATCTGAGGCAACCTTTAATTCAAGCGAAGGATTTTCGAAAAATTCTCAATTATAAATCGATAAATTTCAATGAAATTTCACCATAATATTAAGTTATATGTACTTCATTACCATTCCAATAATTAATTCATAAAATCGGTTCAGTAGAAAAAAAGTTATAGTCAAAAATATAACTAATTTTATGACTCATTAGTGATTCTGTATTATATTTTAGAACAACTTATATTGTATACGTTTTAGTGTGTATGTGTGAGTGTGTATGTGTGATTGTGTATGTATGAAATATAACGTATTAACTTCACACGCATTTGTGGTGAAGGGTATGAAAGATTCGGCATAGCTGAATATAACATTTTAACTGATTTTATTTACTTTTATGTCGAGAGTTGCCACATGTAATTTTTTTTTGGTATACTCTCTCTCTCTCCTCCCTCTCCCTCTCTCTTTATCACTTTTAAAGTTATATTGCTTATAATCTTTATAAATTTAAAGAAAATTCTTATCAATTGCATTTAATTTCTATAAAATTCATAATTGCAAACAAACGCTTTAACATGCTCAGACACGATTATTTTGAAAATTATTTCCTTTTAATCATTTTATTGATAATTTTAAAAACATTTATTAATGATGTTTCAGTTTTATTAACAAGATTTGATAAGATTTCTTCAATATATATATATATAGATTTATATAAATAATTAAATAAATTAAAGCGAAAGTTCAATGGTACTTTTATTTGTCCTCATTCGAGACTAGAATCTGGTCACCAGAATTGCCTATAAATTAGCATTTAGCCTCGAGTATATATTCTAAATATTCGACTATATAACTTTAAACCAACTTTTACTCTAAACTATATAATTTTGAATTTAATCCAGTTTATAGATCAGACTATAAGAAAGTTTTTTGTCTAGAGCAGAGGTGTCCAAAATACAGATTTTCCGACTCGCAAGGTTACATCTCACACAAACTGCTAAGAACAGTTCATTTGACTTCATGTAAGTGAAGCAGCATTGAATTAATGCTTCTCAAATTGATGAGAGAGCAGCCGTCATTAATAGAGCAGAAGCACATGTGCGTCTGTTTCCCACACTATAGAGATTTCCAATAGTCAGGATAACTCTATTTTTGGGCACCTGTAATTTGGAATAAAGAAAGTTATTAGTGTTTACTATCTCTGGGTCTCCTCTATCACCTGTTAACATCACAAACATGTTTACATTCACAAAAAGTTGGCCAAGCATGCAAAGATCTACCCTAAAACTGTTGCCAATGCAATTAAAAAGTACCGGGTGAGCTTGTTCCTTAATAGAAAACCAGGTTCAGGTAAATGAAATAAAGTCAAACAATAAAAATCATTTTCAAAAGAGCTTCCAACAAATCCTTTAGGAAAGCAGCCTGATTTGCTCAGTGATTGAACTAAAAGATACAAAGAGCAAGACTCAAATGCAGCACAAGTACGAAAAGTTAGAGTCCAAAACTGAGTCCAGAAATTGAAGTCAAATTTCTAAATAAATATTCTTGGTGCATAATGGATAACGAAACGTATGTTCTGTCAGATTTTTTGCAACTTACAAGACGACTATTGTATGTTTCTGATGCTCAAGAGAATATTGAAGAAGCATTCTCCCAAGCATTCCGAAAAAACTTGTTGGTATGACAAGCAAATGGTTCAATGGCTTTAAAATAAAGAATTACATCAAGGAACGTTTACTAAAAAGGTTGCTTCCATTCATAAGACTTCATAATGTGTCCACTTACAAGCCCTTGAGTGGTACAAAAACCTCACTTGATACAAATACCTCAGGTATTTGTACCAAGTGAGGCAAATCCTCCAAACTGCTCGTAGCTAAGGCCAGTGCAAATATATTAAGCTCTAGTTAAAAGAGTATTGAAGAGCACATAAAACGCATGGTAGACCTGTTCGAGTAAAGTTACAGAAAGCACTATAAAAACGTTAATGGGTCAATGGGAAGGGTTTCCGAAAAAATTTCAACATTTCTTCACTTGCGATAAAAACTATAAATATTTTCTAGTAAATTATAATAATTTCAATCAAATAAAAAATTGAGGTATATGGATGCATATTAAGAATTTTTCGATCACACTCCTTATTTTAAAAACATAAAACATCATTTATTCCAATTAGCATTTTTCACGCTTTTTCTTTTTTTATCAAATAAAATGATGATGTAAATGCAGAGTCAACATTACACATGTTTTTGTTTATATTTCAGCTAAGAGAACTGTTGTGTTTACACTAACAATTTTCTGCTGTTTGTTAACTCTCTCTATCTCTAATCTAAAATGTTAAGATTGTCATTTTTAAATTTTGTTTACATTGTGTATTCCTTCTGACCAGCTAGGATTTTGTAAGTCATTTAAGGTATATTTATGCTTAATTTTATTAAAATATCTCTAAAAGTTACAGAACCAAAGCAAACATCACTTTAAAACCCATCTGCAGTGATGCAAATTGTTGGTATCATTGTTTTTGTTTATATTAAAGAAATAAACCGTTAGTTTAATATAAACATAAACAACTACAAGAATGCAAATGAGAAGAGAATTGTTTACAAAATACAAAAACCGTTATTTTTATGTAAACATAAACAAATAAAAAAACATTCAAAAACAGTTATTTAATGTAATGTAAACATAAACAAATGAATAAGAAGTAAACAAAAAAAATGAGTGCTGAGCAAGAGAGGGTCAGAGACAAAAAATGTCATTATTAGTATTGGGTTAAGTGTTGTTTATAAAGTTTAATAACAAGGTTAGTTAATTTACACTTCAAAAAAGCGCTGCAGCTGCAAAAACAAAATGAAAATATATGGAAGAAAACAATCTCCTATTTACTGTTTCGTTTTGCTTATCATTATCACTTAATTTTGTAATATTTATTTAAAATAAATAAATTATATACAAATAAAACTTAAGTTATCAATTAAAGAGTGTGAAAATATTTTATATATTTTATTTATTACGAATAACAATTTTGTTATAGATTTTAATAACGATTGTCAAATATGTTTTGACATTTTTTCGTTTATATTTATATGAAGGAATATTAAAAATAATTCAAAATTCTTTTATTTCATTCAATAGTGATTTATTGATTGAGTATTTTAAGTTTCTTAAAATGTCACCATTAAAATGTGATTAAATATTAATGAAATCGATAGCAAAAAATCATATATAATTAAAAGGCGTTTAAAAGCAATTTTTTGGGGGAAATAAAAATTTATCAAATAATTGATGTTATTAAAGGATCATAAAAACATAAAGACCAGACGGAAGAAAAAAATTAATAAATAAGTCATTAGAAAAAGTCCTTTCTAGAACAAAAAAAGAAAATATACAGAATATTTAATATTCTAAACTAACAAAAAATTATGAGAGGGCAGGTGATATACACCTGCCCTCTCATTATGTAAAATGTTCGATTTATTTTAATTATCTTCAATATATTTCTTTAAAAAAAAACTTTATTGTCAAGACTTCATTAATAAACAAGAGACAAATTAAATCTTTAGATAAATAAATCATTAATTATTAAGAATTTATTAATATAGAATATTTACAAATACAAAAAAAAAAAGAAATACAACCATTATTTAATTAATACCATTGTTTATTTTAATATATATATATCACAATTTTTATTCAAGTCATATAAAATGTCAGTATTACTAATAGATTTTTTTGTTTCAAAATGTCACTTAGATTAAACGACTTTATTGCGATATTTAATTATGTATACAATTGTCAGGTAATAATTTATAATTATCAAAAGAAATAATATTAATTAAAGAAAAACAACGAAAAAGCGTCATATGATCCAATAAAAAAATTAAACAGTTGAAACACTGTTGCAAATAAAAAACAAAATCGTTACACAAAGAGAGAAAATAATGAAAGTGATATTCAACTATGCCGAATCTTTAATACCCTTCACCACAAATGCGTGTGTGGTAAATACGTTAGGTTTCACACATACACACTGACACAAAAACTCGCAAAATTGTTGCTTAAATGGACATACAATTAGCTATATATTTTGGCTATAACTACTGAACCGATTTTAATAATTTTTGGATTGATAATGAAACAAATCTAATTTAAAATTTCATGTGAATTTATCGATTTATTATTTAAAATTTTGTATGAAAGTTCTTTGCTTAGGGGATGCCTCAGATATCGGTCTTTATCTTTTAATATAATAAACCGATTTTGCTTGTTATAAATAGCAAACTTCTCAGGATTTAAAAAAAATACTCAGGCAAAATTTCATTGATTGTGCCAACAACAGACAGACGGAAATAGTTAAATCTACTCAGATTTTGATTTGTTGCATGCATATATATACATTATGGAGTCTAAAATGATTCCTTTTAAGCGTTACACAGAATTTGCTTCAATTTCATGCATATTTTCGTTTAGAAAATTTACTTCAATTTCATGCACATTTTCGTATAGAGAATCGTGCCAACAAGAGAAATACAGACATAGTGAAATCGAATCAGATTTTGATTTGATGCAAGAATCTGAGATGATTCCTTCTTAGCGTTACATAAAATTTGCTTGAATTTAATGTACATTTTTGTATAGAAAATTTTCTTGAATTTCATGCACATTTTCCTATTGAGAATCGTGCCAACAACAGAACGACAGACATAGTGAAATCGAATCAGATTTTAATTTGATGATATGATATACATAATGGGCTCTAATATTATACCTTCTTAGCGTTACACAAAATTTGTTTCAATTTCAAGAACATTTCGTATAGAGAATCGTGCTAACGACAGACATAGTGAAATCGAATCAGATTATCTTAGTTGTACATAAAATTTGCTTGAATTTAATGTACATTTTTGTATAGAAAATTTTCTTGAATTTCATGCACATTTTCCTATTGAGAATCGTGCCAACAACAGAACGACAGACATAGTGAAATCGAATCAGATTTTAATTTGATGATATGATATACAAAATGGGGTTTAAGATGATTCCTTCTTAGCGTTACACAAAATTTGCTTGAATTTCAAGCAGATTTTCTATAGAAAATTTTCCAAAATAATCATACACACATTTTCTATAGAAATTTTGCCTTGTTTTTTGATTACAGGATGGCAACCCTTTTTCGTTTAACTGTTTATTATTCACGTTCAATGGCCGACATTTTTAGTTTTTGCCATATTTATACAAAATAATATATTTCAATCATAATTTATTGTTTAAAGAAAAGTGAAAAAAAGTTGTAATTTTTTTGTTTTTCGTATAATAATTAATATGCCAAACACAAATAATTAGTTACGTTCTTAAAAGTACGAAGCAGCAATAAAACAAAATAGTGAAAGAGAATTTTTACACTTATTTTTTGTAAAAAAAAAAAAGTGGAAAATATCACGGAGTAATTAAATTTACAAAAAAATTATATATATACAGAAGCGATAGTTTAAAATAACAATAAAAATATTTATTATATAATTTTTAAGTATCAGATTTCATTTGATACCCCTCCATCACCATAAGTGGTGAAGAGGGTATATTAATTTTGTCGTTCCGTGTGTAACGCTTGCATCAAATCAAAATCTGACTCGATTCAGCTATATCTGTATGTCTGTCTGATGTTGGACCACTCTCATCCCCAAAAATTGACCTGAGTATTTGTTATTGTCCTGAAAATTTTCCTTTGTAAAACCAGCAAAATCGGTTTATTTTTTTAAAAGATATACCCCGATATCTGAGACAATCTCTAAACAAAGAACTTTCATAAAACTGTCAAATTATAAATCAACAAATTAGAATGAAATTTGGTCATAATATTAATGTACTTCATTACAATATTATATATACTTCATTATCATTTCAAAAATTAACAAAATCGGTTCAGTTGAAAAGTATTCCTGTGTTATATTTAAGACAAACTTTCATATATTGTATACGTTTGTGATTGTATGTGTGTGTATGTCTTTACCGAACATAACATATTTTTACTTCACCTGCATTTGTGGTGAAGCGTATTAAAGATTCGGCATAGCCGAATTTAGCATTCTTACTTGTTAATAATTTAATAAAATTTTTAATGAAATTTTTTAAAAGAAATTCGAGTAGAATTTTTAAAATTTTTAAAATTCTCACAAATATTAAATTTTATTAAAAAAAGTAAAAACACTTAAATTCTTAATTAATTAAAAAAAATATTTAATGAGAAAAATTGATAAACAAATTAATCGAAATTTAATAGACCGAAATATGATACAAAAATAATGATAATTATGTTTTAAAAATAAGGACTACAAAAGTAAAGAAACTAAAGTCCAAATTCATACACTTGACTACAATTCAGTTATAGACTGTAGTCTTGTTAATTTTATGGACAAGACTGAAGTCTATTTAATAAACTGTACTTTAGTCTAATTTACGAAATACATTGAACTGTCTACTAGTTTACAAACTAAACTGTAGTCTTATTTAAACGATGGGGTGGAGTTTGGTTTATTAACTGGACTGTAGTTTAGATTCTAATCTAGTTTATGAACTAGAGCGTAGTTAAGTTTATGAACAAGACTGAAGTCTATTTAATAAACTGGACTGTAGTCTAGTTTACGAAATACATTGAACTGTCTACTAGTTTACAAACTGGACCGTAGTCTTGTTTAAACTATAGAGTGTAGTTTGGTTTATTAACTAGACTGTAGTTTAGATTCTAATCTAGTTTATAAACTAGAGCGTAGTTAAGTTTATGGACAAAACTGAAGTCTATTTAATAAACTGGACTGTAGTCTTGTTTAAACTATGGAGTTTATTAACTGGACTGTAGTTTAGACCCTAATCTAGTTTATAAGCTAGAGCGTAGTTAAGTTTATGGACAAGACTGAAGTCTATTTAATAAACTGTACTGTAGTCTAGTTTACGAAATACATTGAACTGTCTACCAGTTTACAAACTGGACTGTAGTCTAGTTTAAACGATGGAGTGGAGTTTATTTTATTAACTGGACTGTAGTTTAGTTTATGGATAAGACTAAAGTCTATTTAATAAACTGGACTGTAGTCTAGTTTACGAAATACATTGAACTGTCTACCAGTTTACAAACTGGACTGTAGTCTTATTTAAACGATGGAGTGGAGTTTAGTTTATTAACTGGACTGTAGTTTAGATTCTAATGAAGTTATAAACTAGAGCGTAGTTAAGTTTATGGACAAGACTGAAGTCTATTTAATAAACTGTACTGTAGTCTAGTTTACGAAATACATTGAACTGTCTACCAGTTTACAAACTGGACTGTAGTCTAGTTTAAACGATGGAGTGTAGTTTGGTTTATTAACTGGACTGTAGTTTAGTTTATGGATAAGACTAAAGTCTATTTAATAAACTGGACTGTAGTCTAGTTTACGAAATATATTGAACTGTCTACTAGTTTTCAAACTGGACTGTAGTCTTGTTTAAACGATGGAGTGTAGTTCGGTTTATTAACTGGACTGTAGTTTAGACTCTAATTTAGTTTATAAACTAGAGCGTAGTTAAGTTTATGGACAAAACTGAAGTCTATATACAGTAGTTTATATATTATAGTCTAGAATAGTCTTTAATTTTAATTTATTTTTACTGTTTGAAATTATTAGTTTTAATTACTTTGTCGGAAACCCTTCCATTACATTTTTAAAGAGACTTCTGTCACTTTGCTCGATCTCTGATTAAAATCTACTACACTTTTAAACATCCAAGTTTGTGCTTTTTAATCCTCTTTTAACAAGAGCTCAATATCTTTCCACAGGCCTAAGCTATGGATAGTTTTGAACATATGCCTCTCTTGCTACAAATATTCTTCTTGTGACAGGATGCCAAATCAGGCCAAAAATAAGTGGACACATTATGAAGTCTTATAAATGGAAGCAGCTCCTTTTTTTGTATAAAATTCTTGATGGTATTTATAGATCTGTTGCAGCAAGGGCATGAACTTTGACTACTTTTTGGTCCTAAACTATTCTATAACATTCGAGCTTCAGCAACATACAATTTTTGATCAGGAAGTTACAAAAAAATTTCCAGAACATACATTTCCTCATCCATTATGCCGCAAGAATATTTGTTTTAAACTTGACTTCAATTTCCGTGCTCTGTTTTTGGCTTCTGAATTTTTAGCTGCGTTCTTGTTAGGAACTTTTAGAGCCTTGAATGTAAACCTGTATAAGCGTTAACTTTTCGTACCATTTAGTCTGATTATAGAGCTAACCGGGCTGCTTTTCTACCGGATGTTTTGAGAAGTCTATTCAAAATGCTTTCTATTTGTTTGGCTTTACACTCACCATTTGGACTTTCCCTTCTACCTGTAATAGGTTTTCTATCAACGGACAAGTTCTGCCGGTACTGTTTAATAACATTGGAAACAGTTTGATGGTAGATCATTGAATGCTTTACCCACTTTTTTGCACGCATTTCTTTCTGATCACTTAGATTAACTAAACTTAATGAAAACGTGTGTTAAGATTTTTTTGATCTTAGTTTATTGGTTCTTCGAACTCACTCCTTAGTCTATAAACTGTACTGTAGTTTGGTTTAAAAACTGACTATATTTTAGCTAATAAACTAGATTAAAGTCTAGTTTATTAATTAGATTTTAGTTTATTAATTGGACTGTAGTTAAGTTCATAAATGGACTACAGTCTGGACTGTATTCTAGATTATAAAGTGGACTGTACATTAATTTTTAAACTGGGCTCTAGTATTGTTTATAAAATGGATTGTAGTATAGTTTAAGAACTGGTTTGTAGTCTAATGGACTAAGGTCCAACTTTAAACTAGTCTTCTAGTTTATTTAACTATTGTCTACTTTATCAGCTGAACTGCAGTCTAGTTTGAAAACTGGACTGTAGTTCAACTTTTAAACTAGTCTGTCATCTATTTTGTAAGACTATAGTCTAGTATTTAAAGTGGAATGTAGTCTAGTTTTTAAACTGGATTGTAGTCTAGTTTTTAAACTGGACTGTAGTCTAGTTTTTAAACTGGATTGTAGTCTAGTTTTTAAACTGGACTGTAGTCTAGTATTTAAAGTGGACTGTAGTCTAGTTTTTAAACTGGACTGTAGTCTAGTTTTTAAACTGGACTGTAGTCTAGTTTTTAAACTGGACTGTAGTCTAGTATTTAAAGTGGACTGTAGTCTAGTATTTAAACTGGACTGTAGTCTAGTTTTTAAACTGGACTGTAGTCTAGTTTTTAAAATGGACTGTAGTCTAGTATTTAAAGTGGACTGAAGTCTAGTTTTTAAACTGGACTGTAGTCTAGTATTTAATTTGGACCATAGTCCAACTTAAAGTTTATCAGCAGGACTATAGTCTAGTTCATAAACTGGACTATAATTTAATTTAAACTGGGCTGTAGTCCAAATTTTAAACTAATCTGTCAAGTTGTTAAAACTATTGTCTACTTTATCAGTCGTAATGTGGCCTACTTTGTAAACTGGACTGTAGTCTAATTTATAACCTGCACTGTGGTTTGGGCTAGCTCCATATTCTGCTAATAGTCTTTAAATATGGTTTAATATTTTTTAAATTAACTCTAATTTTCAAGACAAATTTTAAGTTTAAAAATAACACTTTTTTGAATAAAATTTCCTCGATCGATACTTTTGCTAAATTAAATACAATTTGAAATCGTCAGGTTTTTTTTTTAAATAATTTAATTATCAATAAATTTCAATTCAATTAACAGGTTTTCTGAAAGGAAAAGAGAAGAAGAGTAAATACAGCAAAATGAAACGCTTCAAATATTGAAAATTATTTTTTTTATTGTTAGAAATTAATAAAGGAAATTTCTTGAAAAGCAGAACTAAAAATGGAAATTAAATTATCCATGCTGAGACCATAATATTTTTTGAGTCATTTCTGTGTTCCACTTCAAAATCTTAAGGTTGATTTCTATTGAAGGAAACAGTTTTTAGAGTTATGAACATTTTTAAAAGTAAACTTTTGGAGGTTGTTCAGAACGAAGATTTAAAAAAATATGTATTATAAAATTAAATAGTTTATCTCTCTGTACAAATGCTATAGAATATTTAAAATATTTTTAAATAATTTATTTAAGTTTTTTTTTTTTAAATAAAAAATATTTTAAAATTTTTTCTTAAATTTTATTTAAAATGTCAAATATTTTCTCTATTTAAATTATTTGGAAAAAAATATTTCTTTTAATTTTGTATATAAAAAACATTTTTTTTATTGAAAAACATTTTTTCTTTTTTTCGAAAAAAATCACACTTTATATTTTCTATTTTTAAATTATTAGAAAAAATTATTATTAATTATTTATAAAAATTAAATATTAAATATTTAAAATAATATTTTTTAATATTTTTTTTATAAAAAATATTTTAACATTTTTTCTTAAATTTTATTTAAAATGTCAAATATTTTCTATATTTAAATTATTTGAAAAAAAAAAAATATTTCTTTTAATTTTATATATAAAAAACATTTTTTTTTTAATTTAAAAACATTTTTTCTTTTTTTTCGAAAAAAAAAAATCAAAATAAATTACTATTAATTATTTATTAAAATTAAATAGTTTATCTCTCTAAACAAATGCTATAGAATATTTAAAATAATATTTTTTAATATTTTTTTAATAAAAAATATTTTAAGATTTTTCTTCAATTTTATTTAGAGAAAATATTCTCTACTTAAATTATTGAAAAAAAATATTTCTTTTAATTTTGTATGAAAAAAAAAACATTTATTTTTTTAATTTAAAAACATTTTTTCTTTTTTTTAATCAAACTTTATATTTTCTATTTTTAAATTATTAGAAAAAATTCATTAGTTTTAATTTTATGTAAAAAAAACATTTTACCAAACCGTATTAAAAATGAATTAAAAAAAAAACAGGATTTTTTTATTTTTGGAAATTGATCTTTAAAAAAATCAAATTAGAAAAAAAATAAAATTTCAATTTCTTAAAATTTTCTTTAAAAAATCGAAAAACTTCTGTTTCTTCGAATTCAAATATTATTTTAAAAATATCAAGTATGTTCTGCTTCTTTAAATTTTATTAAAAATAAAAAATCAAGTTCTTATTTTTTTTTCACTTTTTAATAATTTGATTTTTTATTACTTTTCAAATTTATTTTTTAATATTTGTTTTTTTGATATTTTGGAAGTTGATAATTTTAAAAAAAAAAAAAAAATCAAACTTTATAAAAATTTAAATTTTAATTTTTTATAATTTTATTTTGATATTTAAAAAAATTGTTTAATATAAAAAAAATATCAAGCATGTTCTGTTTTTTTAATTTTATTAAAAATAAAAAATTCAATTCTTTAAAATTTTCAAATTACTTTTTTATATTTTTATTATAAAATTTTATTTTATTTTTTATTTTTTTTTCAAATTTATTTATTTATTTTTTTAATATTTAATATTTGTTTCTTTGATATTTTCGAAATTGACCGAAATAATTCAAAATAAATTTTTCACATTTATTAAAAAAATATTTATATTTGTGTTATTATTTAAATCTATATTTTTTTTAATACTAAAATATTAAAAAAAAATAATAAAATAAAAACAATGACACTAAAAAAATAAAATAAATAAAAAATAATAAAAAAATAAAATAAAAAAATAATTAAAAAAAAAATTAATAATTAAAAAAATAAAAAAATTGCACAATTGTTTCATCTTCAAGGTTTGTAAATTTCTTTTAAAAAATTTTTTGGGTTTTAAATTTATTTTTAAATTTTTTACTTTAATTGAAGTTTTTGTTTGAAAATTATGTTTTTTTTAGGGAAACAAATAATAAAAATAAAAAATATATATTTTTAATTTTTACTAAAGTTTTTCTTGATATTTTTTTTAAAATAAATTTATTCCTTTAATATTTTTAAAATTGTTGTTATTTGAAAAAAATGTTTTTTTTCTTAAAATTTTATTAAACAAAATTTTCTAACAAATTTTTACTTTCAAATTTTTTTTAATATTTTTTTTTAATTTAAAATTTTTGGTATATTTTTTTAAATTTTCAGAAATTTTATAAAAAAGAATATTGTATTTCAGAATTTTATTATTATTAAAAACATTTTCTAACAAATTTTTACTTTAAAATTTATTTTTAAATATTTTTTTTGTTTAATTTAAAATTTTTGGTATATTTTTTTAAATTTTCAGAAATTTTATATAAAAAAATTGTATTTCAAAATTTTTCTTTTTAAAATTTAAGTATTTAATTAACTTTTTTTAATTATATTTAAGATTTTTTAAATTTTATTTTATTTTTTAAATTCAAACATTTTTCATTATTTTTTATTCTCATATTTGAAAACACTATTTTTTTAATTTTTAAATTTTCTTTAAATTTCAAAATTATTTATATATTTTTTTAATCAAAATCTTTATTTCAAAATACCGTTATACTTTTTTTCAGAAATATTATTCTTTGCGCGTTTTATATTTAATTTTCTGAAATGCCGATTTTATTTTTCAATTTCTATTTTTTTTTTTCAATTTTACAAGTGTACGATCGTTTTGAAGTTCGTCATCTGACTGGCGTTAAACGGGCAAATTCGACGAACATTAAATAATTTTCAAATTTTTTTTGATTTTTTTTTAAATAAAAGAAATAAACAAATTGTTGTTGTATTTTATTAAACAAAAAAAATAAATAAATAAATAATGAAATAAAATAAAATCAAATAAATAGTTGTAATAGTATTAGTTAGTACAAGTAGTAATGCAAACAAGACAGTGAGTAAAAATTGTTGTGATTTGTTTGTTTTAATATAAAACGTTTGGCGATCATCATCATCATAATCATCACAATGATCATAATTATGATGATGAGACAGTTAGTTCTAAAGGGTCTCATATACATGTGTATTTTTTAAAGAGTATTTGTTGTTGTTTAAAAAAATTCACACTCAAAAAGACAAAAAAACGAAGACACAGCAACACTTTAAAAAAAGCGTCACACATTCTCAAATTCTGTGTTACAATTTGTTTGAAAAAAATGACAATAAATAAGCAAAAAAAAATATCAACTGTAAAGTTAAGCAAAACATTATTCATCTGCTCTCTCTCTCCACAAGTGTACTCTCACTTAAACCAAAAAAATACCGTAAGAGCTTAAAAAGTAACAACATAATTGAATTCACTTATACATGTTTACTCTTAAAAAAAATACAATGCAAAATTTCATTGTTGTTGTTGTTGGAATTGAATAACTCATATAACGGTTTTGAAAAAGTTGACATTGTTGTAAATGTATTAGTTACACCCTGTTGTGTGACATGCAGTAAGTTTATGATGAACTCTCTCTGTGTTAAGGTGGCCAGATGTATATAAAAATTATTTATACAAATTCTTAAAAAGGGCAAACGTTTTTGTTCATTGACTAGAGTCCATTTAATAGACTTGGCTATGTGGCAGGTAGGTTGAACTAGGCCATTATATCTCCCTAGAGTGCACACGCTTTTTAGAAAAAGAGAAGCAGCTCCAACCATTAGTGTCTTAACAAATTCCATAGCATAAACGTATTTCCTTAAGTCCCTCCAATTAATGGCTTTAAAGTAGAACATGCTTGGTTTAGTACCCTCCTTACAATTTTGAGACCTCTGGATTGTGCTACCGTTTACTTGTTGCCATAAAGTGGATTGTCCAGTTAGTACACCCATCATTATAGTAACACGTAATTCCTTCATTTCCTCCAATTAATGGCTTTAAAGTAAAACATGCTTGGTTTAGTACCCACCCTCCTTACAGTTTTGAGATCTCTGGATTGTTCTACCGTTTAGTTGTTGCCTTTGAGTGGATTATCCAGTTAGTACGCCCATCATCCCAATAAGCTTACTTTTCCTCTAAAATTAGAACTTCATCTCCTCTGGGTCTCTACCTAGTTTTTCCATAGTTCTACCAAATGTTTCGATGTTTCACATAGTTCTGTCTTTAATTCATAGTCTTGTTCTGCTCCAGGTGTCCCCATAGCATTCTCGTCCATAATAAACAGATGATATGATTTGTGTGCCTCTACAAATTGGACTAACAAATTCAATCTCCACAGAAATTCAAGTCAAGTTTTCTTAATAAAAAATATATATTGTTGCTGCATAATGGATGATGTTCTGGCAGATTTTTCGAAAAAAAAAAAAACTTTTATGTTGGTGATGCTTGAGGGAATGTTGAAAAAAGTTTAGGTCCCAAAAGCAATCAATATGCTGTTGCAGCAAAATAATGAACTCCATAATTAGACTTCTTAATGTGTCCACTTATATTTGACCAGATTTGACATTCCTGTCACAAGTGGTACAAGAACAATAATGTGGTATTTGTAACAAGAGAGATAAATCCTTCAAACTCCCCAGAGCTAAGGCCAAGGTAGAGAGATATTGGGCTCTTGTTTGAAGTGAACAAACTCCTTAATTTTGAAGGGAGGTTAATTAGTATTGTCGCATCAGGTGTTCTAGAACTTTAGATGGGTTTGTTTCAAAATCAAGGAATTTGGATTCATTGAAGCGGGAGAAAATAACATAATTTTCCGCCAGCTGTTTCGTTTCAAAATAAAGGAACTTGGATTCATTGAAGCCGGAGAAAATAACATAATTTTCCGCCAGGTGTTCTAGAACTTTAGATGGGTTTGCTTCAAAACCAAGGAACATGGATTCATTGAAGCCGGAGAAAATTACATAATTTTCCGCCAGCTGTTTGTTTCAAAACCAAGGAACTTGGATTCATTGGATCCGGAGAAAATTACATAATTTTCCGCCAAATTCAAATTCTCTTTATTTTCTTAAAGTTAATTTGCTTCAACTGGCCACCTCTTGTTCATCTTCAATTGCAGTACTTCTCCAATTGAACTAGTGTCATTTATTTATTCATTTTTGTTGTTGTATTGTAATTTACACCTACACTCAATAAAAAGGTTGTTTATAACATTAAAATAGACTATAATAGTTCCTACTTTATCTATTTTATTACAAAAAATTTTTATAATTCAATTTCTGGCGGAAAACTTGAGATTAAATTTTAACAATTGACAACAATAAAATTTAATTTAATTGAATTGAAACTAAGAAATCGCATCAAGAAATGCAAGAGAGAATAATAAGAAATGATTAAATCGAATAAACCCTTTCAAGATTTTCAACAAAAATTCCAAAAATTATTTTCAAAATCATTATTTTCTCCCATTTTTCAAATTGACATTTCTACCTCTCTCTCTCTCTCTCTCTCTCTCTCTCTTAAAATTATTGACATTTTCAATTAGTTCTGCTTACATGCGTCACAGACTAAAGTTGTTTTTTAAAAAATAAATATTCGTTTAATATTTAAAAATCTCTACTAGAAAAATTAGTTTTTTTCTATTTAAAATCACATTAAATGAGGCATAAATTCTTTAAGTCCATATGAATAGAGATAAACTAATGATAATTATAATTAAATGGCTGCCAAAAAGGTGTTAATTAAGATAAAACTAAAATCTAAATAAAATTATGAAGGAAATTTTTTTGGCAAAAATTGAAAGAAAAAAAACGTTTATTAAAGACTGAGTTCACATCTGTTTAATTCTCGAAAATATATATTTTCAGTTTAAATGAGATAAAGAGCAGAAGAAATAATTTCTCTCTCTCACTTTTTCCTCTATTAACTCTCACGTATTAGAGAAAAACTTAATATATAAACACGCAAAGCTTAAGAACTATAAAAAGTTTTAGGATTAAAAGAGGAAAGAATTAAAAAGTTCACATTTCAAAATACAACTCTGATGTTATAAAGAAGAAAAGAGAACAATTTACCTCATTTTAATAATCACTCAATTCATGGAGAAAAAAACTAAGCAGCGCGAGGCTGTAGAATTGAATTAAAACTGCATTAGATCTTAACTTTAAGTGAACTAGAACTTAACAAGAACTGAAACTAAATTAGAACTGAATTAGAACTTAACTAGAACTGAACTAGAATCTAAACTCGAAGTGAACTAAAAGTGAATTACATCCGAAGTAGAATTGAATAAGAACTAGAGTAGAACTCAACTAAAACTGAAATAGAATTAAAATAAAACTGAACTAAACTTGAATTGAACAAGAACTTAACAAGAACTGAATTAGAACTAAACTAAAACTGGACTAGAATTGATTTAGAACTGAACTAAAATCGATCGATAAATGAACTTGAACATGTTCAGAACTTAACTAGAAATGGACTAGAATTAAACTGAACTAGAACTAGAATTAGAACTAGAACTGAACTAGAAATAGAATTGAACTAAAATTGCATTAAAACTGAACTAAACTTCAACTGAATTAGAACTTAACTAGAACTAGATTTAGAACTAGAACTGAACCAGAACTGAACTGGAATTGATTTAGAACTAAAATAAAATCGATCGATAAATGAACTTGAACTTATTCAGAACTTAACTGGAACTGGACTAAACTTGAACTGATTTAGATATGATTTAGAACTAAAGTAAAACGAAACAAAAACTGAATTAAAAGTGATTTAGAACTGCAGAACTGAACTAGAATTGAATTAGAACTGATTCAGAACTGAACTAGAATTAAACTAGAACTGAACTAAAAATGAACTAAAATCGAACTATAAATGAATTTGAACTGATTTAGAACTGAACTAAAAACTGGACTAAAAATAATTTAGAACTGAAAAAAAAACGAAAACTTAACTTAAATGATTTAGAAAAGAACTAGAATTAATTTAGAACTAGAACTGAAGTAGAATTGACTAAAACTGAACTAGAACTAGTTTAGAACTGAACTAGAACTCAATTAAACTAAAACCAAACTAGAACTGAACTAAAAATGAACTAGAATTGAATTAGAACTGAACTAAAATTGAACTATAAATGAACTTGAACTGATTTAGAACTGAACTAAAATTGTACTAAACTAGAAATGATTTAGATACGAATTAGAAATAATTTAGAACATAACTAAAATTGAACTTGAAATAATTTAGAACTGAAAAAAAAAAACGAAAACTGAACTTAAATGATTTAGAACCGAACTAGAATTGATTTAGAACTGAACTAGAACTGAAGTAGAATTGACTAAAACTGAACTAGAACTGGTTTAGAACTGAATTTAACTAAAACCGAATTTAACTAAAACCGAACTAGAACTGAAATAGAATTTAACTAGAACTGAACTAAAATTGAATTAGAACTGAACTAAAATTGTACTAAACTAGAAATGATTTAGATACGAATTAGAACTAATTTAAAACATAACTAAAACTGAACTAGAAATAATTTAGAACTGAAAAAAAAACGAAAACTGAACTTAAATGATTTAGAACCGAACTAGAATTGATTTAGAACTGAACTAGAACTGAATTAAACTAAAACCGAACTATAAGTGAACTTGAACTGATTTAGAACTGAACTAAAATTGTACTAAACTAGAAATGATTTACATACGAATTAGAATTTAGATAATAAATAATTTAGAACATAACTAAAAACTGAACTTGAAATAATTTAGAACTGAAAAAAAAAACGAAAACTGAACTTAAATGATTTAGAAAAGAACTAGAATTGATTTAGAACTGAACTAGATCTGAACCAAAACTGAACTAAAATTGCTTAAGTACTAAAATCTGATTAAGAACAATGTTAATTTCCATTTCATCACAGAATTAGACACCATGCTAAACCTTCAAAAAGAGACGGACATTAAAGTTTTAGCCAAAATTAATTTATTAACTTTACTCAATTATGACTCAATATTAATAATAAATTTCTGTTTGAAAAAAAATCCATTTAACAAAATTTTAGTATTTGTTTTTCATTTTTGTTTTTTTAGAAATTCCAATCAATTTCCAAAAAAAATGTTTGATAAAACCTTGTCAAATTTAATGTCAATAAAGGCCAATTTTTATGGATTTTTATCTTTATCACTTTTGCTTATTTAATGATAATTTTAATTAATTATAATTAAATGATTAAATTAATTATAAATAAATTCATAAATATTTATTTAAATGTATAAACATAATTATTTAAAAGAAATCAATTTAAACCAGAAAAAAACTGATTGAAACCAGAAAAATTTCAATTTCTACGTTAAATTTTAAAAAAAAAATTTAATTGAAAGATTTTCAGATTTAAAAAAAAAGAAACAGCTTTTTTAAGAAATAATCAAGGGCTTTTTGTTTTAAATTTATATTAATTAAATTTAATTAGCATTTTTTCATTTTTAGTTTTTTTTAACTTTAAAAGAAACCGAATCACTAAATTCTTTCTTTTTTTTTAAATTTAACTTGATTTTGTCTTTATTATTTAAACATTTTTAAAAATGATTTTCTTATTATTGTTCATTTAACAATATTATGTTAATTAGCTTGTAAATGTTGTTTTAAATTAAATCGTTCTAAATAAAAAATAATTCAGTTAATTGAGAGAAAAAAAAAAAACAATAAATAAAACAAAGCGAAATTGTAACAGTTAAGCGGCGTTTTAAAATAATATAACGAAACATTGTTGCATTAAAGAAACGTTTCGGGATTTTAAATTTAAACAAAACTAAAAAAGTGACCAGGTTTAACAAAAAAATTAAATTCAAACTTGATATTTTTGAAAAAAGTCTTAATTTGTGAACTGATTTTAATTCTTGATGACAGATTCAAAAAATTAATGTCTTAAACAAAATTCCAAAAAAATAACTAAAAAAGAAGATTTTCTTCGCGGTTTAATTAGATGGCAAAAGGAGATCTTTAATTAAAGCTCTTTTCAGACACTAAAGTGTTCAAAACTTATCGCTATTTTCCGCTCTAAAGGAACTCTTTGAAAGAGCACAACTGGATGTTTAAAATAGTAACTGAAGTAGAATTTTAACTAAACTTTAAACCAGACTCTAAATTAAAGTCAGAACGGTAATTTGAAATGAATTCTAAGCAATAAAATAAAGCAGAATCTGAACAAGAACCTAAATCAGAATCTGATTTAGAATCTAAAGCATAAATAGAACAAGAGCCTGAAATAGAATTTAACTAGAACTGAACTGAAATAGAATTAAACCAGAAACTGAAATAAAACCTGAACCAAAATCTGAATTAAAATCTAAATCAGAAACTAAACGAAAACTTGAACTAGAAACTTTACAAGAAACTGGAACTGAACTAGAATCTGCATAAAAATCTAAATTAAAATCTGAACCAGAAAGTAAGAACCTAAACTAGAATTAATTGAACTAGAACTAAATTAGAACTGAACTAGAACTGAACCAGATAATGAAATAGAACCTGAATTAAAATCTGAAATTAACTCTGAACCAGAAACTACAAAGCTGAACTACAATTTGAACTGGAATCTGTACAAGAAACTTAAAAATAACCTGAACTGGACCTGAACTAAAACTGAACTGAGCTGAATTGGAACTGAAGTAAAACTAAACTAGAAAACTGAATAGAAACCTGAATTAAACTGAACAAGAACGTGAACTTGAACTGAACAAGAAACTGAACTACAACAAACTAAAACTGAACTAAACTAAATAAAACTGAACGAATTCTGAACAAGAACTGAACTAGAACTGACTTACAAGAACTGAACAGAAACTAGAACCAAAACTAAATTAAAATCTGAAACACAAAACACTAAACTAAATCTGAACTGAATCTGAACAAGAAACTGAAATAACCTGAACACTAGGACCTGAAATAAAACTGAACTGAACTGAACAAAAACTGAACTAGAACTGACTATGGAACTGAAGT
>PYHX02000495.1:85519415-85570537 GCA_004302925.2 Cochliomyia hominivorax | reverse complement strand
TGTTCGGTACGAAAAGTTAAAGCTAAAACATATTAAAAAAACCTACAAAGCTCAAATGGGCTCTAAATAATGAGAGTCCAGAAAAGAGAGCACAAAAATTCTTGCTGTATAATGGATGACGAAACGTATGTTCTGACAGATTTTTCAAAACTTCCTGGTCAAAATTTGTATGATGCTGATTCTCGATAGAAAGTTTAGGACCTAAAAACAGTGAAAATTTCTGAAGGACTTCTTGGTATTGACAAACACTATACAGTTGTGGCAAAAGAAGTCAATCACTTGCTAAAGCAGTCGATAAATACTAAAATTTGCATCAAAGAATGTTTACAAAAAAAGGCTGCTTCCATTCATAAGACTTTATAATGTGTCTAGTTATTTTTGGTTGGACTTGGCATTCTGTCACTGTGGTAAACAAGAACAATAATGTGGTCGTTGTCTTTGTCCCGGACAGAGACATGTCCACAAGTCTAAAGAAAATTTTTAGACTTGTTTTAAGTTCTCAAATCGCAAATTATCCCAATAAGTATTACTTGCGAGACGGTCCTTATAATGATGGCATGTTCATCTGAGTGAAATGGCTACGAATGGCATACACTGTAATGCAGAAAAATGGCGGCCTTTGAAAGAGCAAGAGAGTTAGACAAGATGTAAACAAAAGTTTAAATGTAAAAAAAAATTTGTAATGTCAAAAGAGAGAGAGAGAGGAGAGTCAGACAAAATAAAATACTATTTATAGTTCTTATTCTAAATCAAAAGCGCATAAATTGCGGACAATATTCACATACACTGTAAACGACATCTGCTCTCTCATCAATTTAAGCAGATCGAGCCTTCGTTTCAATGTAAGTTTTGCAGCTTCACTCACACGAAAACAAATGTGTAATAGTGTAGGTGGGCAGCTCTGATCATAACAGTAAAATGCCGGCAATTTGAAAGAGAATAGATGTCACAAAATGAAGGATGTAAACAAGGACATTTAAAATTTTTCCACAAGAATTTTTAAATTAAAATTATGTTGCTAATTGTTTTATAAAAAAATATATCAACATAAATAATTTGTTTATTTGTTTATATGATTAATTAAGATAATAAACTTATTAACAATCACGTTTTCAATTCAAAAAGTACAAAACCGCAAAATTATCGCCATAAATCAAAGATTAAATTTAATGTGAACTCAACAAAAAAAATTTCCCCTAAAAATAATCACTAAATTAAAAAAAAATTTCATAATATTGTTTCACTTGTTTTCAAGAAAACAAAACATAAGTAATAAAAAACCAATTAACCATTTAATCAAACTGATTAAAAATTAGAATTAAACGTAATAAAATGAATGTTAATTGAAAATTACAAATTAAAAAAAAATATATTTCAATAGAAATTTTTAATTTTGATAAATCAGAATATATAATTTGAGACGAAAAAAAGTTAATTTATATATAGACTAACAGGGCTTGACAAGTCCAATCTCAAACAAGTAAAAATGCAATATTCAGCTATGCCGAATCTTCAATATCCGCCATCACAAATTCATGTGAAGTTAATACTTTAGCTTCCGTAGATATACATACACACACACAGCAAGAATATATATACATTATGGGATCTGAAATAAATTATTCTTAGCGTTACACACAGAATGACAAATTTAATAGACTCTCTTCACCAGTTGTATTGTGGAGGGTAAAAAAAAAACAAAAAATATGCTTGTTATAACCTCAAAACAGTTTTCCGAGAAGGGGTCTTATATGGGAGCTACAACAAAATTTGGACCAAGATTATTCATATTTATTATATATTTTGATTAAAGTTAGAAAAATCATTGTGCTAAATTTTAATGGAATTGATCTTTATTTAATTGCTTTATAAGCTCAAACCCGTTTTTCGGGAAGTGGCGTTCTATGGGAGCTATAGGAAAATTTGTACCGATATAGGGCAAATTAATATAATTTCTTCAGAACAGTTAGCAAAATAATTGTGTCGAATTTCAATAGAATTGATCTTTATTTACTCGTTTTATAAGCTGAAAACTATTTTCGGTGGGGGGTCTGATATGGAAGCTATCAGAATCTTGAGGTTGTTTCAGATATCGGATTAAATAGCAAACTGCTTAGGACAATAACAAATTATTCTAAGCGTGAAAATGTTTCCAAGAGACAGACAGACAGACGGACATAGCTTAGTCGACTCAGTTTTTGATTTGATGCAATAATACATATACATTGTAGGGTCTGAGATGATTCCTTTTTGGCGTTACACACGGAATGACAAACTTAATACACCCTCACCACTTGTGATCGTGGAGGGTATAAAAATGCCTTAAACATTTTTCTTTTTTAAAAATTAAGGACTTTTACGAAAAAATCAAATACAACAGGGATTTTTTTTGAAATCTCCTTCTAAATGACAAAACAAATCCATGTGGCAACTCTGTATAACTGTTCTTGTTTACAATTTTGTTTACTTTATTTCTCCTTAAAGTTTGTGCTCATTAACTCTTTGTTTACATTTGCTCTTTCAGCAATAAATTCTATTACTATTTACATATTCTCCTCTCTCTCTCTTTCTCTCTCTCAATGTAAGTTGCCTTCACTGCCAGATTTGACGATTTCACTGCCAGATTTGACGATTTCACTGCCAGATTTGACGATTTATTGTCATTTATCGACGTTTTTATGAACCAAAAATGGACAATTAACATCTTAAATTTGACGATTATTCACGAGAGATGCCTTCTCAGATTGCGATACTTTGAGTGAAGTAACAAAAAATTATATGTACGACTGCTGAATGAGAGAGCAGCTGTCGTTTACAGTGTACATTTAAAATTAGCAGCATTTAAGAGTTTTACTTCTCGTATCGGGATATTTTTCTTTTTGACATTTCTGGACTAAAGTAAAACCCAACCTTTTCAATGTGCTTCTAAAAATGTCCTAATAAGCCATTTCAAGTCGTTTTCTACCTCAACGATTATTTGACGGTTTCCAAAAAGTAAATTTGATGATTTTTTTTCCTCCAAAATCTAAAGATTTTTGTCCAAAATTATCTGGCAACTATGGTTGCGACCATAAGCGTTGAAGAGGGTATATTAACTTTGTCATTTCGTATGTAACGCTACGAAAGAATCATCTCAGACCCCATAATAAATATATATTTTAGCATATCAAAATCCGAGTCGATTTAGCTATGACCGTTTGCCTATCTGTTGTTGGCACTCTAACGTCCCCAATAATTGATAGAGCTCAATGAAATTTGACCAAAGTATTTGTTACAGTCCTGAAAGTTTTCCTATTTAAAAGCAGCAAAATCGGTTTAGTATATTAAAAGATATAGAGCAATATCTGAGGCAACCTTTAATTCAAGCGAAGGATTTTCGAAAAATTCTCAATTATAAATCGATAAATTTCAATGAAATTTCACCATAATATTAAGTTATATGTACTTCATTACCATTCCAATAATTAATTCATAAAATCGGTTCAGTAGAAAAAAAGTTATAGTCAAAAATATAACTAATTTTATGACTCATTAAGTGTTTCTTAGAACAACTTTTATATATTGTATTCGTTTCAGAGTGTATGTGTGAATGTGTATGTATGAAACATAACGTATTAACTTCACACGCATTTGTGGTGGAGGGTATAGAAGATTCGGCATAGCTGAATATAACATTTTAACTGATTTTATTTACTTTTATGTCGAGAGTTGCCACATGTAAATTTTTTTGGTTTACTCTCTCTCCCTCTCCCTCTCTCTTTCCCACTTTTATAGTTATATTGCTTATAATCTTTATAAATTTAAAGAAAATTCTTATCAATTGCATTTAATTTCTATAAAATTCATAATTGCAAACAAACGCTTTAACATGCTCAGACACGATTATTTTGAAAATTATTTCCTTTTAATCGTTTTATTGATAATTTTAAAAACATTTATTAATGATGTTTCAGTTTTATTAACAAGATTTGATAAGATTTCTTCATTATATATAGATTTATATAAATAATTAAATAAATTAAAGCGAAAGTTCAATGGTACTTTTATTTTATAAAAAAAGTAAATTAATTAATTAAAAATTTAATAAAACAAATATTTTATAACAAAATTGTTCTCATTCGAGACTAGAATCTGGTCACCAGAATTGCCTATAAATTAGCATTTAGCCTCGAGTATATATTCTAAATATTCGACTATATAACTTTAAACCAACTTTTACTCTAAACTATATAATTTTGAATTTAATCCAGTTTATAGATCAGACTATAACAAAGTTTTTAGTTTAGAGCAGAGGTGTCCAACATACAGATTTCCGCAAGGTTACACCTCACACGAACACCATAAACGACTAACAGAACTGCTTAGAGCAGTTCATTTGACTTCATGTAAGTGAAGCAGCATTGAATTAATGCTTCTGAAATTGATGAGAGAGCAGCCGTCATTAATAGAATAGAAGCACATGTGCGCCTGTTTCCCACACTATAGAGATTTCCAATAGTCAGGATATCTCTATCACCTGTTAACATCACAAACATGTTTACATTCACGTTTTTTAGTTTACATATTTTTCCTTAGTCCATTTTTTTCTTGGTGGAAATTTTACTAGATGATGCCTGGTTTAGGCTTCATTTTCAAACAAGATAGAAAAATTTCTAAAATTCTTACATATTTTCAACAAAGCCTAAACTGGCCCTACAAATAGTTGGCCCACAAACTGTTGCCAATGCAATTAAAAAGTACCAGATGAGCTTCATTTTCAAAAGAGCTTCCAACAAATCCTTTAGGAAAGCAGCCTGATTTGCTCAGTGATTGAACTAAAAGATACAAAGAGCAAGACTCAAATGCAGCACAAGTACGAAAAGTTAGAGTCCAAAACTGAGTCCAGAAATTGAAGTCAAATTTCTAAATAAATATTCTTGGTGCATAATGGATAACGAAACGTATGTTCTGTCAGGTTTGTCGTAACTTAGAAGTCGAAAATTTTATGTTGCTGATGCTCAAGGAAATATTGAAGAAGCATTCTCCCAAGCATTCCGAAAAACTTGTTGGTATGACAAGCAAATGGTTCAATGGCTTTAAAATAACGAAAAAGGATGCTTCCATACATAAGACTTCATAATGTGTCCACTTATTTTGACTTGACTTGGCATCCTGACACTATACTAAAGAAGCTCTTGAGTGGTACAAGAAAAATAGTGAGATATTTGTATCAAGTGGGGCAAATCCTCCAAACTGCTCGTAGCTAAGGCCAGTGGAAATATATTAAGCTCTGGTTAAAAGTGAATTGAAAAGCACAAAAAACGCATTCAAAAGTGTTGTAGATCTGTTCGAGTAAAATTACAGAAAGCACTATAAAAACGTTAATGGGTCAATGGGAAGGGTTTCCGAAAAAGTTTCAACTTTTCTTCACTATTAATAAAAACTATAAATATTTTCTAGTAAATTATAATAATTTCAATCAAATAAAAAATTAAGGTATATGGATGCATGTTAAGAATTTTTAGATCACACTCCTTATTTTAAAAACATAAAACATCATTTATTCCAACCAGCATTTCTCACGCTTATTATAACCTCAAATAAAATTATGATGTAAATGTAAAATTACACATGTTTTTTTATTTTTCAGCTAAGAGAACTGTTGTGTTTACACTAACAATTTTCTGCTGTATGTGAACTCTCTCTATCTCTAATGTAAAAATGTTGTGATTGTCATTTTTAAATTTTGTTTACAATTAAGGTATAATTATCCTTAATTTTATTAAAATATCTCTAACGTTTCAAAAAAGTTACAGAATTATTGCAAAAAAACCATTTGCAGTGGTGCAAATTGTTGGCATCATTGTTTTTGTTTATATTAAAGAAATAAACCGTTAGATTAATATAAACATAAACAACTACAAGAATGCAAATGAGAAGAGAATTGTTTACAAAATACAAAAACCGTTATTTTTATGTAAACATAAACAAATAAAAAAACATTCAAAAACAGTTATTTAATGTAATGTAAACATAAACAAATGAATAAGAAGTAAACAAAAAAATGAGTGCTGAGTAAGAGAGGGTCAGAGACAAAAAATGTCATTATTAGTATTGGGTTAAGTGTTGTTTATAAAGTTTAATAACAAGGTTAGTTAATTTACACTTCAAAAAAGCGCTGCAGCTGCAAAAACAAAATGAAAATATATGGAAGAAAACAATCTCCTATTTACTGTTTCGTTTTGCTTATCATTATCACTTAATTTTGTAATATTTATTTAAAATAAATAAATTATATACAAATAAAACTTAAGTTATCAATTAAAGAGTGTGAAAATATTTTATATATTTTATTTATTACGAATAACAATTTTTGTTATAGATTTTAATAATGATTGTCAAATATGTTTTGACATTTTTTCGTTTATATTTATATGAAGGAATATTAAAAATAATTCAAAATTCTTTTATTTCATTCAATAGTGATTTATTGATTGAGCATTTTAAGTTTCTTAAAATGTCACCATTAAAATGTGCTTAAATACTAATGAAATTGATAGCAAAAAATCATATATTATTAAAAGGCGTTTAAAAGCAATTTTTTGGGGGAAATAAAAATTTATCAAATAATTGATGTTATTAAAGGATCATAAAAACGTAAAGGCCAAACGGAAGGAATAAAAACTAAGTCGTTAAAAAAGGTCCTTTCTAGAACAAAAGGGAACTAAGAAAACAGAATACTTAAAATTCTAAACTAACAAAAAATTATTTATATCACCTGCCCTCTCATCATGTAAAATGTTCGATTTATTTTAATTATTTTCATTATATTTCTTTAAAAAAAAAACTTTATTGTCAAGACTTCATTAATAAACAAGAGACAAATTAAATCTTTAGATAAATAAATCATTAATTATTAAGAATTTATTAATATAGAATATTTACAAATACAAAAAAAGAAATACAACCATTATTTAATTAATACCATTGTTTATTTTAATATTAATATCACAATTTTTATTCAAGTCATATGAAATATAATTATTACTAATAGATTTTTTTGTTTCAAAATGTCACTTAGATTAAACGACTTTATTGCGATATTTAATTATGTATACAATTGTCAGGTAATAATTTATAATTATCAAAAGAAATAATATTAATTAAAGAAAAACAACGAAAAAGCGTCATATGATCCAATAAAAAAATTAAACAGTTGAAACACTGTTGCAAATAAAAAACAAAATCGTTACACAAAGAGAGAAAATAATGAGAGCGATATTCAACTATGCCGAATCTTTAATACCCTTCACCAAAAATGCGTGTGAGGTAAATACGTTAGGTTTCACACATACACACTGACACAAAAACTCGCAAAATTGTTGCTTAAATGGACATACAATTAGCTATATATTTTGGCTATAACTACTGAACCGATTTTAATTATTTTTGGATTGATAATGAAACAAATCTAATTTAAAATTTCATGTGAATTTATCGATTTATTATTTAAAATTTTGTATGAAAGTTCTTTGCTTAGGGGATGCCTCAGATATCGGTCTTTATCTTTTAATATAATAAACCGATTTTGCTTGTTATAAATAGCAAACTTCTCAGGATTTAAAAAAAAATACTCAGGCCAAATTTCATTGATCTGTTGCATGCATATATATACATTATGGAATCTAAAGTGATATAGCTGAATCGACTCAGATTTTGATTTAATGCAAGAATCTGAGATGATTCCTTCTTAGGGTTACACAAAATGTGCTTGAATTTCATGCATATTTTTGTATAGAAAATTTGCTTGAATTTCAAGCACATTTTCGTATAGAGAATCGTGCCAACAAGAGAAAGACAGACATAGTGAAATCGAATCAGATTTTGATTTGATGATATGATATACATAATGGGCTCTAATATTATACCTTCTTAGCGTTACACAAAATTTGTTTCATTTTCATGCACATTTTCTGTAGAAATTTTGCCTTGTTTTTTGATTATAGGATGGCAACCCTTTTTCGTTTAACTGTTTATTATTCACGTTCAATGGCCGACATTTTTAGTTTTTGCCATATTTATACAAAATAATATATTTCAATCATAATTTATTGTTTAAAGAAAAGTGAAAAAAAGTTGTAATTTTTTTGTTTTTCGTATAATAATTAATATGCCAAACACAAATAATTAGTTACGTTCTTAAAAGTACGAAGCAGCAATAAAACAAAATAGTGAAAGAGAATTTTTACACTTATTTTTTGTAAAAAAAAAAAAGTGGAAAATATCACGGAGTAATTAAATTTACAAAAAAATTATATATATACAGAAGCGATAGTTTAAAATAACAACAAAAAATATTTATTATGTAATTTTTAAGTATCAGATTTCATTTGATACCCCACCACCACCATAAGTGGTGAAGAGGGTATAATAATTTTGTCGTTCCGTGTGTAACGCTAAGAAGGAATCATCTCAAATTCTTACATCAAATCAAAATTTGAGTCGTTTCAGCTATATCTGTATGTCTGTCTGATGTTGAACCGCTCTCATCTCCAAAAATTGACCTGAGTATTTCTTATAGTCCTAAGAAGTTTCCTTTGTAAAATCAGCAAAATCGGTTTATTTTTTTTTAAAGATATACCCCGATATCTGAGACAATCTCTTAATTCAAACAAAGAAATCTCATAAAACTGTCAAATTATAAATTAGACAAATTAGAATGAAATTTTGTTATAATATTAATGTACTTCATTACAATATTATATATACTTCATTATCATTTCAAAAATTAACAAAATCGGTTCAGTTGAAAAAAGTTATAGCCAAAAATACAACAAATTTTAGAACTCATTAAGTGTTCCGTGTTATATTTAAGTCAAAAATTTAAGTGATTGTTTGTGTGTGTATGTCTGTACCGAACATAACATATTTTTACTTCACCTACATTTGTGGTGAAGCGTATTGAAGATTCGGCATAGTCGAATTTAGAATTCTTACTTCTTAATAATTAAATACAGTTTTTTAATGAAAATTTTTAAAAGAAATTCGAGTAGAATTTTTAAAATTTTTGAAATTCTCACAAATATTAAATTTTATTAAAAAAAGTAAAAACACTTAAATTCTTAATTAATTAAAAAAAATATTTAATGAGAAAAATTGATAAACAAATTAATCGAAATTTAATAGACCGAAATATGATACAAAAATAATGATAATTATGTTTAAAAAAAGGACTACAAAAGTATAGAAACTAAAGTCCAAATTCAAACACTTGACTACAATCCAGTTATAGACTGTAGTCTTGTTAATTTTATGGACAAGACTGAAGTCTATTTAATAAACTGTACTGTAGTCTAGTTTACGAAATACGTTGAACAGTCTACTAGTTTAGAAACTGGACTGTAGTCTTGTTTAAACGATGGAGTGTAGTTTGATTTATTAACTAGACTGTAGTTTAGACTCTAATCCAGTTTTTAAACTAAAGCGTAGTTAAGTTTATGGATAAGACTGAAGTCTATTTAATTAATTGGACTGTAGTCTAGTTTACGAAATACATTGAACTGTCTACTTGTTTACAAACTGAACTGTAGTCTTGTTTAAACTATAGAGTGTAGTTTGGTTTATTAACTAGACTGTAGTTTAGATTCTAATCTAGTTTATAAACTAGAGCGTAGTTAAGTTTATGAATAAGACTGAAGTCTATTTAATAAACTGGACTGTAGTCTAGTTTACGAAATACATTGAACTGTCTACTTGTTTACAAACTGAACTGTAGTCTTGTTTAAACTATAGAGTGTAGTTTGGTTTATTAACTAGACTGTAGTTTAGATTCTAATCTAGTTTATAAACTAGAGCGTAGTTAAGTTTATGAATAAGACTGAAGTCTATTTAATAAACTGGACTGTAGTCTAGTTTACGAAATACATTGAACTGTCTACTAGTTTACAAACTGGACCGTAGTCTTGTTTAAACTATAGAGTGTAGTTTGGTTTATTAACTAGACTGTAGTTTAGATTCTAATCTAGTTTATAAACTAGAGCGTAGTTAAGTTTATGAATAAGACTGAAGTCTATTTAATAAACTGGACTGTAGTCTAGTTTACGAAATATATTGAACTGTCTACTAGTTTACAAACTGGACCGTAGTCTTGTTTAAACTATAGAGTGTAGTTTGATTTATTAACTAGACTGTAGTTTAGATTCTAATCTAGTTTATAAACTAGAGCGTAGTTAAGTTTATGAATAAGACTGAAGTCTATTTAATAAACTGGACTGTAGTCTAGTTTACGAAATATATTGAACTGTCTACTAGTTTACAAACTGGACCGTAGTCTTGTTTAAACTATAGAGTGTAGTTTGGTTTATTAACTAGACTGTAGTTTAGATTCTAATCTAGTTTATAAACTAGAGCGTAGTTAAGTTTATGAATAAGACTGAAGTCTATTTAATAAACTGGACTGTAGTCTAGTTTACGAAATATATTGAACTGTCTACTAGTTTACAAACTGGACCGTAGTCTTGTTTAAACTATAGAGTGTAGTTTGATTTATTAACTAGACTGTAGTTTAGATTCTAATCTAGTTTATAAACTAGAGCGTAGTTAAGTTTATGGACAAAACTGAAGTCTATTTAATAAACTGGATTGTAGTATAGTTTTCGAAATACATTAAACTGTCTACTAGTTTACAAACTGGATTGTAGTCTTGTTTAAACGATGGAGTGTAGTTTGATTTATTAACTGGACTGTAGTTGAGACTCTAATCTAGTTTATAAACTAGAGCGTAGTTAAGTTTATGGACAAAACTGAAGTCTATATACAGTAGTTTATATAGTTTATATATTATAGTCTAGAATAGTCTTTAATTTTAATTTATATTTACTGTTTGAAATTATTAGTTTTAATTACTTTGTCGGAAACCCTTCCATGACATTTTTAAAGAGACTTCTGTCACTTTGCTCGATCTCTGATTAAAATCTACTACACTTTTAAACATCCAAGTTTGTGCTTTTTAATCCTCTTTTAACAAGAGCTCAATATCTTTCCACAGGCCTAAGCTATTGGCAGTTGAACATTTGTTTCTCTTGCTACAAATATTCTTCTTGTGACAGGATGCCAAATCAGGCCAAAAATAAGTGGACACATTATGAAGCCTTATAAATGGAAGCAGCTCTTTTTTCTGTTGCAGCAAGGGCATGAACTTTGACTAATTTTTGGTCCTAAACTATTCTATAACATTCGAGCTTCAGCAACATACAATTTTTGACCAAAAAGTTGCAAAAGAAAATTCTAGAACGTACATTTCCTCATCCATTATGTCGCAAAAATATTTGTTTTAAACTTGACTTCAATTTCCGTGCTCTGTTTTTGGCTTCTGAATTTGTAGCTGCGTTCTTGTTAGGAACTTTTTGGGCCTTGAATGTAAACCTGAATAAGCGTTAACGGGGCTGCTTTTCTACCGGATGTTTTGGGAGAGATTTTTATTTGTTTGGCTTTACACACACCATTTGGAACTTCCCTTCTACTGTAATAGGTTTTCTATCAACGAACAAGTTCTGCCGGTATTGTTTAATGATATTGGAAACAGTTTGACGGTAGATCTTTGAATGCTTGGCCCACTATATTGTAAAACTAAGTTGGGTTTTATTGAACATGTTTAATAAGTTTAGCACGCACATTATTCTGATCACTTAGAATAACCTATTTTTTCGATCTTAGTCTTTATAAGTTTAGTGGTTCTTCGAACACGCTCCTAAGTCTATAAACTGTACTGTAGTTTGGTTTAAAAACTGACTATATTTTAGTTAATAAACTAGATTAAAGTCTAGTTTATTAATTAGATTTTAGTTTATTAATTGGACTGTAGTTTAGGTCATAAATGGGCTACAGTCTGGACTGTATTCTAGATTATAAAGTGGACTGTAGATTAATTTATGAACTGGGCTCTAGTGTTGTTTATAAAATGGATTGTAGTATAGTTTAAGAACTGGTTTGTAGTCTAATGGACTAAGGTCCAACTTTAAACTTGTCTTCTAGTTTATTAAACTATTGTCTAGTTTGAAAACTGGACTGCAGTTTAGTTTAAAAACTGGACTGTAGTTCAACTCATAAGCTAGTCTGTCATCTATCTTGTAAGACTATAGTCTAGTATTTAAACTGGACTGTAGTCTAGTTTTTTAACTGGACTGTAGTCTAGTTTTTAAACTGGACTGTAGTCTAGTTTTTAAACTGGACTGTAGTCTAGTTTTTAAACTGGACTGTAGTCTAGTTTTTAAACTGGACTGTAGTCTAGTTTTTAAACTGGACTGTAGTCCAGTATTTAAAGTGGACTGTAGTCTAGTTTTTAAACTGGACTGTATTCTAGTTTTTAAACTGGACTGTAGTCTAGTTTTTAAAATGGACTGTAGTCTAGTATTTAAAGTGGACTGTAGTCTAGTTTTTAAACTGGACTGTAGTCTAGTTTTTAAACTGGACTGTAGTCTAGTTTTTAAGCTGGACTGTAGTCTAGTTTTTAAACTGGACTGTAGTCTAGTTTTTAAACTGGACTGTAGTCTAGTTTTTAAACTGGACTGTAGTCTAGTTTTTAAACTGGACTGTAGTCTAGTTTTTAAACTGGACTGTAGTCTAGTTTTTAAACTGGACTGTAGTCTAGTTTTTAAAATGGACTGTAGTCTAGTTTTTAAACTGGACTGTAGTCTAGTTTTTAAACTGGACTGTAGTCTAGTTTTTAAACTGGATTGTAGTCTAGTTTTTTTAAACTGGACTGTAGTCTAGTTTTTTAAATTGGACTGTAGTCTAGTTTTTTAAATTGGACTGTAGTCTAGTTTTTAAACTGGACTGTAGTCTAGTTTTTTAAACTGGACTGTAGGCTAGTTTTTAAACTGGACTGTAGTCTGGTATTCTAACTGGACTGTAGTCTGGTATTCTAACTGGACTGTAATTAAGTTTATAAACTGGGCTGTAGTCCAAATTTTAAACTAATCTGTCGTCAAGTTGTTAAAACTATTGTCTGCTTTATCAGTCGTATTGTGGCCTACTTTGTAAACTGGACTGTAGTCTAATTTATAACCTGTACTGTGGTTTAGACTATGTCCATATTCTGCTAATAATCTTTAAATATGGTTTAATATTTTTTAAATTAACTCTAATTTTCAAGACAAATTTTACGTTTAAAAATAACACTTTTTTGAATAAAATTTCCTCGATCGATACTTTTGCTAAATTAAATACAATTTGAAATCGTCAGGTTTTTTTTAAATAATTTAATTATCAATAAATTTCAATTCAATTAACAGGTTTTCTGAAAGGAAAAGAGAAGAAGAGTAAATACAGCAAAATGAAACGCTTCGAATATTGAAAATTGTTTATTTTAATTTTAGAAATTAATAAAGGAAATTTCTTGAAAAGCAGAACTAGAAATGGAAATTAAATTATCCATGCTGAGACCATTATATTTTTTGAGTCATTTCTGTGTTCCACTTCAAAATCTTTAAGTTGATTTCTATTGAAGGAAACATTGAACATTTCAAAAAGTAAACTTTTGGAGGTTATATATCAAATTCGCTTCAAAGCGAAGGTTTAAAAGAATTATTTTTTAAAATTAATTAGTTTATCTCTCTGTACAAATGCTATAGAATATTTAAAATAATATTTTTAAATAATTTATTTATGTTTTTTTTTTTTTTTTTTTTTTTTTTTTTTTTAATAAAAAATATTTTAACATTTTTTCTTAAATTTTATTTAAAATATCAAATATTTTCTCTTTTTAAATTATTTGAAAAAAATATTCCTTTTAATTTTGTATATAAAAAACATTTTTTTTAATTTAAAAACATTTTTTCTTTTTTTCGAAAAAAATCAAACTTTATATTTTCTATTTTTAAATTATTAGAAAAAATTATTATTAATTATTTATAAAAATTAAATATTAAATATTTAAAATAATATTTTTTAATAATTTTTTTTTATAAAAAATATTTTAACATTTTTTTCTTAAATTTTATTTAAAATATCAAATATTTTCTCTATTAAAATTATTTGAAAAAAAAAATATTTCTTTAAATTTTGTATATTAAAAACATTTTTTAATTTAAAAACATTTTTTTTAATTTAAAAACATTTTTTCTTTTTTTTTTTTTTCGAAAAAAAAAAATTAAACTTTATATTTTCTATTTTTAAATTGTTAGAAAAAATTATTATTAATTATTTATTAAAATTAAATAGTTAATCTCTATAAACAAATGCTATAGAATATTTAAAATAATATTTTTTAATATTTTTTTTATAAAAAATATTTTAACATTTTTTCTTAAATTTTATTTAAAATGTCAAATATTTTCTATATTTAAATTATTTGAAAAAAATATTTCTTTTAATTTTGTATATAAAAAATATATTTTTTTTAATTTAAAAACATTTTTTCTTTTTTTTTCGAAAAAAAAAAAATCAAACTTTATATTTTCTATTTTTAAATTATTAGAAAAAATTCATTATTTTAAATTTTATGTAAATGTTTTTTACCGTAACCGTATTAAAAATTAATTAAAAAAACAGGATTTGTTGGATTTTTGGAAATTTATTTTAAAAAAAATAAAATTATAAAAAATTTAATTTTAATTTTCTTAAAAGTTTCTTTAAAAAATCGAAAAACTTCAGATTCTTCGAATTCAAATATTATTTTAAAAAATATCAAGCATGTTCTGCTTCTTTAAATTTTATTAAAAATAAAAAATCAAGTTCTTATTTTTTTCACTTTTTAATAATTTGATTTTTTATTACTTTTCAAATTTTTTTTTAATATTTGTTTCTTTGATATTTTGGAAGTTGAACATTTTTTGAAAAAAAAAAAAAAAAAAAAAAAAAAAAAATTAAATTTTAATTTTTTATAATTTTATTTTGATATTTAAAAAATTGTTTAATTTAAAAAAAATATCAAGCATGTTCTGTTTTTTAAATTTTATTAAAAATTAAAAATTTAATTCTTTAAAAATTTTCAAATTACTTTTTTATATTTTTATTATAAAATTTTATTTTATTTTTTATTTTTTTTTTCAAATTTATTTATTTATTTTTTTAATATTTAATATTTGTTTCTTTGATATTTTCGAAATTGACCGAAATAGTTCAAAATAAATTTTTCACATTTATTAAAAAATATTTATATTTGTGTTATTATTTAAATCTATATTTTTTTTGAATACTAAAATATTAAAAAAAATAATAAAATAAAAACAATGACACTAAAAAAAATAAAATAAATAAAAAATAATAAAAAAATAAAATAAAAAAATAATTAAAAAAAAAAAATTAATAATTAAAAAAATAAAAAAAATTGCACAATTGTTTCATCTTCAAGGTTTGTAAATTTCTTTTAAAAAATTTTTTGGGTTTTAAATTTATTTTTAAATTTTTTACTTTAATTGAAGTTTTTGTTTGAAAATTATGTTTTTTTTAGGGAAACAAATAATAAAAAATAAAAAATATATATTTTTAATTTTACTAAAGTTTTTCTTGATATTTTTTTAAAATAAATTTATTCCTTTAACATTTTTAAAATTGTTGTTATTTGAAAAAAAATGTTTTTTTCTTAAAATTTTATTAAACAAAATTTTCTAACAAATTTTTACTTTCAATTTTTTTTAATATTTTTTTTTAATTTAAAATTTTTGGTATATATATTTTTTAATTTTTAGAAATTTTATAAAAAAGAATATTGTATTTCAGAATTTTATTATTATTAAAAACATTTTCTAACAAATTTTTACTTTAAAATTTATTTTTAAATATTTTTTTTTTGTTTAATTTAAATTTTTTTTAATTTTCATAAATTTTAAATAAAAAATTGTATTTCAGAATTTTTCTTTTTAATATTTAAGTATTCAATTAACTTTTTTATTAAATTATATTTAAGATTTTTTAAATTTTATTTTATTTTTTAAATTCAAACATTTTTCATTATTTTTTATTCTCATATTTCAAAACACTATTTTTTATTTTCTTTAAATTTCAAAATTATTTATATATATTTTTTTGATCAAAATCTTTATTTCAAAATACCGTTATAATTTTTTCCAGAAATATTATTCTTTGCGCGTTTTATATTTAATTTTCTGAAATGCCGATTTTATTTTTCAATTTCTATTTTTTTTTTTTTTTTTCAATTTTACAAGTGTACGATCGTTTTGAAGTTCGTCATCTGACTGGCGTTAAACGGGCAAATTCTACGAACATTAAATAATTTTCACATTTTTTTTTGATTTTTTTTAAATAAAAGAAATAAACAAATTGTTGTTGTATTTTATTAAACAAAAAAAAATAAATAATGAAATAAAATAAAATCAAATAAATAGTTGTAATAGTATTAGTTAGTACAAGTAGTAATGCAAACAAGACAGTGAGTAAAAATTGTTGTGATTTGTTTGTTTTAATATAAAACGATTGGCGATCATCATCATCATAATCATCACAATGATCATAATTATGATGATGAGACAGTTAGTTCTAAAGGGTCTCATATACATGTGTATTTTTTAAAGAGTATTTGTTGTTGTTTAAAAAAATTCACACTCAAAAAGACAAAAAAAAAACGAAGACACAGCAACACTTTAAAAAAAAGCGTCACACATTCTCAAATTCTGTGTTACAATTTGTTTGAAAAAAAATGACAACAAATAAGCAAAAAAAAAATATCAACTGTAAAATTAAGCAAAATATTATTCATGTGCTCTCTCTCTCTGTCTCCACAAGTGTACTCTCACTTTAACCAAAAAAATACCGTAAGAGCTTAAAAAGTAACAACATAATTGAATTCACTAATACATGTTTACTCTTTTAAAAAAATACAATGCAAAATTTCATTGTTGTTGTTGTTGGAATTGAATAACTCATTTAACGGTTTTGAAAAAGTTGACATTGTTGTAAATGTATTAGTTACACCCTGTTGTGTGACATGCAGTAAGTTTATGATGAACTCTCTATGTGTTAAGGTGGCCAGATGTACATAAAAAATATTTATACAAATTCTTAAAAAGGGCAAACGTTTTTGTTTATTGACTTGAGTCCATTTAATAGACTTGGCTATGTGGCAGGTAGGTTGAACTAGTCCATTATATCTCCCTAGAGTGCACTCGCTTTTTAGAAAAAGAGAAGCAGCTCCAACCATTAGTGACTTAACAAATTCCATAGCATGTACGTAATTCCTTAAGTCCCTCCAATTAACGGCTTTAAAGTAAAATATGCTTAGTACCCACCCTCCTTACAATTTTGAGACCTCTGGATTGTTCTACCGTTTAGTTGTTGCCATAAAGTGGATTGTCCAGTTAGTACACCCATCATTCTAGTAACACGTAATTCCTTCATTTTCTCCAATTAATGGCTTTAAAGTAAAACATGCTTGGTTTAGTACCCACCCTCCTTACAATTTTGAGATCTCTGGATTGTTCTACCGTTTAGTTGTTGCCTTTTAGTGGATTATCCAGTTAGTACGCCCATCATCCCAATAAGCTTACTTTTCCTCTAGAACTTCATCTCCTCTGGGTCTCTACCCAGTATTCCCATAGTTCTACCAAATGTTTCGATGTTTCACATAGTTTTGTCTTTAATTCATAGTCTTGTTCTGCTCCAGGTGTCCCCATAGCATTCTCGTCCATAATAAACAGATGATATGATTTGTGTGCCTCTACAAACTGGACTACCAAATCCAATCTCCACAGAAATTCAAGTCAAGTTTTCTTAATAAAAAAATATTGTTTATGGAAAAAACTTTTATCTTGGTGATGCTGGAGGGAATGTTGAAAAAAAGTTTAGGTCCTAAAAGCAAGCAATATGCTGTTGCAGCAAAATAATGGACTCCATAATTAGACTTCTTAATGTGTCCACTTATATTTGACCAGATTTGACATTCCTGTCACAAGTGGCACAAGAACAATAATATGGTATTTATAACAAGAGAGATAAATCCTTCAAACTCCCCAGAGCTAAGGCCAAGGTAGAGAGATATTGGGCTCTTGTTTGAAGTGAACAAACTCCTTAATTTTGAAGGGAGGTTAATTAGTATTGTCGCATCAGGTGTTCTAGAACTTTAGATGGGTTTGTTTCAAAATCAAGGAATTTGGATTCATTGAAGCGGGAGAAAATAACATAATTTTCCGCCAGCTGTTCGTTTCAAAATAAAGGAACTTGGATTCATTGAAGCCGGAGAAAATAACATAATTTTCCGCCAGGTGTTCTAGAACTTTAGATGGGTTTGCTTCAAAACCAAGGAACATGGATTCATTGAAGCCGGAGAAAATTACATAATTTTCCGCCATTTTAAAATTATTTCAGCTACTGAAATGAAGAGTTATGACTAAATTTGAATTTACATTTCCTTTCGATTTGAAGGGAATGACGTTTAATGTTCAATAAAGTTTTGTTTGGTGCTCTCTTTTAAGAGCCAATGAAACAGTTACCGGAAACAATAAACGAAAAAGTCACGGAACTGAGAACTGAGAGCAATAGAATTTTCAAATTCTCTTTATTTTCTTAAAGTTAATTTGCTTCAACTGGCCACCTCTTGTTCATCTTCAATTGCAGTACTTCTCCAATTGAACTAGTGTCATTTATTTATTCATTTTTTTGTTGTTGTTGTTGTTGTTGTATTGTAATTTACACCTACACTCAATAAAAATGTTGTTTATAACATTAAAATAGACTGTAATAGTTCCTACTTTATCTATTTTATTACAAAACTATTTAAATTTTTATAATTCAATTTCTGGCGGAAAACTTGAGATTAAATTTTTACAATTGACAACAATAAAATTTAATTTAATTGAATTGAAACTAAGAAATCGCATCAAGAAATGCAAGAGAGAATAATAAGAAATGATTAAATCGAAATAAACCCTTTCAAGATTTTCAACAAAAATTCCAAAAATTATTTTCAAAATCATTATTTTCTCCCATTTTTCAAATTGACATTTCTACCTCTCTCTCTCTCTCTCTCTCTCTCTCTTAAAATTATTGACATTTTCAATTAGTTCTGCTTACATGCGTCACAGACTAAAGTTGTTTTTAAAAATAAATATTCGTTTAATATTTAAAAATCTCTACTAGAAAAATTAGTTTTTTTCTATTTAAAATCACATTAAATGAGGCATAAATTCTTTAAGTCCATATGAATAGAGATAAACTAATGATAATTATAATTAAATGGCTGCCAAAAAGGTGTTAATTAAGATAAAACTAAAATCTAAATAAAATTATGAAGGAAATTTTTTTGGCAAAAATTGAAAGAAAAAAAACGTTTATTAAAGACTGAGTTCACATCTGTTTAATTCTCGAAAATATATATTTTCAGTTTAAATGAGATAAAGAGCAGAAGAAATAATTTCTCTCTCTCACTTTTTCCTCTATTAACTCACACGTATTAGAGAAAAACTTAATATATAAACACGAAAAGCTTAAGAACTATAAAAAGTTTTAGGATTAAAAGAGAAAATAATAAAAGAGTTCTCATTTCAAAATACAACTCTGATGTTATAAAGAAGAAAAGAGAACAATTTCCCTCATTTTAATAATCACACAATTCATGGAGAAAAAAACTAAGCAGCGTGAGGCTGTAGAACTGATTTAGAATTGAACTAAAACTGCATTAGATCTTAACTAAACTTAACAAGAACTGAAACTAAATTAGAACTGAACTAGAACTGAATTAGAACTTAATTAGAACTGAACTAGAATCTGAACTAGAAGTGAACTAAAAGTGAATTACAGCCGAAGTAGAATTGAATAAGAACTAGAGTAGAACTCAACTAGAACTGAAATAGAATTAAACTAAAACTTCATTAGAACTGAACTGAACTTGAATTGAACAAGAACTTAACAAGAACTGATTCAGAACTAAACTAGAACTGGACTAGAATTGATTTAGAACTGAACTAAAATCGATCGATAAATCAACTTGAACTTGTTCAGAACTTAACTAGAAATGGACTAGAATTAAACTGAACTAGAACTAGAATTAGAACTAGAACTGAACTAGAAATAGAATTGAACTAAAATTGCATTAGAACTGAACTAAACTTCAACTGAATTAGAACTTAACTAGAACTAGATTTAGAACTAGAACTGAACTAGAATTGAATCTGAACTGAACTGCAATTGATTTAGAACTGAACTAAAATCGATCGATAAATGAACTTGAACTTATTCAGAACTTAACTGGAACTGGACTAAACTTGAACTGATTTAGATATGATTTAGAACTAAAGTAAAACGAAACTAAAACTGAATAAGAAGTGATTTAGAACTGCAGAACTGAACTAGAATTGAATTAGAACTGAATTAGAACTAATTTAGAACTGAACTAGAACAGAACTAAAACCGAACTAGAACTGATTCAGAACTGAAGTAAAACTGGACTAAAAATAATTTAGAACTGAAAAAAAAACGAAAACTTAACTTAAATGATTTAGAAAAGAACTAGAATTAATTTAGAACTAGAACTGAAGTAGAATTGACTAAAACTGAACTAGAACTAGTTTAGAACTGAACTAGAACTCAATTAAACTAAAACCAAACTAGAACTGAACTAAAAATGAACTAGAATTGAATTAGAACTGAACTAAAATTGAACTATAAATGAACTTGAACTGATTTAGAACTGAACTAAAATTGTACTAAACTAGAAATGATTTAGATACGAATTAGAAATAATTTAGAACATAACTAAAATTGAACTTGAAATAATTTAGAACTGAAAAAAAAAAAACGAAAACTGAACTTAAATGATTTAGAACCGAACTAGAATTGATTTAGAACTGAACTAGAACTGAAGTAGAATTGACTAAAACTGAACTAGAACTGGTTTAGAACTGAATTTAACTAAAACCGAATTTAACTAAAACCGAACTAGAACTGAAATAGAATTTAACTAGAACTGAACTAAAATTGAATTAGAACTGAACTAAAATTGTACTAAACTAGAAATGATTTAGATACGAATTAGAACTAATTTAAAACATAACTAAAACTGAACTAGAAATAATTTAGAACTGAAAAAAAAACGAAAACTGAACTTAAATGATTTAGAACCGAACTAGAATTGATTTAGAACTGAACTAGAACTGAATTAAACTAAAACCGAACTATAAGTGAACTTGAACTGATTTAGAACTGAACTAAAATTGTACTAAACTAGAAATGATTTACATACGAATTAGAATTTAGATAATAAATAATTTAGAACATAACTAAAACTGAACTTGAAATAATTTAGAACTGAAAAAAAAACGAAAACTGAACTTAAATGATTTAGAAAAGAACTAGAATTGATTTAGAACTGAACTAGATCTGAACCAAAACTGAACTAAAATTGCTTAAGTACTAAAATCTGATTAAGAACAAATGTTAATTTCCATTTCATCACAGAATTAGACACCATGCTAAACCTTCAAAAAGAGACGGACATTAAAGTTTTAGCCAAAATTAATTTATTAACTTTACTCAATTATGACTCAATATTAATGATAAATTTCTGTTGAAAAAAATTCCATTTAACAAATTTTATTATTTGTTTTTCAGTTTTTGCTTTTTAGAAATTCCAATCAATTTTCAAAAAAAAAATGTTTGATAAAACTTGTCAAATTTAATGTCAATAAAGGCCAATTTTATGGATTTTTATCTTTATCACTTTTGCTTATTTAATGATAATTTTTAATTAATTATAATTAAATGATTAATTAATTATAAATAAATTTCATAAATATTTATTTAAATGTATAAACATAAATATTTAAAAAGAAATCAATTTAAAGCAGAAAAAACTGATTGAAACCAGAAAAACAATTTCAATTTCTACGTTAATTTAAAAAAAAAATTAATTGAAAGATTTTCAGATTTAAAAAAAAGAAACATATTTTTAAGAAATAATCAAGGGCTTTTTGTTTTAAATTTATATTAATTAAAATTTAATTAGCATTTTTTCATTTTTAGTTTTTTTAACTTTAAAAGAAACCGAATCATTAAATTGTTTTTTCTTTTTTTAATTTAACTTGATTTTGTCTTTATGATTTAAACATTTTAAAAATGAATTTTCTTATTATTGTTCATTTAACAATATTATGTTAATTAGCTTGTAAATGTTGTTTTAAATTAAATCGTTCTAAATAAAAAATAATTCAGTTAATTGAGAGAAAAAAAAAACAATAAATAAAACAAAGCGAAATTGTAACAGTTTAAGGGCGTTTAAAATAATATTAACGAAAATTGTTGGCATTAAAGAAAACGTTTCGGGATTTTAAAATTTAAACATAAAACTAAAAAAGGTGACCAGTTTAACAAAAAAAATTAAATTCAAACTTGATATTTTGAAAAAAAGTCTTAATTTGTGAAAAAAACTGACTTTAATTCTTGATGACAGATTCAAAAATTAATGTCTTAATCAAAATTCCAAAAAAATAACTAAAAAAGAAGATTTTCTTCGCGGTTTAATTGGACGGCAAAAGAAGATCTTTAATTAAAGCTCTTTTCAGACACTAAAGTGTTCAAAACTTATCGCTTATTTTCCGCTCTAAACGAACTCTTTGAAAGAGCACAACTGAATGTTTAAAATAGTAACTGAAGTAGAATCTTAACTAAACTCTAAACCAGACTCTAAATTAAAGTCCGAAGGGTAATTTGAACTGAATTCTAAGTAATAAAATAAAGCAGAATCTGAACAAGAACCTAAATCAGAATCTGATTTAGAATCTAAAGCATAAATAGAACAAGAACCTGAAATAGAATTTAACTAGAACTGAACTGAAATAGAATTAAACCAGAAACTGAAATAAAACCTGAACCAAAATCTGAATTAAAATCTAAATCAGAAACTAAACGAAAACTTGAACTAGAAACTTTACAAGAAACTGGAACTGAACTAGAATCTGCATCAAAATCTAAATTAAAATCTGAACCAGAAAGTGAAGAAAACCTAAACTAGAATTAATCTGAACTAGAACTTAATTAGAACTGAACTAGAACTGAACCAGATAATGAAATAGAACCTGAATTAAAATCTGAAATTAACTCTGAACCAGAAACTACACAAAAACCTGAACTACAATCTGAACTGGAATCTGTACAAGAAACTTAAAAATAACCTGAACTGGACCTGAACTAAAACTGAACTGAATTGGAACTGAAGTAAAACTAAACTAGAAACTGAAATAGAACCTGAATTAGAAACTGAACAAGAACGTGAACTTGAACTGAAATAGAACTGAACTACAACAAACCTTAAACTGAACTAGAACTAAACTAGAACTGAACTAGAATTGAACAAGAACTGAACTAGAACTGAACAAGAACTGAACTAGAAACTGAACCAAAATCTAAATTAAAATCTGAACAAAAACCTGAACTACAATCTGAACTGGAATCTGTACAAGAAACTGAAAAATAACCTGAACTGGACCTGAAATAAAACTGAACTGAACTATTACAAAAACTGAACTAGAACTGATATGGAACTGAAGTAAAACTGGACTAGAAACTGAAATAGAACCTTAACCAGAAACTGAACTAAAACTGAAATAGAACTGAACTACAAGTGAGCAGGAACTAAACTAGAACTGAACTACAACTAAACTTATACTGAACTAGAACTAGAACTAAACTAGAACTGAACTAGAAAGGAACTAGAACTGAACTAGAATTGAACTAGAACCTGAACCAAAATCTAAATTAAAATCTGAACCAGAAACTGAACAAAAACCTGAACTAAAACTGAAGTAGAACTAAACTTAAACTGAACTAAAACTAAATAGGACTTAACTAAAACTGAACTAGAACTGAACAAGAACTGAATTAAGCTAAAACAGAACTGAACTAGAACTAGAATTGAACTTGAATAGAACTAGAACTAAACTTAAACTGAACTAGAACTAAACTTAAACTGAACTAGAACTAAACTAGAACTAAATTGGCACTGAACTGGTACTGAACTCCAATTTAACATTTTAAATTTGCGATAAGAAATTAATGTCTTTGGAAAAAATATATGGAAATTATATCAGTGTAAAAATAATAAATGTTTTTGTGGTTTACAGAAACTGCATTAACACAAACATCCAGTTGTATGGTTGGAAATTCAAACATAACAATTTCAGTCTTTATTCCTTTATGGTCAACCTTCTTTTTGTAAAATCTTCAAGAAATTTGTTTTTAAATTAAATAAATAATTGACAAAATTTCCACATTAGAAATTATGAATAATTTGTTTTTGCCTTTTGGGGTGTGTGCACTTTTTCTAGACAAAATTGTCGTAATAAAAATTAAAACAAAATAAAAAAAAAATTTATACAAAATGATTATTGGGGCAACATTTTTAACTGAATTATCTTATTATCTAGTTAAGTTTAAATAAGATAATTGTTATAAAATAATAATTAATGTTTGATTAAAAAAAAGGCTACAAAGAAATTGACTGACGGAAATTTATTAAAAAACAAATTACGGACGTTAAAATAATAATAATAATAAAAAAGGCAAAATAAAATAAATTAATAAAACTAAAAATGAAAAGAAATTAAATAAATTCATGGTGGCTAAAATAACAAAAGTCTGGCGAGTTAATGAAATAAAAAGAAATGAAAAGAAATGTATTTCTTAATTCCTACGATACCTGTGATTTAGTTTATAAGTTTATTTTCAAAATTTTTTACAAATTTACGCTCTTCAGCAGTTAATAAATGTTTTAATATTTTTGCCATTTGTTGTTGCCTAAAAGAAAATAATAAATAATTAATTGAATAAAAAATAAAAAAATATTAATCTTTTCCTTGATACTCACATTAATTCATGTGCTTGTAATTGATTTAAATTTAAGTCTTCGATGAAAATGTTTAAATGTTTTAAAGCCTCTAAACGATTATGGCCCAACTTTAAATGTTGTACACTTAAGGCCTTTTCCAATATTTGTAATACCAATAACACCACATGGACTTTAAGTAATTCTGCCGATTCAACTTGTATTTCATTATCAATTAAATGTTTATGTTGTTTTAGTATAAACTGGAAAAGTAATGATAAAAAAATTATCTGATACAAAAATTTTCAACAACATTTTTAAGGGAAATGGTTCCCTAAAATATATATAAATTATAATTCTTCTCAGCAAATCACTTTAAAGTGTTTTGGGAAGATTTCTAAAGTTTTTGAATAGTTTTAAATCTGTCAGTGTTTGAGATATGGAAAGGAGCCAACCCCTGCTCCTATTGGAAAATGTCTTCGTTCATAAATGTAATAAATTTTCTTATGTTTTCTATAACGATTTAGTATGGAGTTTAAGTTAGTTTTACGAATATTATTTGTGGCTTTAAAAAATTTTGTAAGGATTCTTTTAGATATCGCTCTATATCTTCTTCTCTTTTAACAAGTTTCTGAAGAATTTAAATATCAAACTTTGGCGGAAAATAATAAATAATTGACGGCAAAAAAATATTGTTCTTGACATCAGTCTAAAGTCTTAAAATTATTCCGGAAACTATTTCTTCATGTTTTACTTGGATGATGTGGAACTGTGTGGTATTTAAAGTGTTCTACTTACCACTATAGTTACATGCCTCAGATTAGGAGTTTGTTTATACAGATTATATATTAACACCGATATTATATGTTTATAGATTTTCAAACGATAATTTGCCAAAGTTATGAGTAATGATTTTAATTCCTCTTGAAAATGATGTTTAAACTTGAAAAAAAAAGATAATAAAATGTAATAAATTAAAAAATTATGACTTGACAATAGAACAGATGAAAGATCAAATAATAGAATAAACTCTTCAGGCGGAGATTGAGGTTGCACTCAAGAATTTGAAGGAACATTTGGTAAAGTCGCATTTTGTCTGGAGATGCAAGAGACTGACGGAAATGATCCCGGTAGGTGGATGAGCTGGAGAGGCCACCTATAGACCTCTTCTTGGGTAAGATTGTAAAAGACCTCAGACTCGATTGAAACATGCATGGGGTGAAAGGTCTGCCTGTAGGGTGGTTAGGACCTTATGGCTACAGCTTAACCCTAGAAATATAAACATTAACATTGACATGGATTGCAAAGGATTGAGAACCTTGATGGGAGTCTTAATGAAGGTTGGATATTTGAATTCTACAGGATGTGCGGCGAGGTGGAGGAGACAGCGCAGCATAGGAGGATTCCTTACACATTTAAAGCAATCACAATGAACCATGAGGATCCCCGAATGGCGGTGTTAGGCTGTCCTGTCTTAACACCTACACTTCCTAACCTAAACTAGACCTAACGATTGTTCAGATAATTCACAATGGATTTGGACTATAGTGCAGTCTTTCGACAAGATTAGACTTTGTTCCAGACAATTGAAAATTTATTTTACAATAGTTCAGTCTATTGACAAGGCTAGAAACTAGACTATAAACAAGACTAAACTATGATCCAGACAATTGACCATAGATCAGACTATAGTATGGACTATTAACAACAACAATAGACAAGATTAAGTGTCTGAAGAACTTTATTAATCCAGATTACTGAGATGACAACATACTATAGACCAGACTTATAAAAATGGACAAACTTATAGACTAGAGTATATATAAGATTAAACACTACACAATAAAGAATTGACTGTAGTCCGGACTATTGACAAGATAATATACAAGACTATAGATTAGATTAGACTACAGTCCTGATGATAGACAATGTAATGGACTAGATTAAAGTCCAGAATATTAACATTCAGTTTATTGACAAGTGTAGAGTATAGACAAGATAATAAACTATAGTATGGTCCACACTAATAACAGGACAATCAACTAGACTATAGCCCAAAGTACTTTGATGACAACAGACTATAGCTCAGACTATTACTATCACAATAGACAGGGTTATAGACAAGATAATAGACAAGACCATGAATTAGACTTTTGATAATAGATTCGACTATAGTACGGACTATTGAAAGGATAATAAACTAGGAAATAGAACAGATCACCGATAATATAATAGACTTAACTTTTGTCTTAGCAAGAGTTCCAACTATTCACTACACATTGAACTGGAATCTGCTCCAGTTTATTGACAGGACAATAAATTATATTTCAGATTAAAAAAAAAATTAACTCACCATTCCATAATATATACACAATTTCCATACGCTATTACTTTCTATTATTACCCCTGAATATTTATGCATTTCCGTAAATTGTCTCAACATTAAACGTTGATATTCTATAGCTTGCAAAGGATGTAATTGCTGCATTTCGTTGCCATCTTTTCTATTAAAGATTTTGATTTTAAAATTCAATTGTATTAAAATTAAAACCAATTGTTGATACACAGCATTATCCAGTTTTAAAGGTAGAAATGTTATTAATTGTAATAAACAGCAAAAATACTTAAAATAAGAATAATAATTTAATAAAAATCAATTAACTTGTTAAAAGTGCTTAATTACCGTCTTAATTCTTATAACTGGCATTTGCATTAAATCCTCTAAATTCTTGATTAAATGCCATAAATATTTAAATAATTCTAAAGCTTCGGGAAAAAAGGAATAATTTTGATTCTGATCATTTTCTATTTTCAACAATTTTAATATACAAGAAATTATTATTTCCAATACATATAAATCGATAAAAGATTTTTCTTCCACTATATAATTTGACAAATCTTGGTGATAGAGAAAATAATAAGATAAATTGCGTATGATTAGCAGATAATTATTATCTAATAATTCATATTTTGTTTTTAATAAAATATTTAAACGTTTCAAAAGACTGTTATAATGATCCAATAAACGTTTGGTAATTAACTAAAAATAAATATAAAAGAAAAATTCAATAATCAAAATTATAATCACAAAAATTTATCTACAATTCACCTTTTCTTGCTTTTCTTCTTTGGTCTTTAAATCCTTTAACATTTCTCTATATTTATGCAATAAATGTTCACTTAATAACTCTAAATGTTGCCATTCTTGATTAAAATTCAAACATTTATGGAATATTTGAAAAATATTCATTAATAAAGGATATTCTAGATTATTATCAATGTGTGTGAAAACGCCAACAGCATAATGTATTAAATTGTCCAGGGTCTAGAGTAAAATATTCAAATAAATAGAGTTTACGAAAATGGAAAGTTTTATAAAAAAAACTCACAGTTTTTTCTAATTTCTCTGGTGGCATAAGAGAGAAAACCTTTAATAAAATACCCTCAGTTTTTTGACAATGAAGATTTTCCAAAATTTCTGGTAAGATTTGTAATAAATGTTGAACTTGTTGCTTGGAAGAAGAATCTAAAATGGAAAATACTTTAAAATAGAAACAACATAATAATAATAATAAATAGTCCAAGCTATGTAGACTACAAATTAGTCTATAGTGTAGACTACAAACTAGTCTATAGTGTAGACTACAAACTAGTCTATAGTGTAGACTACAAACTAGTCTATAGTGTAGACTACAAACTAGTCTATAGTGTAGACTACAAACTAGTCTATAGTGTAGACTACAAACTAGTCTATAGTGTAGACTACAAACTAGTCTATAGTGTAGACTATAAACTAGTCTATAGTGTAGACTATAAAAGAGTCTATTGTGTAGACTATAAACTAGTCTATAGTGTAGACTATAAAAGAGTCTATTGTGTAGACTATAAACTAGTCTATAGTGTAGACTATAAACTAGTCTATACTGTAGACTATAAACTAGTCTATAGTGTAGACTATAAACTAGTCTATAGTGTAGACTATAAACTAGTCTATAGTGTAGACTATAAACTAGTCTATAGTGTAGACTATAAAAGAGTCTATTGTGTAGACTATAAACTAGTCTATAGTGTAGACTATAAACTAGTCCAAAGTCCAGACTGTAGTCTGTAGCAGCAGGTAAAGTTTTTATGACTGTTAATTTTCATTTACCTTTTTCCCTCATCTTCAACTCAAAAACTATTACAAAAATATGAGCACTTAACAAACGTATGATTTCCGTACAATCTCCATCTGTTATAATTTCCAACAAATTATTGAAATCCAATACAAACTTAAAGTTCTTACTTAAAGCTCCAATATACATTTTTAAATTCGTTATTGAACCCTGAAAAATATCAATAGAAAAAATTTGAACTTTTTACAATTATTATCATCCCTGACGTTGCTACTTACCACATGAGCCACATAAAAATCCATGATATGTTTTAAAATCATTTGTTCTGAAAATTTACGTTTCATCATGTTTAAATATAAATTACAAGCTAAATTTGAGGTTATGCCATCCGATTTAAAAATTAAATTTAATATAGATTCCATAAATTCACGAGAAAAACAATCTAATGATATTAATTTGCTAAAACATTTTAATAATTAATAATAGAATTATAGTTTTCTTAATTGTAATACTTCACCTTTGCAATAAATTTAAAAATTTAACAGCTTCTTGTTGAATTTTCTCTACATTTTTGGTGGTAATTTTGTTATACCATTTGTATTTCTTGGCCAAAAATGTATTATAATACACTTCCAGCATAAAGGGTTCAATAAGAAAATTACTTAAAATATTTGTTTTATAAGGAGTTTCCACTTCCTCAAGCATAGTTTGGAAAGCTTGATATATTTTCAAAGGGGTTAGGGTATTTATCTACGAGATAAAAATTTATAAATGTTAAGTATTCATTATTTAAACAAAATTTCATACCTCTACGGAAATGGCCTCATAAAAGAAATTCATCGTTTGAGCGGAATTATGATAAAATAAATCAAAATCTTTAGAGAAAATCTCCAGCAAACCAGAGAAGATCATATTATGTGTTTGTTTGTAACTGTATATTTAAGGAAACAAGATTAATTTTGAAATTTATTCGAAATTTAATTTATTTGAGGTTATGTTACTTACAATAATCCCTGTACAGCACTCCAATATAAACGATTACAAATGGCATCCAGCAAATGTAAATCTAAACGATAGACCTTTCTTATCTCATGCATTCCCAATAACAAATGAAAATCTGAAAAATTCAAAGATATAAGACTTACTTTCTAAACATTTTGCACTCATCTGATTTTCTCACTTATTCTAGCCAAAGGTTCCTCAAAACGTTTATGGGCCTGCAGCTCCTTTAGTTTTTGCAAATTTTTAAAAACATTACACCAAATGGCCATTAATTGCATTAAATATTCCACAGGACTTTCAATATCTTCGTTAGCATGCAATTCTTTTAAATCATTATTAAATATTTCCTGTTGCAGCTTGACCAAAGAGCACAGCTCTTGTAAAAATTCTTCAACTCGTGCAAAAATCATTTCCACATAATGAAAATTATAAATTTGTATCTGTTCCAAAGGCCAAATATAAGTGCCGCCAGCGTTAATTTGTTCGGGAGTTATAGAAGTCTCAAGTCCAATAGAGTTAAGCAAGTCATTGACAAAATCACAAGAAAATTCTAAGCTTAATTCTTGTTCTTGCCAGGATTTTCTCAATAAAGTTTGTACAAATTCTAGGGCCACATTCTGTTAGAGTTAAAGAAAATATGATTAATTAAAGTCCACTACTGCTTAAAATAGAATTTCATATACTTTAACAGATACACCAGATTTTAAAATATTATAAAAACGCATTTTGACTTGTTGCAAGCCAAAGCTAGATCAAATGTAAGCGCCTTTTGTAAAAAGTTTAAAAATTATAAAAAATTAACCGCCATTATTTAGTGTTTTATTCAGCTGTCAAATGCAAACAAGAGAAAAAACAACCATGTTATCAAACGCAGTGAATGATTAAGTGTGAAAGAAATAAATTGGTTTTGATAGCTTATTTTTCTATTTTATTTACAAAAATATAAAAGCAAAATTAAATATTTGTTTTTAAAACTTTAATTAATAAGTTACTTTCATAAAATATGATTTATTTTATTATTAGAATACATAGAAAAAACCGTTATAAAGAATGATTTGCTAAACATTAACTCTTAATATATAAAATACAACCCTGTTGTTATAAAATCCTAACAGCTGTCATTTGACATTTAATATAAAAAAAAAACAATTCAAATTTACACCTAAAAAACGTCTATTCTGCTTTAATTCCTTAAAAATCCCAAAATTTTTAAGTTTTCCAACAAAATGAGTGATTTTCAAGATTCTATAACTCCAGATCATATCAAATTGGTAAAGTCTTTATTAATTACAAATTATTTAACACAAATAATTTCATTTCTAAACTAAAACATCCAGGTGGAAAGTATAAATCGTCGTGTTGATAGCATTTACAAACAACTATGTGAATATGAAGAATCTATAGATCCTCGTACTTTGGAGGATTTTGGAGATTCACAAACTAAAATTATGGATCTATTGGAAACTTTAGAAACTATACAAGATGCTGCCCAAAGTATACGTCCTTATAATTTGACATTACGTTCCCGACAGCAGGCTTTAGAAGAACAAATGAAATGTTTAGAGCAAGCTGTGAATATAATGAAACTGGAGACGGGTGCAAAGGAACCAATGGAAAAGGAAGAAAATAAAATGTTAGAATAATGGTAGAGGAACAGCAGAAGAATATTTGTAATTTTTTGTAGATAAAAACAAAAATAAGTATTAGCAAGATAATTGATAAAATGGTAAGAGTTTTTATACAATTTTTATTATTTTTTTCATTAAAATAAATGTTTAGACTAAATATTAATTTGTGGCTGGAGTTTCGATGAAACAAATCAAGAAACCATTTAAATTTTTATTATAAAACTATAAATACAAGAACCTCCATTTTAAAAAAGAATTTTTGTTTGAAGCTGCAGCTCCCATAAGATAAGTTTTACTTTCTCCTTAAATTCTTTAATGCTTAGTTTCCTAATTAAAGCATTCTGTGGCAAAGTAAGCGGTCATTTATTTCGTTTCATAGAATTTTTTTTATTTTAAATAAGAACTTTTTGTCTTTTAATTGAATTTCGAAATTAAGTTCGAATTTTCAATATAACTTAAGAACATGAACATTTGTTTTTAAATGAAAACTTACATTTTTAGATATGTAAACCGTTTTTATAAAATTTTGTTATATTTTGTTATAAAATCAAATTTCGAAATTAAGTTCGAATTTTCAAAACAACATTATAAAATGTTAGCTATATCATTTATGTAAAATCATTAAAATTTGATTGTGTTTCTAGTAATTTGCTTCAAAATTTTGAAAAAACTATTCATAAAAATGCTGAAATTTTCGAAATTAAAAAAATATATATTATCTTGATATATTATGCTAAAATATTTCTTTTGAACAAAAACAAGGTCTTTTGTTATTTTAATTTGCTATTTTTTTATAAAATTTAATTTCGAATTAAAGTTCGAACTTTCGAAATTGTTCAAAAATTGCCAATTTTTTATAAATTTGTTATAAAATTTTGATATTTTGTTGTAAAATACATTTATTTGAAATTTATTTTCGATATAAAGTTCGAATTTTATTTCGAATTTTTGGAATATTTAAAATAATAAATTTCTTAATGTAATTTTGCTGATTAAGCAACGAATTTTATTTAAATTCGATATTTTTAAAATAAATTCGCTTTCGAAATTTAGTTTTAAATTTTCGAAAATATTTAAAATAATAAAAAAATAATAATTGTACAAAATGTTTGAGCATTTTAAAATTTTATCATTAGTTTATTATAAAATTGAGATAATTTGTTTAATTTTGTCAAAATGTGTTCATTTTAATATAAAATTTTACGCTCGATTTTTGAACATTTGAAAATCAAATTTCTTAATTTATTAACACAAAAAATCCAGCTTTTTATTATCCGAAATAAGAATATTTTCTTCTCACTTAAAATTTTCAGATAAAATTTTTTTCGAACTAAAGTTCGAATTTTTTTAAATTTTTAAAAATTTAAAATTTTTTAATTTAATAACATCTTATAAATTTAGTGTATTCAGTATTTTTTGCGCTTAAAATTTATAATTTTAATACAATATATATTCGAAGTTAAATTCGAAATTTTGAAATTTTTAAAAAAGTTGATTTTTTTAACATTTTTTCCTGATATCTGGTTGCAATGAATAAAAATCATGATAATTTTTTGCAGTTGTTATTTTTTAATATGTTCGCATATTTCGAATATTAGATTGAGAAGTTCGAAATTTCAAAATTTGATAAAAATCTCACTAAATTATATATTTTTATAATAATAAGGTTTATTTCCTGATAAAATAACAATTTAAAGGTAGGTTGGTCAGTAGGTAGGGAAGGATTTACCCGGAATCCGTGGTAGTCCATTGTGAACCGTTCTTTCATCTTAAGCAGAGTTAGAGTTATGTATAGAGAGAAAAAGAAGAAAAAAGGGAGAGAAATATAGACGTCCAATATATTCCCTAATCTGATCGTGGTAATAATATCCCAAACACCCTTATAATAAGTCTAATAAGAGTCGGCAGCTACACGACTGCCAAATCCTCTAGCCTATTTAGAAATTGCGAATAGAATAGATGTTACACTGACTCCACATCAATCTCGCACATCCTTCAGATATCCTGCATGCCCGAACCCTGTTTTATCGGCATCACCCCCAATGCAGAATCTGTCGTTACACGGATGTAGGTCAGTGCGTACAGTATCAATCCTAAATCGTGATGTCCTTGACACCCGGTAGTCACTCCTGTCCATCCACCTGCGCTGAGCACTCCTCAATACATTGTGCATTAAAGCGTCTAAAAAGAAGCACAGAGGCGGTTTGTCTCGTTCACGATTACTCTACGACTTTATGCCGATTCACTACGAGATAATTCATTAGCTATTTCGTTGCCGATTATTTCGCAGTGTCCCGTACACAGTATAGTCTAAACCTGTGAGTAATCATCAGTCTTCTTAGCATCTCCTTACACTACCAGTCATTCATTCATTCACATAATACATAGTCAACTCCACAGCTCTTAAAACCCCTAAATGTTTGCCCTGGAATACTCTACACTCGTCCTTATATTATCCCCTGCTAGGTAAACCTCAGTGCCTGTGTCCATTTCTTTGAAGATTGAATCGCCAGAAAACTTCCACCGGTTCCTCCGGAAAGATTACATCCGAAAATTTCCCGAAATATAGTTCAGTATCCTTGTAGTAAGGTGATTTATCAATCGTCCATCCATGGTTATAGAATTCCAAATTTCCCTAAGATCCTTGAGTGACCGTACTCGATCTCGATATCTTTTAGTCTAAATAAGTTCTTTGCTGCCGCTCCCAGCACGAACTCCTCAATGAAAAGTAGTTTAAGAATTACATCATGTGCCATCTGAGATGTGCTCCTGTTATACCCAAGGACAATCGTCTGCCTCCCACCAAAGAGAATACCTCTATATAATACCGATCTTACCACCGAAGTGTAAATCCACTTCACAACCTATGACTTAAGTTCCCAGCTCTTACCAATAGATTTCCTGCATGCGTAGGCGTTGAATCCCTGTTAATATCCCTACTGTATATTCCTCTTCCAAGATAGTTTACTATCCAGGAAAATGACAAGATACTTAGCACTATTGAACAACACCAGTTCCAATTTGTAACCCTCAATCTTATACCTCCTGCTGAAAAGGTTCATCTAATCATCAGCCCATGGGGACAGATCTACATACATCACTGATCATGGGCAGGAACTTCCCGGTAACCAGTATGATAAAACTAATTTCGAATTTTCGAAATAAAGTTCGAGTTTTCGAAGTTTAAATTTTCAAAATGAAATTCGAGTTTTCGAAATGAAGTTCGAGTTTTCGAAATGAAGTTCGAGTTTTCGAAATTAAGTTTTGAATTTTCGAAATTTCGAAATTAAGTTCGAAATTTCGAAATTTTTGTAAAATGTTTAAATCCTAAAAAATCGTTTTTTAAAATTTGAATATTTTTTTAACTAAAAATTTTCAAAAACCTCCTTTTTTTGCTAGAATATTGGAATAGTTTTGTATGTTTTCTCCCCCATTTGAAAAACATTTATTTTTTTAATTTCATTTAGCTTTATTTGAATGGAATCTTTCTGTATGTATATTTAATATAAAACAAAAAGATTTAAAAAATAATTTTAAAACTTAAAATTAAAGTGAAAATAAAAATAATATTTATTACACATCTCGTTAAGAAAAACAAACATGCTTTAAGCTTAAAAAATATACATAAAAATCTTAAATATACAATTATCATTAAGTTTAAATACACAGAGAAATAGTTTATAGTTGTAATAATAAAAATTATAAATAATTAAAATACATAAAAACCCAGATCATAGAGAAGAAGTTAAAGATTAAAAAAAGTTTAGTTTTTGAGTTAAGAATAGAAGAGTATTTTTTTTTGTTTTAAATTCGAGAATTTGTTCTTATTAAAGCAAATTGTTTTTTTGTTTTTGATACATTTAAGTAAATAACATTTATAAAGATTATTTTTAAAAAGAGTTTTAAGAGAGTTTCTAGCATAAGACATTTAAATTGAAATCTTTTTTCCATAATTTGTTTTGGACTAAAAGATATTTCCATTAACTATTTTGCATTTAGATAATATTTCTATACAAAAAAAATTAAAAAGAAATCATAAATAAAATTTCATAAAAATATATAATTTAAATATGCATATTATGCTCATATTAAGGTGTCAAACAGCATTGCTGTTGCAACTGGTATTGTTGCCCCTTTGCAGCCAGGCCAATAGGAATTGTAAAGCAGGCTGTAATAACACCAATTTTCAGATATCTGTATTAATACTAATACGTGTTAAAAATTCACCATGTGAATCAGCTACAGCTCGTATTATTTCCAATAATAATTCCCGTGATAAACCAGATATTTTTGGTAAACGTGCAACACGAGCAAAATCCTTAACAATTAATTTTAAGGCATGTTCTTTAATATCGAAAATTTTCGTATAATCTGAAGCTTCTAAAGTTTGTAAAACATTCTCATAAGTTATATTGTGTTCAAGGGAATATTTACAAAACGAATGTAAACGATTATTGGAGAGACCATAGAAATGGGGGGCCTGAAATAGATAAAGTGCATCTTGTGGCGGTAATTTCGTTTCGCCATAATAAATATAACGTAGTAGGGATTGGAAGGCTTCAACGGAGGGTAAAATGTCGCCAATGGAAATCTGAAAGGAGAAAAAAATTATATATTATTAATTAACTGGAATTTAGTCTTAATATCTTCTAGTTATTAAACCAAATATTGGTCTAATTTAAAGACCGGACCTGGTTTACTTAATAGAACAGAATCAAGTTAATTTAACAGATTTATTTTATAGAGAAGAATCTGGTTTATTTTATAGACCAGAATTTCGTTTATAAATTAGTCTAATTTTTAGAGAATAAAGTCTATTGTCCAGACAATGAACTAGTCTAATGCCCAGAAATGGACTAGTTTATTGTCCAGACCATAAATTAGTCTATTGTCCAGACAATAATTTAATCCATAAGACAAAATATTTGTTTATCGTCTACACAATTATAATCCTGAACATAATCTAGTCTCTATTTGATACTAAAGCCTTTCATTAAGAGGAGCCCATTATTGCGTCTGTTTTATCATTTTAAAACTTACATTAACCGTATTATCCGGTGGCATAAATGAACGAAACATGGCCTGGAAATATTGTGTTCTAGCTGATAATATCGATTTATGAGCCATAATCACTTGACCATCCAAAATTAAACTAATATCGCAAAAATCTTTGCCCGTAGATTCTAAAAATACTGCCATATCACTTTCCAAAGTGGTGCCTTAAAGGAAATTAAAAACAATTAAATTAAATAATTTGCAAATTCAATATAAAACTTTCCAATACATACCAACATTTTTATCCATATTTGGATCAGCAACAATTTTACTGGGATTTAATTTTTTGCGTATTATCTCGACTAATAAGGGTTTATCTAAATCACTAAATTCATTGGACATAACAACATCAGTAAAGTTTTCCTCTTTAATTAAAAAGTGCATACAATGATCCTTCACGATTTGTATCCTTTAAAGGAAAATATAATTAGAACTCAGTTTTGTATTAGTAAAACTGAAAAACTAAACTTACTTTTTCTTATCCGCATTATAAAGAGCTTCCAAAACATTTTGTTTATTTATTTTAAAATCCAAATATTGTATACAACCATGAGCCAAACGTGGCATTTGAAATAGACCCGCCAATTGATAAATATCGGTTATTAAAATTATAATATTTTTCGTATAAGATTCTTTTAAATCAATACGATCTGTATAAATATAATTTAAAATAATCTCAAAGGCCTCAGGATTAGCATTTGGTAAACGAACTTCTAATAAGGGTTCTTGATTGGCACCTTGAGGACAATTGCGCACCACCACACAAGCTGAACCAAATACTTTTTCCATCTGCTGTTGGCGAGCATCTCGTGCCGCTAAAATTTTAGTTCTTAAATATTTTGATCGAGCTGCCACAAAAGCTATATGAGCCATTATTTTAATCTCTTCGGGACCTACAATAAATTGTATATCGCAGAATTGTTTTTCATTGAAAAATTTACCATAATCATCGCGTAAAGTGCATTTGGGATAACTGGAGAATTGAAAACGATAGGTGTCGCCACGTCTTACACTATTATCTACCGTACCACCAAATATATACATGGCATCACTAATAACAGCACTTGCATGGAATACCCTACCAGAGGGTACATCTGAATTGGCTTCAGGTTGTATTATGGACCAAACTTGAGAGTCCAGATCATAACAATGTAAATCATTGGGTAAAGTAGAATCCGCTGAACCACCAAAAACATAAAGAAAACGATCATGATGAACCATGGTATGACCGTAGCGTCTTGAAGGAGGTTGAGAGGCAACACCTCTCAAGACATGTTCGTTGCCAATGCGACGCCAGCTTTTAATTAGAAAACATATCGTTTAAATGGAGACTTTTATGATAATTTCAAGGGAGTTTTTACTTACGTTTTCGTTTTAAAATTAAATTCAAATAGAGAATTCGTTATTTGCATACCACTTTGTCCCGAAAACACATACATGCAGTCACGAGCCACAGCCACTGGAAAATTGCAGCACGTGGGCGGACGCTCGCCCTTCTGTTCGATTTCTTCCCATTGATGATTTTCGCCCTAAAGAAAATTAATTTAAGAAATGAAGGTTATTTTATAGACAATTATAGACTGATTCTTAGGCACGGCTGGCGAGAGACCAGTTTATTGGCTGTACAAGAGACTAATCTAATGTATGGAGGATAGACTAGTTCGCTGTATAGACAATAGACTTGTTCAATGTCTGTACAGTTGTCTGAATCATAGACTTTTCCTATGTCTGGACCAAACACTAGTTGAATGTCTAAGAGCGGTTATATATTATACCCTTTTTTACTTACCGTTAAATTCAAAGTCCACATATCATTCAAACGAGCATTGCCATCATAACCCGCATAAATCCACATTTTATTATCATATACTGCTGCTCCATGTGCTGATCGGGCCACTGGCATTCTAACAATGATATATTTTTACCAATAATACTTAAAGTAATTTTATCGCTTCAAACTTACTTGCCCGAAAATTTCCATTCCACCCACATGGCTCTTTGGAATTCATATTCAAATAAATCATTTTTATTTGTTAAATTCGAATTACTGTGAATATCTCCAGTATAGCCACCAAATATAAACATGGAATTGCCAAATACCACAGCAGAGTGATGATAACGAGGAGCTGGAGGTGTACCCGTAGCACAAGCTCTACCCCAAGATTTATCTTTAACACCGAAGCGTATCAAATCATTAAGCATAGTTTTGCCATTATCACCACCAAAGACATACATGGCATCCTTGTAGGCTACCACAGTGTGTTTAGAACGTCTGGAGAATTATAAGCAAACATTTATTTTATCTGATTTGATTTTATTAAGAGAAAAACTTACTTGGCACCCACAAATTCGGCACATTCTAACATTTTCGTCCACTGATGTGTGGCTGTATAGGTGCTAAAGTCTACATTTAAAGCATTACAGCTATAGCTGCCGGGTGATACGGATTTGGAGTTATTGGACATACAGCTGCGTGAACTGCTGCGCATGGAGCTGGAACTGGAATGTGACATTTTGCTGCAACTACTGCGTGTGGCGAAACTACGTCTACTTTTACGTTCTCCCGTTTCCGAATGATGTTGCTGATAGTGCTTATCAGCTTCGCATGCTATACAACCACTGCCCGAGTGAGAAGATGAGGAAGGTGCAACAGTAGCCGGAGTACCGTAATCGGAATAATTGGAATTGTTTAAAACAGCACTTGAGGATATGGAACGACTGCATCCACCACGACAAAATGAACTGGCCAATCTCCCCGTACCACTGCCGGCTCCACTTTTATAACTTGAACCCTGTGAGCCAGCAGCCGGACTATTTTTACCACCTCCACCACCACCACCACTACTATTACCCCCCGACGAACCCAACACTACCAACTAAATTAACAGAAGATGCCGATGCTCCTGCTGCTGCTCCTGGGTCCTCCTGAGAATCGGTCGAATCCGACCCTAAAATCGCCCTTAGCATGAACGTATCATAAACCTTAAAACGTTGTTTCGGTTTAATTTTCTCACAATGCGACACTTTGTTAATTTTATTTTTCACTTAAAATTAATTTAATTATTAATTTTGGATTTTTCTTTGGATTTTTTTTTTTGCAAAACATAAAATTTTCTTTCTTTTCCTCTTGAAAGAAAATTATGCGTGTGTGTATAATAAAAAACTACAGAACTGGTTGTTTTCTATTATTTTTTTCTTTTCATGTCACTGCTTTTTGAAAAAATTATATTTTACACAGTTTGTTGCGTATTTTCTTTATTCTTAAACAAATTTATTAAAAAATTTGTATAAATATTTATATTTTTAATAAAATATTTCATGCACAATCAGCAGAGTAAATTCTTGAATGAAAATTAAATTTTGACAGCTCTTCGCTGCTTGCAGCAAATGTTAATAATGTCGCAGTAAAGAAATTTTCATCGGCAGAAGTTTTTAACGGCAGTAATCGTATCAGTCAAATAGAACAGAATAGTGGCAGAATAGAGTTTTTATATCAAGCAGCTTTTATTTAGGTTAAACACAGCTGTCAGCTTTTTCTAATTCATTAAATAATTCAATATAAGAAAATAATAATAATAAACTTTCTTATTTTATTAATTAAAAACAAAATGGCGGCTCTTCAGATGGAATATTATTTGTAATAATATTATTACAAATACAAGCATTGTATTCTTTGTTTGAAATAAACATAACATTTGAGACATCTCTGTTTTAAGTCTTTAGAACATTGCTGGCAGAAAAGAGTTTTTATATCATTGAGCTTTTATTTAGATTGAAACAGCAGTGAGCATTTTTCACATATTTTTGAAATAATTTAAATAAAGTAAAATAACTTTTTACTTATTTTATAAATAAACAAAACTGAAGATTTCCAGATGGCTTATTATTTGTAATTATAGAAAAATTTCAAATAACAAAAAAGCGTGAAAGACGTCTCTGTCTTCATTGCTTAGAACAATAAAGTGATAACAGTTATTAAACTCTTTGTTAGGAAAACCCAAGTGTTGCCAACTTTTTGAATGCCTAAAAACGGTTATAATAATTTATGTTTGAAAAAATGTAGTAAAATTTAAATTTTTTTTAATATTTTAATAGTTTAAAACAATTTAAATACAATAATTGAATAAAATATAATAAACTAGCAATATAACGGGGAAATAATAATATGTCAAATATAAAATGCAAAAATTAACAGAAACAGGTAAATAAATAACATGTTAATAACTTCATTTTGGAATCTTTTATATTAAAAAAAATCGACAGTTTTAAAGAAATTCTTAAATTGTTAATAATTCAATAAATAAACATTTAAATGGTTAAAAAGAACCATTTTGAAATCTTTTCTATTTAAAATAAAAAATCGATATTTTGGATAAAATTCGATAAATAAGCGCTTAAATGAAATAAGTTCTTCATTTTGAAATCACTCATATTTTTAATAAAACAAAAACCGATATTTTCAAGAAGATCTTAAATTGTTAGTATTACAGTTAATAAGCTTTTAAATGGAAAATGGCTTCAATTTAAAATCTCTTATATTTTTTCTTAAAGAAAATCGATATTTTGGAGAAAACCTAAAATTTCAATAAATAAGCGGAAAAAGCTGGAAAGGACTTCTTTTAAATCATTTTTGTAATACAAAAATCGATAAATACTTGAATTGTTAATAATTCAGTGAATAAGCCTTTAATAGAATTCTGGATCTGGTTTTACTGAAGTACAGATATTTCAGTAAAGAAGACTTTGAATAGAGACAGACCTTAAGTCTTAGAAAAGCTTTGGTAAATACCTATTACGTTATAATTTATTAAGCGCGATCAGGTTTAATGTTATTTTCCTTCTGAGGAAGGTGTAACAGTAGCCGAAGTACCGTAATCGAAATAATTGGAATTGTTTAAAACAGCACTTGAGGATATGGAACGACTGCATCCACCACGACAAAATGAACTGGCCAAACACCCCATACCTTTTATAGTTTTCTTTGGTGAATGTTAAGACGTCGCATAGGGTTAGTGGATTTCACCATTGAACGGCGTTTTCTGTCCTGACCACATCCTTTCAATTTCCTTGTTACTGATATTGCCAGGGCTTATTAGAATGTAAACTCTGGCAAAACGTCAGCTAAAAAAGCAAAATCACTCCTCCCTATACGAAGTTATAAGTCATGATTTCGAGTAACCGGAATTAGCGCTTTTTGGCGTAATGACCATGTCCTTAAAAAATGAATGACCTTTTATAGTCATTGTTTATTGAAAACTTTTTATAAATTCCTTAAGCCATTATTTTCTTTTTATTTCATTTTACCTGCTGCCATAAATTTTTCTCACTGACATTTCTTAACAAATGCCAAAAACATGTTAAGTAAACAAAACACATAATGTTGCCACTTAATTGATATTAAAAAAAAAGCGCCTTAATAAGCCAAACTTGGCCTATTAATCTTAAATATTTAAAACTTTTTCGCTTGTTTGAAAAAAGGGAGCCAATATTTTTTATTTTCCTTATTATTTGCCAAAAAAAGAAGTTAAAGAAAATTAAGACTATTTTTTTCGGTTCTGATAAGAATTTGGTGTTGGTATTTATGTACTGACAATTTTAACTCTTATTTATCTAAATCTAGCTGTGGGGGATGAAATATTTCTTTAAAGGCTTTAGCTAAGAAATAAATATAAAAGTAACTGATAAGAAGGAGAAAAAAGGGTTAAAGAGAGAGAGAAAAGAAAAAAATGTATAAATAAAACACATAAATTTATGTAGTGCCTGTCTAAGCAGAAAATTAGGGTCCAATCTTGTTAAAACTATATGGTCAGTTAAGAATGAGGGGTGGAAGGTATGGCTGTATGTTGCAAATGCCATAAATCCCTTGTAAGTACAAAGAGATTTTTAAAAGGAAATTATTGAAAATCAAACCATATTTGATACATTAGTTTATTATACGACATTTTGACAAGGGATTTTTATGGTCAATGTTATTGACATTTGAAAATGACATGTTTGTCTCTCTGACGCACAATTCTTAAATGAATAAAACAGACAACAAAAAAAAAATAGATCATAATCTTCTCAAGCATAAACACAATTTATGTTTCATTAAATGTACAAGAAATAATGACAAGAAAATATTTCAAAATTGTTATAAGTTATAACCTAAAAAAATCCCCAAAGTCTGTGTGTACTTTATGGCAAAGTACACACAGACTCTTCTCAATTATGATGAACATGAGGTTTGTCTGGTCACAAAACTAGAAAGTTATTTTAACTAATTGTAAACATAAGTTTAAAGTTATAGTTTATCATTTAATAAATTGTCATTTCTGTCAATCTCAATAAAATCCCAGAGTGCAGCACAATTTTAAATTTTACACTGAAAGAAAAAACAGCAATAATACTAAAGATTTCAAATTCCAATATAAAAAATATAATAAATATTCGTCTTAAAATAAAATTTAAACCTTTCAAATTCTTTTAAGCTCTTATTTTCTCTCAGTGTATTTTCTCTATCTCCATTTTATTGCTGTAAAAACTTCATTGTTATTATTATTTGACAATAAATTCAATTGTTATCCTTAATTTGTTAGTAATTTTGTTAAAACAATAGAAAGTTATATTTATTTACATTCGTTATAGCAAATAAATAACCGGCAACATATTGGCCCTCAGGCAAATCGAAATTTGTTTTTCCAAATGTAAACTAAAGGATTTGTAATGTAATTTCTTTTTAGGGTTTTATTTTTTTTTTGTTTTATTTTAAAATTTATCTTAAGGCAAAAAATGGGGAAAATAATTTAGATAATTTTAAAAATAGAAGGGAAAGAAAATTAGAGGAAAAGTTATAAAAAATATATAAATTTGACTAAAATATAGTTAAAAGTCCAAATTTTATTTCTGACATCAGTTCAGACTTTAGTTTAAGTTCCAATTCAGATTATAGTTTGGATTATAATTCACACTCCAGTTCTAATTCTTATAGAGATCCAAGTATATTTACAATTTCAGATTCCAGTTTAGGTTCTAGTTCACATGTTGTTCTGATTCTATTTGAGCTACTGGTTGAGATTCTAGTTTGAATTTTAAGTCAGTTTTACTTCAGTTCTAGTTTATTTAGTTCTAGTTCAATTCCAGTTCAGATTCTAGTTCAGATTTTAGTTCAAATTTTACTTCAAATTATAGTTAGAATATAGTTCCAATTTCAGTTCACATTTTAGTTCTAATTCAAGTTCAAATTGTAGTTCAGTTCTAATTCAGTTCAAGTTCAGTTAAAGTTCAGATTCTGGTTCCAATTCTAGTTCACATTCTATCTCTATTTCTAGTTTTGATTCTAGTTCAGTTCTTGTTCAGTTCTAGTTCAGTTCTAATTCAGTTCTAATTCAGTTCAAGTTCAGTTGTAAATCAGTTCTAATTTAGTTCTAGTTCAGTTGTAATTCAGTTCTAATTTAGTTCTAGTTCAGTTTAATTTAGTCAGTTCTAGTTCTAGTTCTAATTTAGTTCTAGTTCAGTTCTAGTTCCCATTTTTGATTCAGTTCAAATTTGTTCAGTTCAGTTCTAATTCAGTTCTAGATTTAGTTCTAGTCAGTTCTAATTCTTTTCAGTTCAGTTTTCAGGTCAGTTCTACTAGTTATCAGTTCTAGTTCCAGTTCAGATATTCTAGTTCGTTCAGTTCATTAATATTCTTGTTCAGTTCAAATCGTTCTATCAGTTTTCTAGTTATTCAGTTCTAGTTCAGTTCTAATATTCTAGTTCATCAGTTCATTATTAATTCTATGTCTTTAATTCAGTTTACTTTAAGTCATCTAGTTCTAGTTCAGTTCTAGTCATTTTTATTCAGTTCTATCAGTTCATTCTAACTTCAGTCAGTTCTCATGCCAGTTTTTGTTCAGTTCTTGTTCAGTTTCTAGATCAGTGTCTAGTTTCAGTTCCAGTTCATTAGTTAAGTTCTTGGTTCCAGTTAAATTTCAGTTTCAATTAAGTTTCTAGTTTCACCTTCTAGTTCAGTTCTAGTTCATATTAAGTCAGATTCTAGTTCTAATTCAACATCAGATTCCAGTTCAAATCCCTTTTTAGATTCTACTTCAGATTCTTGTTCATATTTTAGATCAAATATTAGTTTATTTTGTAGTTCAGAATTTAGTTAAGATTCAACTTCAAGTTATGGTTCAGATACTGATTCAGATTCTTAATCACACACCAAATAGGAGTGAGTGAGGAGAATTACACTTCAGTTCCAGTTCAGATTCTAATTCAGATTCTAGTTCAGTTCAGATTCTACTTCTGATTCAATATCAGATTGCAGTTCAAATTCCATTTTACATTTTATTTCGGATTCATAATTTAGATTAGTCGGTTTAAGTTCATTTAGAGTTCAGTTTTAGTTCAGATTCAATTTTTTCTTACAATTTTATTAAGATTTAAGTTCCATTTTCTCAAATTTTTAAATTTCTCCATCCAAAATTGTTTTATTAAATCGATATTTCTATTACAAAGAACTCCTTAAAATATACTATATATTATTTTGTATCTAATGTCATTGTCTTGATAATAACTTTTCTTTACAAATATTTGTTGAATTCAATTAAACTTTGATTAAAATGTTATTATTATTATTAAACAAACAATAAACAAAAAGTGACTTTTGTTCGATTTGTTTACAAAGAGTATGAAGTTGCTTTTATGTCTTTTACACCAACACCAACACCAACAACAACATCAACTGATGATTTTTGTTTTAATACTCATAAATATTATGAGATTGTTGTATGAGTGAATATTATATGTGTGTTTGTGTAAGTAAAAATGGAGGGTTGAAAATTGGACATTGTATGTGAAAGTAAACATTATGACATTCAAAGTAAACAAATAAATTAAACAGAGACTCCCTAACGTATGCAATAAAAATTCGAAAAATAAAAGAAATAAAAGCAAAGAATGTAAAAAAGAATAATATTTTTCGTTTGTAAATGGAGTTTTTTCGGATTCTATGATGACATTTAAGTAGATACTTAAAACAGAATAGAGAACATATGTGTATGAAGAGAAGGAGAGAGAGTGAGAGGGAGAGGAGAAGAGTATTTAGGTATAATTGCTTAGCAGAAATGTTAGCATACATTTAGGGAGTTAAAGTAAATATTATTGTAGTTTTGGCCAGAAATCAAATAGAACCAACTGAAGGTGTAGAAGTTTTGTGCTAAAGGCTTTATTAGGATCTCAGACAAGTTGGTGCCATTCATTTAGGGCTTTTATTTGAATACTTTAACTTTTATTGTTTGTCAATATTGTGGAGCACTAAGAATGGCTTTCATTTAAGTGTGTTTAGTTTAGTATTTTGATAATGAATTGCTTGGACATTCATAATTTATTACATAAAATCACACACACACACTCTCACCCATGTTTCGTATAGTTTTACAGGACTTTTAAGACTCCAGTGTTTGTTCTTCAATATAAATTCACACAGACACTTAGTCTTTTAGAAGAGTTTGAGGACATTTATGTAACTGTATTGTTGTTATTAGTAATGGAGTACACATATCAAATTGTAGATATCAATCACTTTAAAAGGATGGCAAATATTTGTTGGCCTCTTAAGAGGAAATTAAAGTTATTTTGCAAAAAAAAATTATTTGGAGATATTGAAGTTGGTTTTATAGCAAAATTTACACTAATTAAAAGAGTTTAATATGAAATGTTACCTATTTTCTAGTTAAACTTCTATAAGGGTTTAAAAAAATTTGAAGCATACTTTTAGGATTTAAAAATAAATTATGATGAAGTCTTTAACTAAAGTTTTGTTCTGCTATTTAGACTTAAGTGTCAAGTTTTAAGACTAAATAAGTAAATAAGTATTTTTAATGAAATTATAGCCTACAACTTGGACTAAAATATAGTTCAGTGTTAGACTAAACTATAGCCTAATTTCAAGGCTAATAAATAGTATTGTCTTTAGGCAAGAAAATTGTCTAAAGAGTATAATACTGCTGGCTAAAATTTTATACAGTTAGTAGATGGGTTAGTTTAAGCCTAAAGTATCATATATTCAATTTAAAAAAACAAAAGCCAATTTGCAGGGGTTTAAAAAATCTAAAGCATACTTTTAGGACTTAAATCAAAACATAGTAAAGTCAAAACATAGTAAAGTTTTATTCTGTTTTCTTAAATATAATTATAGTAAATTTTTTATGCTTTTAAACTTAATTATAGCCTAGACTTTAGTCAAGCTTTTAAACTAAACTGTAGTCCAATCTTAAGGCAAAAATTTAGTTTACTCTTTTGACTAAAACATAATATTTCCGCAGGCTAAAAGGTTATACAGTTGTAACTTTGATAATTTTAAGATTAACAAAAAGAGTTTCACATATTTTCCGATTACAATTTAAAGCCTATTTATATGGCTTTATAAAATGTATAGCACACTTTTAGGATTTTAATTAAATTATGGTAAAGTTTATCGATGAAATTTTGTTATTAACAAGTTTTTAAACAACATTTTAATCAAGCTTCTAACTTAAATTATAGTTTAGACTTTAGACTAAAAACTAATCAAGTTTTTAGGCTAAACTATAGTCTTATCTCTAGGCTAAAATATAAACTCCTCTTTCGAATAAAAATCAGTCAATTTTATAGACTAAAATTTCATTCAAGTGCAGACTGCAAAATGAAAAAGTTAATATGAAAAATATCAGATATTTTCAGATTAAAAATAAAAAAAGTTTAAAAACCGAAAGCATATTTTAGGATTTAAACTAAAATATGGCAAAATAGTTGGATAAAGTTTGCTTCTGTTATTTATAAGGTTTTTGGGCTAAATATTAATCAAGCTTTTAAACTAAATTATAGTCAAGACCTTAGACTAAAATATAGTCAGGTTTTTTTGACTAAACTATAGCCTATCTCCTAGGCTAAACTATAGTTAATTTAGTAGAGTGAAACATTGTCTATTCTGCGCACAAAAAAATTATATACTAAACTTCAGTTTAATCTCCAGTCTTGTTTGCCTTTTTAAAGCCTATTTTTAGGTGTTAAACATAAGTAAAGCATACTTTTCGGCTAATAAAAATCATTTTATTATGTTTTTCAACAAATATTGTAAATTAATTTCAGATTTTACTTCTTTCTTAATTTCTCACATTTCCAATTCAAAATTAATTATTTATATCCCTTTTTTCCGGTCTTTGCAAATATTTATCTGAAACCCTTAATTATTTTTATCACATTCAAAACTAAGTACATCTAACAACATCTCTAGCAATTATTTCTAATTTTCAATTTCCCGGAAATATATACTGTTTCCAAAACTTTACACCTTTTCCTTTTTCGCGCTTTAAACACAACGATTAACTGGCATTTTATCACACACTTCTTTAACCCAGAAGAAGACCTTCTTCCTTCTTCTTCACCGTGATTTTCTTCTTTATTTTATAGCAAATAACTGTTTATTTTTTTCCCGTTAGAAAATTCAATTTTGAACGCATATTATTTGCTGTAAAGCAATAGAGAATGTTATGAAAAAAGGGAAAAGGTCGTCGTCATAACAGGATACAGCAGGATACCTTATCATTTTAATTTTATTCCTTTTTCTTTTATTTGATACATTTTACCTTTTATCTATTTCCTGTAATCAGTATTATGATGATGAAGTTATTTAAACAAATTCAGAGAAGTATTTTTTTGGGGAAATAATAAAGTTCAATGTAGGATTTAATAGCTGCTGATTAAAGTTAATGAATATTTGGATTTTTTTCTCATTTAAAATAAAAATGAATTTAAATTTTTAATACAAATATAAATAAAATTTAATAAAATTTAAATTGAAGTCCATTTTGATAAACTGACTTTTGGCTTAACAATTATTATACTGTTGTCCAAACTATAGACTAAACTACAGTCCTGTATAATAATTTAGTCTAGAATATTGATCAAATTATTGGCCAGACTAAATACTAAACACTAAATTAAACTGTAAACAAGTTTAACTAAACTAGAATTGAACTTGAATCTGATTTAGAATACGAACTAGAATCTGAATTATATTTTGGACTGGAATCTGATCTAGAATCTAGAATCTAAACTGAAATCTGAATCTAAATTGAACTAGAATCTGAATTAACTGAAATAGAACTGAACTAAATCGAAAATAGAACCTGAATTAAAATCAGATCTAAAATCTGAACTAGAATCTGAATTAGAAACTAAACTGGAATTAGAACTAGAACCGGAACTGATATCAGAACTAGAATCTGATCTAGAATCTGATCTAGAATCTGATCTAGAATCTGAACTAGAAACTGAATTAGAAACTGAACTGGAATGTGAACTAGAATCTGAACTGGAATTTGAACTAGAACCGTAACTGGTATCAGAACTAGAATCTGATCTAGAATCTGAACTAGAATCTGAACTAGAAACTGAATTAGAAACTGAACTGGATCTGAACTAGAAACTGAACTGGAATTAGAACTAGAACCGGAACTGATATCAGAACTAGAATCTGATCTAGAATCTGATCTAGAATCTGAACTAGAAACTGAACCAGAATCTGAATTAGAAACTGAACTGGAATGTGAACTAGATACTGAACTTGAAATTGGAACTAGAACCGGAACTGGTATCCGAACTAGAATCTGAACTAAAATCGAAATTAGAATCAGAACTAGAATCCGAATTCGAATCTGAATTAGAATCTAAACTAGAAACTGAACTGGAATTTGAATTGAGAACCTAAACTGGTATCAGAACTAGAATCTGAATTAGAATGTGGACTAGAAACTGAATTAGAATCAGAACTAGAATCTTAACTATAACTGATTATGAACTGAATTAGAATTGAATTAAAACTGAAATAGAATCTCAATCAGAATTTAATTTGTACTGAACTAGAATTTAAACTAGAATCTGAACTATAACTAACTTAGAACTGAACTAGGAGAGAGCTAGAACTAAACTAGAATCTGAACTAGAATCCGAACTGAATTTGGACTAAAATCTGAACTAGAATCTAAACTAAAACTGAATATGAACTGAATTAGAACTGAACTAACACTGAACTTGAACTGAACTTGAATCTGAACCACAATCTAAATTTAATTTAAACTGGAACTGTACTGGATTTTTTTAGAATCTGAACTAGAACCTGAACCAGAATGTAAACCAGAATTTGAACCAGAATCTAAACCAGAATCTGAACTGGAACTGAACTAGAAATAAACTGTTCAGATTCTATTCAAGATTCTTGTCAAGTTTAAAGTTCAGATTTCAATTCAGTAGTTTAAAATCTATATAAGTTGTTATATTATTTATGGAAAATATAATTATTTTAGTATAGCATATTTATGGGGTTATAATTTGTTGCATACTTTAAGGTTCCTTAATAATTTCTTCACTTCACTTATTTTTCACTTTATGTTGGCTAATAATTTTCAACACTTGAATAGATTTTGCTTTGACTACACTTAGAGAAATCACAATTTTCTACTCAAATTCTTTACTTAAAATAAAAACTACTTGAGCAGTGACGAAAAAAGGGGAACAATGCGATATATAAGAAAAAAATATTAACGCTTTTTGGATGGAAAAATAACAACAGCTTCCAACAGCCAAAGAAAGAAGCTGTTTTAAGTACTTAAAAAATGAAGGCGAATCATGTGTCATGAAATATTTGTGTTTTGTGAACATGCCGCAGACTTGAGGGGAATGGGTGGGGGGGTTTGTTCTGTGGATAATAGAGGCAATGGTAATATTTCAAGTACCGCCACTAGATGTGTGTTGTGTCTGCACTTGAATGTTACTTATTTACTACTTCTATTTATAACACGATAGTTTTTTCTCTCTCTCTTTCATATTCCATTTATACTGGCACCATGAAGATATAAAATTAACCAGAGAAATGGTTTCTTGATAGACTTTGTCATAACTTTTGAAGAGGGCAATCAGGAACATACATAAAAGTCTTTTTCTTTCTTTCATTCTTTCTGAAAGTAAAAACCGCAATTTCCTTTTAAGAATGATGTCAGGAGAGCAGAAGAAGGCGGAAGGAAAGGAGGAGAATTGCAAAATTTTTGTTTATTTTGTAACAAAGAATTTTTTATTATAACTTTAAGTTGGATTTCTGAAAGGATTATAATTTTTGCTTTGAGACACAAAAAACAAAAATAAGAATTTGTGTCAAAGAACTATCAAAGAAAGATCAGGAGTGTAATAATGAGTTAATATGTTTATATAATTGAAAAGGAATATGAAGATGTCTGTTAAAGTTTTTCTCCTTTTTTTTTGGAGTTTAATTTAAGACAAACATTTATGTTTTCTTTAAATTTTAGCCTTAAACTATACTTCCTTTTCTTATTACTGTTAACAGCCTAAAGTATGCTGCATAAATTTTAATACCAACTCACATTATTCTAAACCACATAATTATCTAATAGACTTAATTATACAAATAATTATGATTATCTTCCTTAAGGAAAACTTCATCAAAATTGCAAAAAGCATAAAATAAATTTAACACAAAAAGTACATGCATGCTTATGCATGCTCTCTCTTAAAAACACACACATACACAAAATAGTTTGTAAGCTTTACTAAATT
>PYHX02000495.1:85485937-85519315 GCA_004302925.2 Cochliomyia hominivorax | reverse complement strand
TTTTATTGCTGTAAAAACTTCATTGTTATTAATTATTTGTACAAATTAAATTCAATTGTGTATCCATTAATTTGTTAGTAATTTGTTAAAACAATAGAAGTTATATTTATTTACTTCGTTATAGCACATAAATAACCGGCAACATATTGGCCCTCAGGCAACATCGAAATTTGTTTTCCAAATGTAAACTAAAAGGATTTGTAATGTAATTTCTTTTAGGGTTTATTTTTTTTTTGTTTTTTTTAAAATTTATCTTAAGGCAAAAATGGGGAAATAATTTAGATATTTTAAAAATAGAAGGGAAAGAAATTAGAGGAAAAGTTATAAAAAATATATAAATTTGACTAAAATATAGTTAAAAGTCCAAATTTATTTCTGACATCAGTTCAGACTTTAGTTTAAGTTCCAATTCAGATTATAGTTTGGATTATAATTCACACTCCAGTTCTAATTCTTATAGAGATCCAAGTATATTTACAATTTCAGATTCCAGTTTAGGTTAGTTCACATGTTGTTCTGATTTATTTGAGCTACTGGTTGAGATTCTAGTTTGAATTTTAAGATCAGTTTACTTCAGTTCTAGTTTATTTAGTTCTAGTTCAATTCCCAGTTCAGATTCTAGTTCAGATTTTAGTTCAAATTTACTTCAAATAATAGTTAGAATATAGTTCCAATTTCAGTTCACATTTTAGTTCTAATTCAAGTTCAAATTGTAGTTCAGTTCTAATTCGTTCAAGTTCAGTTAAAGTTCAGATTCTGGTTCCAATTCTATTCACATTCTACTCTCTATTTCTAGTTTGATTTCTGTTCAGTTCTTGTTCAGTTCTAGTTCAGTTCTAATTCAGTTCTAATTCAGTTCAAGTTCAGTTGTAAATCAGTTCTAATTAGTTCTAGTTCAGTTGTAATTCAGTTCTAATTTAGTTCTAGTTCAGTTTTAAGTCAGTTCTAGTTCAGTTCTAATTTAGTTCTAGTTCAGTTCTAGTCCATTTTTGATTCAGTTCCAATTTAGTTCTAGTTCAGTTCTAATTTAGTTTCAGTTCAGTTTTAGGTCAGTTCTACTTCAGTTCTAGTTCAGTTCTAGATCAGTTCAGTTCCAGTTCATTTAGTTAAATTCTTGTTCAGTTTAAATTCAGTTCTAATTCAGTTCTAGTTCAGTTCTAATTTAGTTCTAGTTCAGTTTTAATTCAGTTCTAATTCAGTTCTAGTTCAGTTCTAGTTCAGTTCTAGTCCATTTTTGATTCAGTTCTAATTCAGTTCAGTTCTAGATCAGTTCTCATTCAGTTTTTGTTCAGTTCTTGTTCAGTTCTAGATCAGTTCTAGTTCAGTTCCAGTTCATTTAGTTAAGTTCTTGTTCAGTTTAAATTCAGTTCTCATTCATTTCTTGTTCAATTCTAGTTCAGTTCTAGTTCATATTAAGTCAGATTCTAGTTCTGATTCAACATCAGAATCCAGTCCAAATCCCTTTTTAGATTCTACTTCAGATTCTTGTTCATATTTAAGATCAAATTCTAGTTCAGTTTGTAGTTTAGAATTTAGTTAAGATTCATCTTCAAGTTATGGTTCAGATATTAATTCAGATTCTTAATCACACACCAAATAGGAGTGAGATATAGAATTACACTTCAGTTCCAGTTCAATTCCAGTTCAGATTCTACTCAAAATTTTATTTCAGATTCTAATTCCAATTTTAGTTCAAATTCTAGATCAGATTCTAGTTCAGATTCTAGTTCAGTTTTAGTGCAGCTCTTGTTCAGTTCTAGTCCAATTCAGATTCTACTTCTGATTCAATATCAGATTTCAGTTCAAATTCCATTTTACATTCTATATCGGATTCATAATTTAGATCAGTCAGTTCTAGTTCATTTAGAGTTCGGTTTTAGTTCAGATTCAATTTTTCTTACAATTTTATTAAGATTTAAGTTCCATTTTCTCAAATTTTTAAATTTTCTCCATCCAAAATTGTTTTATTAAATCGATATTTCTATTACAAAGAACTCCTTAAAATATACTATATATATTATTTTGTATCTAATGTCATTGTCTTGATAATAACTTTTCTTTACAAATATTTGTTGAATTCAATTAAACTTTGATTAAAATGTTATTATTATTATTATTAAACAAACAATAAACAAAAAGTGACTTTTGTTCGATTTGTTTACAAAGAGTATGAAGTTGCTTTTATGTCTTTTACACCAACACCAACACCAACAACAACATCAACTGATGATTTTTGTTTTAATACTCATAATATTATGAGATTGTTGTATGAGTGAATATTATATGTGTGTTTGTGTAAGTAAAAATGGAGGGTTGAGAAAAATTGTGGACATTTGTATGTGAAAGTAAACATTATGACATTCAAAGTAAACAAATAAATTAAACAGAGACTCCCTAACGTATGCAATAAAAATTCGAAAAATAAAAGAAATAAAAGCAAAGAATGTAAAAAGAATAATATTTTTCGTTTGTAAATGGAGTTTTTTCGGATTCTATGATGACATTTAAGTAGATACTTAAAACAGAATAGAGAACATATGTGTATGAAGAGAAGGAGAGAGAGTGAGAGGGAGAAGAGAAGAGTATTTAGGTATAATTGCTTAGCAGAAATGTTAGCATACATTTAGGGAGTTAAAGTAAATATTATTGTAGTTTTGGCCAGAAATCAAATAGAACCAACTGAAGGTGTAGAAGTTTTGTGCTAAAGGCTTTATTAGGATCTCAGACAAGTTGGTGCCATTCATTTAGGGCTTTTATTTGAATACTTTAACTTTTATTGTTTGTCAATATTGTGGAGCACTAAGAATGGCTTTCATTTAAGTGTGTTTAGTTTAGTATTTTGATAATGAATTGCTTGGACATTCATAATTTATTACATAAAATCACACACACACACTCTCACCCATGTTTCGTATAGTTTTACAGGACTTTTAAGACTCCAGTGTTTGTTCTTCAATATAAATTCACACAGACACTTAGTCTTTTAGAAGAGTTTGAGGACATTTATGTAACTGTATTGTTGTTATTAGTAATGGAGTACACATATCAAATTGTAGATATCAATCACTTTAAAAGGATGGCAAATATTTGTTGGCCTCTTAAGAGGAAATTAAAGTTATTTTGCAAAAAAAAATTATTTGGAGATATTGAAGTTGGTTTTATAGCAAAATTTACACTAATTAAAAGAGTTTAATATGAAATGTTACCTATTTTCTAGTTAAACTTCTATAAGGGGTTTAAAAAATTTGAAGCATACTTTTAGGATTTAAAAAATAAATTATGATGAAGTCTTTAACTAAAGTTTTGTTCTGCTATTTAGACTTAAGTGTCAAGTTTTAAGACTAAATAAGTAAATAAGTATTTTTAATGAAATTATAGCCTACAACTTGGACTAAAATATAGTTCAGTGTTAGACTAAACTATAGCCTAATTTCAAGGCTAATAAATAGTATAGTCTTTAGGCAAGAAAATTGTCTAAAGAGTATACTACTGCTGGCTAAAATTTTATACAGTTAGTAGACGGGTTATTTTAAGCCTAAAGGTATCATATATTCAATTTAAAAAAACAAAAGCCAATTTGCAGGGGTTTAAAAAAATCTAAAGCATACTTTTAGGACTTAAATCAAAACATAGTAAAGTCAAAACATAGTAAAGTTTTATTCTGTTTTCTTAAATATAATTATAGTAAATTTTTTATGCTTTTAAACTTAATTATAATCCAGACTTTAGTCAAGCTTTTAAACTAAACTATAGTCCAATCTTAAGGCAAAAATACAGTTTACTCTTTTGACTAAAACATAGTCTATTCTGCAGGCTAAAAGGTTATACAGTTGTAACTTTGATAATTTTAAGATTAACAAAAAGAGTTTCACATGTTTTCCGATTAAAATTAAAAGCCTATTTATATGGCTTTACAAAATGTATAGCACACTTTTAGGATTTTAATTAAATTATGGTAAAGTTTATCGATGAAATTTTGTTATTAACAAGTTTTTAAACAACATTTTAATCAAGCTTCTAACTTAAATTATAGTTTAGACTTTAGACTAAAAACTAATCAAGTTTTTAGGCTAAACTATAGTCTTATCTCTAGGCTAAAATATAAACTCCTCTTTCGAAAAAAATCAGTCAATTTTATAGACTAAAATTTCATTCAAGTGCAGACTGCAAAATGAAAAAGTTAATATGAAAAATATCAGATATTTTCAGATTCAAAATAAAAAAAGTTTAAAAATCGAAAGCATACTTTTAGGATTTAAACTAAAATATGGCAAAATAGTTGGATAAAGTTTGCTTCTGTTATTTATAAGGTTTTTGGGCTAAATATTAATCAAGCTTTTAAACTAAATTATAGTCAAGACCTTAGACTAAATATAGTCAGGTTTTTTTGACTAAACTATAGCCTATCTCCTAGGCTAAACTATAGTTAACTTAGTAGAGTGAAACATTGTCTATTCTGCGGACAAAAATAATTTTATACGGAACTTCAGTTTAATCTCCAGTCTTGTTGGCCTTTTTAAAGCCTATTTTAGGTGTTAAACATAAGTAAAGCATACTTTTCGGCTAATAAAAATCATTTTATTATGTTTTTCAACAAATATTGTAAATTAATCTTAGATTTTACTTCTTTCTTAATTTCTCTCATTTCCAATTCAAAATTAATTATTTATATTCCTTTTTTCCAGCCTTTGCAAATATTTATCTGAAACCCTTAATTATTTTTATCACATTCAAAACTAAGTACATCTAATAACATCTCTAGCAATTATTTCTAATTTTCAATTTCCCGGAAATATATACTGTTTCCAAAACCTTACACCTTTTCCTTTTTCGCGCTTTAAACACAACGATTAACTGGCATTTTATTAGACACTTCTTTAACCCAGAAGAAGACCTTCTTCCTTCTTTTCCATCGTGATTTTCTTCTTTATTTTGCTATAAAATAACTGTTTATTTTTTTCCCGTTAGAAAATTCAATTTTGAACGCATATTATTTGCTGTAAAGCAATAGAGAATGTTATGAAAAAAGGGAAAAGGTCGTCGTCATAACAGAATACAACAGGATACCTTATCATTTTAATTTTATTCCTTTTTCTTTTACTTGATACATTTACCTTTATCTATTTCCTGTAATCAGTATTATGATGATGAAGTTATTTAGAAAAAAACACTTTTTTGGGGAAATAATAAAGTTCAATGTAGGATTTAATAGCTGCTAATTAAAGTTAATGAATATTTGTTTTTTTTTTTCTCATTAAAAATAAAAATGAATTTAAATTTTTAATTCAAATGAAAATAAAAATTTGAAATTTAAGTCCATAAGACTTTAGTCTTAACAATTATTATACTGTTGTCCAAACTATAGACTAAACTACAGTCCTGTATAATAATTTAGTCTAGAATATTGATCAAATTATTGTCCAGACTAAAGACTAGATTAAACTATAAACAAGTTTAACTGAACTTGAATTGAACTTGAATCTGATTTAGAATACGAACTAGAATCTGAATTATATTTTGGACTGGAATCTGATCTAGAATCTAGAATCTAAACTGAAATCTGAATCTAAATTGAACTAGAATCTGAATTAACTGAAATAGAACTGAACTAAATCGAAAATAGAACCTGAATTAAAATCAGAACTAAAATCCGAACTGGATCTGAACTAGAAACTGAACTGGAATTTGAACTAGAACCGGAACTGGTATCAGAACTAGAATCTGATCTAGAATCTGAACTAGAAACTGAACCAGAATCTAAATTAGAAACTGAACTGGAATGTGAACTAGAAACTGAACTTGAAATTGGAACTAGAACCGGAACTGGTATCAGAACTAGAATCTGAACTAAAATCTGAATTAGAATCAGAACTAGAATCCGAATTCGAATCTGAATTAGATTCTGAACTAGAACCTGAACTAAAATCCGAATTGAATCTAAACTAAAATCTGAATTAGAATCTGAACTAGAAACTGAACTGGAATTTGAATTGAGAACCTGAACTGGTATCAGAACTAGAATCTGAATTAGAATGTGGACTAGAAACTGAATTAGAATCAGAACTAGAATCTTAACTATAACTGATTATGAACTGAATTAGAACTGAATTAAAACTGAAATAGAATCTCAATCAGAATCTAAATTATAATGTGAACTGGAATCTGAACTAGAGCTGAATTTGAACTGAACTAGATTTTAAACTAGAATCTGAACTATAACTATCTTAGAACTGAACTAAGAGAGAGCTAGAACTAAACTAGAATCTGAACTAGAATCCGAACTGAATTTGGACTAAAATCTGAACTAGAATCTAAACTATAACTGAACATTAACTGAATTAGAATTGAACTAAAACTGAACTTGAACTGAACTTGAATCTGAACCACAATCTAAACTAAATTTAAACTGAAACTGTACTGGATTTTTTTAGAATCTGAACTAGAACCTGAACCAGAATGTAAACCAGAATTTGAACCAGAATTTAAACCAGAATCTGAACTAGAACTGAACTAGAAATAAACTGTTCAGATTCTATTTAAGATTCTTGTCCAGTTTAAAGTTCAGATTTCAATCCATTAGTTTAAAATCTATATAAGTTGTTATATTAGTTATGGAAACATATAATTATTTTAGTATAGCATATTTATGGGGTTATAATTTGTTGCATACTTTAAGGTTCCTTAATAATTTCTTCACTTCACTTATTTTTCACTTTATGTTGGCTAATAATTTTCAACACTTGAATAGATTTTGCTTTGAGTACACTTAGAGAAATCACAATTTTCTACTCAAATTCTTTACTTAAAATAAAAACTACTTGAGCAGTGACGAAAAAAGGGGAACAATGCGATATATAAGAAAAAAATATTAACGCTTTTTGGATGGAAAAATAACAACAGTTTCCAACAGCCAAAGGAAGAAGCTGTTTTAAGTACTTAAAAAATGAAGGCGAATCATGTGGCATGAAATATTTGTGTTTTGTGAACATGCCGCAGACTTAAGGAGGGAGTGGGGGGGTTGTTGTTCTGTGGATAATAGGAGGCAATGGTAATATTTCAAGTACCGCCACTAGATGTGTGTTGTGTCTGCACTTGAATGTTACTTATTTACTACTTCTATATATAACACGATAGTTTTTTTTCTCTCTCTCTCTCTTTCTTTCTTTCATTCATATTCCATTTATACTGGCACCATGAAGATATAAAATTAACCAGAGAAATTGTTTCTTGATAGACTTTGTCATAACTTTTGAAGAGGGCAATCAGGAACATACATAAAAGTCTTTTTCTTTCTTTCATTCTTTCTGAAAGTAAAAACCGCAATTTCCTTTTAAGAATGATGTCAGGAGAGCAGAAGAAGGCGGAAGGAAAGGAGGAGAATTGCAAAATTTTTGTTTATTTTGTAACAAAAATTTTTTTATTATAACTTTAAGTTGGATTTCTGAAAGGATTATAATTTTTGCTTTGAGACACAAAAAACAAAAATAAGAATTTGTATCAAAGAACTATCAAAGAAAGATCAGGAGTGTAATAATGAGTTAATATGTTTATATAATTGAAAAGGAATATGAAGATGTCTGTTAAAGTTTTTCTCCTTTTTTTTTGGAGTTTAATTTAAGACAAACATTTATGTTTTCTTTAAATTTTAGCCTTAAACTATACTTCATTTTCTTATTACTGTTAACAGCCTAAAGTATGCTTCACATTATTCTAAACCACATAATTATCTAATAGACTTAATTATACAAATAATTATGATTATCTTCCTTAAGGAAAACTTCATCAAAATTGCAAAAAGCATAAAATAAACTTAACACAAAAAGTACATGCATGCTTATGCATGCTCTCTCTCTTACAAACACTCACAAACACACACACATACACACAAAATAGTTTGTAAGCTTTACTAAATTATTATTTTAACTAATTATGGTTTAACTTTTGAAAGCAAAAAGCCAAGAAACTAAAAACATTTTAAGCCACAGGTATTTTAGGCTAAAATAAAACATGAACAGGCAAACCGCCTAACATTATGCCATAGAAATTAGTTAGTTGATTAATTTGAAATTGCACTTATGTTTTATTCAAAAAATCTCTAGATGGTAATTTAATTCTAAAACAATCATAATTATTTAATATTTTATAACTAAAATTAGGAAGTCTTAGTTTCTTAGATTAAAGTATATATACTAAATATAAAATGGAGGGAGAGGGAGTGTGTTTAAATCATGTAGTAGTATGTGTTAATGGCATTCATAGCAAGTAAAACGTTTTCAAAATTTATATTGAATTATTTTTTGCAGGCAAAATAAAACTGCCTGTAGGAAATTAAAGATTCAGACTAATTGAAAACTCTAGATCAGTTTCCAGATCCAATTCTGGATCAGAGTGTAGCTCAAGTTCTGTATCAGATTGATTCTAGATTTGACCAGCTGTTATGCCAGATTCTAGTTCAGTATATAAATCGAAATCTAGTTCAGATTTTAAAAGCAGATTCTAGTTCAGAATACTGAATCTAGTTCAGGTTCCAGATCCAGTTCTGGATCAGATTATAGATCAAGTTCTGTATCAGATTAAGATTAAGATTCTAGATTAAATTATACCTTCGAATAAGGACCAGATATAAGGCCAGATTCTAGTGCAGTATTTAAATCGAAATCTAGTTCATATTTTAGAACAGATTCTAGTTCAGAATAGTGAATCTAGTTCAGTTTCCAGATCCAGTTCTGTATCAGATTCAAGTTAAGATTCATGATCAGATTCTTCTTACCAATAAAGACCAGATATAAGGCCAGATTTTAGTGCAGTATATAAATCGGAAACTTGATCAGATTTTAAGAGCAGATTCTAATTCAGAAAAGTGAATCTAGTTCAGTTTCCAGATCCAGTTCTGTATCAGATTCAAGTTAAGATTCATGATCTGATTCTACTTACCAATAAAGACCAGATATTAGGCCACATTATAGTTCAGAATTTAGATTAGATTCTGTTTTAGATTCAAGTGATAAAACTGGCTCTGCATATAGTTTTCATTCTAATTCAGATTCTGGTTCAGATACAAGTAAGAAGTTATAGTTGATCAAGCCCAACTCTTTAATAATCTATACCATATTGTTGCTTATAAGTAGTAGCTACCACCCTCGAATAAATGTAAATTTTAATTGATGCTTAAGTGTACAGTATATTACACATACATACATCATATTATACATCATACATTATGTATCCACGTGGGATTAATGAGTTCTAAAAGGATTTTTTCTGTAGGCGTTACATGGGAGCTAGAAGAAATTATAAATTGACCCTCGTAAAAATTCGCATATCGACTTTTGCATATATTTGTCTTGATTTGACTTATTCTTACTGCAGTTCCAACGTATATGTGAGATTTATGTCTTTTAAAGTGATGTTTGGACGGGGGGTTGTATGGGACCTATGTGAAATAATGGACCAAACCTCGTATAATTTGACCAATCGATTTCGAATGTCATAAACCTAGTTTGTGCTAAATTTCATTAAAATTGCAGTTTTTTGTAACTTTAAATCCCCATTCCGGGCGTAACATTTGTATGGGGGCTGGATGAAATAATGGAACCATCATTACCAATTTCAATAACCTAAAATAATGACACATGTCAAATTTCATAATTCATAATTTGTTCACAAGGTTTACAGGGACGGACATCGTTAAATCCACTCAGAAAGTGATCTTGAGTCGAACGGTATACTTAAAAGTTTACCATTTGTGGTGATGTAGGGTAGAACCAGTTAAGTTTCTGCTACTAATACCAGTTCGCATTCTACCTCGGATTTTGCTACAGATTTTGGACTAGAATTCCTGCTCTGATTTCAGTTACAATTTTAGCTAAAATTTCATCACAAATAACAGTTCTGATTTTGATTCAGTTCCAGTTAAGATTCCTGTTCAGATTCTAGTTCGGATTCTAGTTCAGATTCAAGTTTAGATTTCTGTTCAGATTGTAGTTCAAATTCTACTCTAATTTATATTCTAGTTCCAATTCTAATACAGATTCTAATTCATAATCTCGTTCAAATTCTAGTTTAGATTCTAGTTCCGATTCTAGTTCATTTTCTCTTTCAGTTTCAAGTTCAGATTTTAGTTCAGATTCTAGTTCCAATTTAGTTCAGGTTCGAGTTCAGATTCTATTTGAGATTTTACTTCAGATTCTTGTTCAAATTCTACTTCAGATTCTAGTTCAGAATCTAATTCAGAATCTAGATCAGATTCTAGTTCGGATTCTAGTTCAATTGTAGTTCAGATTTCAATCTATATTTTAGTTCAGTTTCTAGTCTAGACTTTTCAGTTCTGATTTTAGTTCAGTTTGATTCCAGACCGAAATCTTTCTCATATTTTAGATTCTAGTTTAGGTTATAGAGTCTTGACTATAAATTGCTATATTTTCTGGACTATTAAGTAGTCTGCACCATAAACTGGTCTATAGTTATAGTCTGGGGCTTTAATAAGTCTATAGTTTGGACTATAAAGTAGTCTTAATCATAAACTAATCTATATTCCCTTCTATAAAGTAGTCTATAGTTTGGACTATAAAGTAGTCTATTGTTTGAACTATAAAGTAGTCTATAGTCTGGACTATTAACTGGTCTAAAGTCTGGTCTTTAAACTAGTACTTGTCTGTACTGTTGGTTATAAATTAGTTTATCGACGGGACTATAAACTGGTCTTTAGTTTGGACTATAAACTGGTCTATAGTTTGGACCATAAAATAGTCTATACTGTTGACTATAAATTAATGTGTAGTCTGCTCTATAAACTAATCTATAACCTGGACTAAAAACTGGTCTATGATCAGGACTGTAAACTAGGTTATAGTTTATAGTCTGATCTAAAAACTGGATTAGTCTACAGTCTAGACTATAAACTATTCTATATTTATTTATAGACTAGACTATTAATTTGTCTATAGTCTGAACTATAGTAAGCAGTGTGTAATATGGACATGAATATATAGTTTGGGCTATAAACTGATCTTTAGATTTGACTATGAACTTCTCTATAGTCTGAACTATAAACTAGTCAGTAGTCTGGATTATGAACTAGTCTTTAGAAGGGACTATATACCAGTCTATAGATTATTATATAATCTGAATTATAGAGTCAGTATTTCCTAACAGGTTTTGATTGTGTCTGAAGTACAATTTTCATAAATCTTCAACTGTTCAACTGAGTACAACAAGAAAAAAGTCATAAAATTTTTACTTTTCAAAAGACGCATTTGGAATTTCATTATGACTCGTGTTTTTTTTTTTATTTCCATTTTTATTTCTTCGAGTAAAAATTCGTTTATTTTCTTCCCATAAAATCTTCAAATTAAATGAATTTTCTTAAGCGGGAAATACGAGATGATGCAGCATATGTTTTAATAAATTTAAATGTGAACGAGTGTTTGACTGTCTGTATGTATGTTTGTTTGTCTGTTTGTCTGTGTGAGTGTCTATAAATTTTCAATTTTCATGTTTCGAGTGAAGGCGATAAATCTCTCAAGTAAAATAAAAGTTATGAAAATCTTCCAACTTAAAAACAAATAAACGTTAAAGCAGTTGAGAGTTTTAGAACTTGAACGGAGGAGTAGAATGTTGTTTTTGGCTTAAATGACATTTAAACAAATTATTAGCAGGAGGAGCATTTCAAGGAGACTTATTAACATTTAGAAAACATAAAATTATTACCTTTTTTCGAGCTTTAGACTTAAAGTTTCTAGCAGCTGCTGTTAGAAAAGTTTCGAGAGATTATTTGTTGTGGTGATTTTTTTGTTGTTGTTTTTTTTGGAAAGAAAATAACCCATATTTTTTTTTGGGCCAATTAAGAAAGTTTTAACATGACAAAACCATTTACCATTTTAGTCATATTTTATTATTATTTAAAATCTCTTTTTACGATTCAGTTCTATAGAATATTTGTTCGCCATAATATCGTTTCCCTTAAACAGCTCGTTATTTCATCACAAAATTATAGCAAGTAAGAATGGCATATTCGGCTAAGACGAATTTTCAATACCCTCCAACACAAATGCATGTGAAGTACATAAGTTATGTTTCGCACACACAAACACTCACAAACGTCTAAAATATATAAAAGTTTCTCGTAAATATAACGCATTTTTTGGCGATTTATAATTGACAATTTCACGGAAGTCCTTCTCTTGAATTTAGATATCAGATATCGGTCTATATGTTTTAATATACTAAACCGATTTAGCACTTTTCAGGACTAAAACAAATACTTAGGCCTTATTTTTTTAAGCTCTGTCAATTATTATGGCTGTGAGGACAGACAGACAGACTTACATAGCTAAATCGACTCAGATTTGTTCTTAAAATCTACATACTAATATAATTCCTCCTTAGCGTTACACCTGGAATGACAAAGTTTATATATCCTCTTCACCACGTGTAGTGGTGGAGGGTATAAATAAAAATCCTGCTGCTTTGCTTTCAATAGCATACTTTTTTGGTTATAATATTCTATTGTGTTGTTTGCTAGTTACCATTATTATTGTTGCATATTTTTTGGCTGTTAGACATGAAAAAATGTTATATATATACTCTCCTTTTAATGGAAACTATTTTAATTTGTAAATGCCATTTTTATAAATAATTCTCAAAAAAAATCAATAATTTGGGGGAGAAAGTAAAATAAATGTAATTCAGCTAAAGGAAAATGTGAAGAATTTAAAGTTTTTAAGCAAATTTCTTTAAAAGGGAGATTAAAAACCTAATTAAGCTAATAGAAAATCAAATTCAGCTATTTCAAATGATATTCAGCTAGAAGAAATTTAATGAAATTAAAGAAACACTTTATTCAGCTAGCAAAGAACTACAATTTTTAAACAAAATTTCTTAAAAAATTTAATTCAGCTTACTTTAAACTCAATTCAGCTAAAAATATTTACATTTTAAAATAATATTACTTAAGAAAAAACTAACAAAAACCCTAATAAGGCCAGTAATAAATAAAACTTACGTTTTTTAATAAAAATTCTAATTCAGCTAACAAAAAATGTAATTCAGCTATTATAAAAGTTTATTCAGCTAACAATATCAAAAAATTTTACACAAAATTCTTATAAAAATTAACAATTTAAAAAAAATTCCTTGAAAAACTTAATTCAGCTAACCGTATATTTAATTCAGCTAAACAAATTTATGTTTTAAAATAATATCACTTAAGAATACATAATTTAGCCAATAAATAATACAATTCAGCTACAGAAACTCAACTTTTTTAACAAGTTTTTACTTGTACTTTATATTCAGTTAATGAAATTTTTGTTTAAAATAATATTACTTAAAAAACTAAATAAAAACCTAATAGAAACTCCAATTCAGCTTCAAAAATTTAAGTTTTGAAACTAAATACTTTTAAAAATTAACGAAATACTTTATTCAGCTTATAAGAAATGATATTCAGATATTATTAAATACTATTCAGTTACAAAAATTCAAATTAAAAAAAAACCCAATTCAGCTTATAGAATATTATATTCAGCTATTTTTAAATACAATTCAACTCAATAAATTATAATTGTTAAACAAAATTCCTTAGTAATATAATAAAAACTCAATTGAGCTAACTTTAAATGCAATTAAGCTAAAGAAATTAAAGTTTTCACACAAAATACTCTAATAAACAAACTAAAAATCTAATTCCGCTAATAATCAATAGAATTCAGCTACAAAATTCTAATTTTACAAACATAATTCTTAATGATATTAAAGAAAAATGTTCAAATGAATAACAAAAAACTTAATTCAGCTAAAGAAAATTTAATCTTAAAACTCAAATTTTTTAAGAAAATAACAAAAACCTTAATTCAGCAAAAGAAATTTATGTTTTTTTTTTAACAAAACTCCTTAATAATCCATAAAAAACTAATTTAATGACATTTCAAAATCAATTTAGCTAAGCAAATTTTGTAAATATTAATTATTAAAAAATTTAGTAAAAATTTTAATAAAATTTTGATTCAGCAAACTTAAATAGCAATTCAGCTATATAATAAATTTTATATTTAATAAAAATTTCAATAAATTTTATAATTCAGCTAACAAAAATATAAATTAAATTATATTAGTAACAGAAATTCCATGAAATATAAACAAAAACTTAATTCAATTAGCAAGTCAGCTGAGTAAATTTTATGCAAAATTCAAGGGTTTATAAAACGTAGTTAAAATATGAATCAAAATTTAATTCAGCAAATTTTAACGGCAATTCAGCTAAAAAAAAGGAAATTGTTGGTATTAAATAAAAATTTAAATAAATTTTAAAAAATTTTGTAATTTAGCTTAATACCACTAAATAGATTTAATTAAAAATTAATAACTTTAGAATTTTGACAAGAAAATCAGCTTTCTTTAAATACTATTCAGCTAAGACATTTACAATTCAGCTAGCTGAATTCTTAAAAAAAAATAAAATTTTAAAGGATTTTATTTATTTCAGATAATATTTTTTCTTACTTTTAAATAAACTAACTTTAAAATCCTATTCAACTAAAGATATTTACAATTCAGCTAGCTGAATTCTTAAAAAATAAAATTTTTAGGGATGTTATTTATTTCAGATAATATTTTTTTCTTAAAAAGCTGAATAGGATTTTAAATTAACTTTAAAATCCTATTCAGCTAAAGGTATTTAAAATTCAGCTAGCTGAATTCTTAAAAATATAATTTTATTTATTTCAGATAATATTTTTTATTAAAAAATAATTCAGCTAACTTTTAGTTGTAGTTGAATTATAATAATTTTTTTATACTTTTCTATTTAATACAAATCTTTTTCTTGTAATTTTAAATTTTTTCTATTTATTTTATTTTTATTTTTTTTTCACAAAATACAAAGATATTGATTGTTTTACACAAAACGACAATAATTTTATTGAAGCAAAAACTGATATTTATGTTTTCACATAAATGCGGTTATAAAAACACCAAAAATAATAACAAATTTGGTGTTTATAACAAAAGACGCCTTAAAATATACTATAAAAAAGAAACACCTCTAGCACACAGCAAAAACCAACAGAAAAACAAATATACAATTGAAAATTATAATGTTAAAATGTAAACTACAGAGCATTTTTTATTACATAAAAACATATACACACATGTTAACATGCATACAAAAAAACTCATAGGAAGTTTTTCTTTTCATTGCCTACACTCCCACTCTTTCTCTATAAAAACCCGTTATAAATAAATGTAAACAAAACAACTATATATGACAGAGATAAACAACCCAACAAAACCGTTATTGTATTCAAGTAAAAAACAAAGAGTATGAGAGGGAATGTGAGAGAGTGAGTCTCATATATGAAAACATAAACAACTAAACCATAACAAAATATAACCGCAATTTTAATACACACACACATACACCTAAAATAACATCTCTATGGAATCGTCTTCGAGAAAACAACAACACATTTACACAACTTTTTAAACAAAAACCAACAATCAAACACACTCTCACCACCAAAATAAATGTTTACAATTGCTTGTTACCAGAAATATCATATCATATAAGTGTAAATAACAAAAAGTGAAGCATACTTTTTGGCAACAAAAAATTTTTTTAAATTTTTAAGCAAAAAGTCATAAATTTATATATGTATTTCTTCTTTTTTTCAAATCTCCAAAGCGATAATTTCAATAAAAAAACTTCTCAAGTTATAGCAAATTTACCTATAAATTTTCTATAATAAACGCCTTCTTCTATGAGTACGCGAAAATTTCTGTTTGCTAAAATTCTGCCTCGGGAGTTAATAAAAAATAAAACTGTTTTCTATAGAATATCGATAAATTTGTTTGATATTTATTACTTTCTTTGGGCAATAAAGGTTGTTTTGTTTGTAGAAGGCAAATGGGAAAATATATGATTTTATTTTCTATTTCGAACAAAAAAAGAAACGAAATAAAATAACTGCGACAAATTTTCTTTACACATGTTTTTGTTTATTGTTATTGGCACAGGAAATTTATATGAAGAACTCAAGATGCCAAATAATAATTTGATTTTATTTATTTATTTTTTTTACAAATTCTCGAGATAAAAATAATAAAAATTCTAATTTTAAGTCAAGATTTTAAAACGGTTGAATAAATAGGTCAATAAAAAATATAAATAAAAGCTAGAAAATTAACTAGGGAATATAATAGACTATAGACTAGCATATATATTAGTGGATAGACTACATTCTAGTCTAATCAATCGATTAGGAAATAGTGTAGCCAAGAGACTAATTATAATTCAGGTAATCTAACAGACAATAGTCTAGCCAATAGACTAGCCGATAGTCTAGCCAATAGACTAGCCGATAGTCTAGCCAATAGACTAGCCGATAGTCTAGCCAATAGACTAGCCGATAGTCTAGCCAATAGACTAGCCGATAGTCTAGCCAATAGACTAGCCGATAGTCTAGCCAATAGACTAGCCGATAGTCTAGCCAATAGACTAGTCGATAGTCTAGCCAATAGACTAGCCGATAGTCTAGCCAATAGTCTAGCCAATAGACTAGCAGATAGTCTAGCCGATAGACTAGCAGATAGTCTAGCCGATAGTCTAGCCAATAGACTAGTCGATAGTCTAGCCAATAGACTAGTCGATAGTCTAGCCAATAGACTACACAATAAACTAGCTAGTTGACATAGCAATAGTGTAGCCAACAGGAAGACAAAAGTCCAGGCAACAGATTAGACTTTAGTCTAGCGAATACACTAGAATTTAGTTAGCCAATGGACTTAGGTTGTTGTTGTGGAACGAGATGTACAATAGATTTTTGGAATTGGATAAACAACCGAAATAGGACGAACGGAATAGGATAGAACGATGGACGTATAGATTAATATCGGAAATAAAAATGTAGATAGAACGTGGTTATGGGAAGATGAACTATCACTATCAGGTCACGAAGAATACAAAAGCTATCTGTATAGCATAGGATATGATGAGTCTCCAAACATGTCCAATATGTTTGGAAGTGGAGGATGCTCACCATGTCGTATTAAGATGCCCCAAATTTAGAAACTTTGGACGTGAACTGGTCTGTAAAACTCTAACGAGTTTTGATGCGGATAACATGATAAGAGTGATGATGAGAAATAGGACAATTGAGGTAGACTACAGGATAGCGAATAAATTAGATTATAGTCTAGTGAGAAGACTAGACTAAATGTTAGCGTATAGACTAATCCAGATTAGATAAATACCAGTTTGTATTTATCTGATCAACTTTTGAAGGTTTTTAAAAAATTTATTGCATATTTTCAGTTGCTTTATGTTATGATAAAAGCAAAGCATACTTTAAGGATTTTTAATGGAATAATTCATTTTTTATTTCTTCTTTTTTAACCATTTTTCTTCTTAAGCACTTAAAAAAAATCCTTTCAAATAAACATTAATTATTTCTGAAACGTATTAATTTTCTTAACTTCTAATAAAAATATATACGATTTAAGGCAACCGAAAATAGGGTTAAGTTGAAGTAAGCAAAATGAAATGGTAATAAATTTTTAAAGGATTTTTATGAACACACTTTTTACACATCTTAAGCGGAAATGAGAAAAAAGAACGTTTTAAAAAAGTTAAGAAATATTAATGTTTGAAAATATGTGTGAAAAATAATAAACACATGATTTAAAGAAAGAATGATGGCAGAATGGAAGAATTATTAAAAAAGGGGTGGATTTGGAGAATGAAAAAAATGAAGATTTAAAGGTGAGATTTTTTTTCGAAAACATCTACACACAAAGTTAAATTTAAAAAGTGGTGACTGGTATGGGATTTAAAGGATTTTTAGAATGAGTGAATATATGTATATGTATTTGAGTGTATGTGTGTTTAGGTAGCCATATGTAAATTGTGATAAATTTTAAAACATTATTTACTTTTTAACATTTTTTCTTTATTTATTTTTACACATATTTTTCCCAGTTCTTCCCATTTGACTGTTGCTAAGGTTGATTTAGAGATTTGTGCAACATGTTGCATTATTTCATAAAATAAATTAGTTTTGTTACAGCAAATAAAATAAGAAAATTACTTAAAAGACTCGTATTCAATATGTTCAATAAATTTTGAAATTTTGAGAAAGAAAAAAACTTTAGAGACAAATTACTAACACACTTTTGCTATTTTCATAAAATAAATCGATTTCGAAAGAAATATTTTGCTAAAAGAAAAAAATTTGAATGAAATTCTGAAAATATGAGAAATATTTTACAAAAATATAAATTTTAAATCCTTAAAATAGGCTTTACATTTGTAGCAAAATAAGTTGCCTAAAGGTATACTAAGGTTTTTGACATTATTTTAAACTTTAGAAAATCAATATTTGGAAGGAATTTAAAGAATAATTAAGTGATAAAACTGGATAATAGTCTAGCCTTTAGATTAGACAAAGTTCTAGCGAGTACATTAGCCAATAGTCTAGCAAGTAGACTAGATAATAGTCTAACTAACAGACTAGATAATAGTTTACACAGTAGAATAGACAATAGTTTTGTCAATACTGGATACTAATATACCGAGAAGACTTAATAATAATGTAGAAACTAGATAACAGTTTAGTCAATAATATAGCGAGAAGACTTAACAATAGTCTAGCTAGTATTTTAGCCATAAACCCAGACAGAAGTTTAGACATTAGACCAGAAAATACTCTGGCCAATAGACTAGATAAAAGGCTAATCAATGGATAATAGACTAGATAATTGACTGGAGAATAGACTGGATAATTGACTGGATTATAGACTGGATAATAGACTGGATTAAAGTCTGGATAATAGACTGGATTAAAGACTGGATTATAGACTGGATTAAAGACTGGATTATAGACTGGATAATAGACTGGATAATAGACTAGATAATAGACTGGATAATACACTGAATAATAGACTGGATAATTGACTGGAGAATAGACTGGATAATAGACTGGATAATAGACTGGATTATAGACTGGATTAAAGTCTGGATAATAGACTGGATTAAAGACTGGATTATAGACTGGATTAAAGACTGGATTATAGACTGGTTAATAGACTGGATAATAGACTGGATAATAGACTGGATAATACACTGAATAATAGACTGGATAATTGACTGGAGAATAGACTGGATAATAGACTGGATAATAGACTGGATTATAGACTGGATTATAGACTGGATATTAGACTGGATATTAGACTGGATTATAGACTAGATAATAGACTGGATTATAGTCTGGATAATAGACTGGATTATAGACTGGATTATAGACTGGATAATAGACTGGATTATAGAATGGATTATAGACTGGATAATAGACTTGATAATAGACTGGATAATAAACTGAATAATAAACTGTATAATAGACTGTATAATAGGCTGGATAATAGACTGGATTATAGACTTGATTATAGACTGGATTATAGACTGGATAATAGACTGGATTATAGTCTGGATAATAGACTGGATTATAGACTGGATAATAGACTGGATAATAAACTGAATAATAAACTGTATAATAGACTGTATAATAGGCTGGATAATAGAGTGGATTATAGTCTGGATAATAGACTGGATTATAGACTGGATAATAGACTGGATTATAGAATGGATTATAGACTGGATAATAGACTTGATAATAGACTGGATAATAAACTGAATAATAAACTGTATAATAGACTGTATAATAGGCTGGATAATAGACTGGATTATAGACTTGATTATAGACTGGATTATAGACTGGATAATAGACTGGATTATAGTCTGGATAATAGACTGGATTATAGACTGGATAATAGACTGGATAATAAACTGAATAATAAACTGTATAATAGACTGTATAATAGGCTGGATAATAGAGTGGATTATAGTCTGGATAATAGACTGGATTATAGACTGGATTATAGACTGGATAATAGACTGGATTATAGAATGGATTATAGACTGGATAATAGACTTGATAATAGACTGGATAATAAACTGAATAATAAACTGTATAATAGACTGTATAATAGACTGTATAATAGGCTGGATTATAGACTTGATTATAGACTGGATTATAGACTGGATAATAGACTGGATTATAGACTGGATTATAGACTTGATTATAGACTGGATTATAGACTGGATAATAGACTGGATTATAGTCTGGATAATAGACTGGATTATAGACTGGATTATAGACTGGATAATAGACTGGATTATAGACTGGATAATAGACTGGATTATAGACTGGATAATAGATTGGATTAAAGACTGGATAATAGACTGGATTATAGTCTGGATAATAGACTGGATTATAGTCTGGATAATAGACTGGATTATAGACTTGATTATAGACTGGATTATAGACTGGATAATAGACTGGATTATAGACTGGATTATAGACTTGATTATAGACTGGATTATAGACTGGATAATAGACTGGATTATAGTCTGGATAATAGACTGGATTATAGACTGGATAATAGACTGGATTATAGACTGGATTATAGACTGGATAATAGACTGGATTATAGACTGGATAATAGACTGGATTATAGACTGGATAATAGATGGATTAAAGACTGGATAATAGACTGGATTATAGACTGGATAATAGACTGAATTATAGACTGGATTATAGACTGGATTATAGACTGGATTATAGACTGGATAATAGACTGGATAATAGACTGGATAATAGACTGGATTATAGACTGGATTATAGACTAAATAATAGACTGGATTATAGACTTATAATAGATTGGATTGTAGACTGGATAATAGACTGGATTATAGACTTGATAATAGACTGGATAATAAACTGAATAATAAACTGTATAATAGACTGTATAATAGACTGTATAATAGGCTGGATTATAGACTTGATTATAGACTGGATTATAGACTGGATAATAGACTGGATTATAGACTGGATTATAGACTTGATTATAGACTGGATTATAGACTGGATAATAGACTGGATTATAGTCTGGATAATAGACTGGATTATAGACTGGATAATAGACTGGATTATAGACTGGATTATAGACTGGATAATAGACTGGATTATAGACTGGATAATAGACTGGATTATAGACTGGATAATAGATTGGATTAAAGACTGGATAATAGACTGGATTATAGTCTGGATAATAGACTGAATTATAGACTGGATTATAGACTGTATAATAGGCTGGATTATAGACTTGATTATAGACTGGATTATAGACTGGATAATAGACTGGATTATAGACTGGATTATAGACTTGATTATAGACTGGATTATAGACTGGATAATAGACTGGATTATAGTCTGGATAATAGACTGGATTATAGACTGGATAATAGACTGGATTATAGACTGGATTATAGACTGGATAATAGACTGGATTATAGACTGGATAATAGACTGGATTATAGACTGGATAATAGATTGGATTAAAGACTGGATAATAGACTGGATTATAGTCTGGATAATAGACTGGATTATAGACTTGATTATAGACTGGATTATAGACTGGATAATAGACTGGATTATAGACTGGATTATAGACTTGATTATAGACTGGATTATAGACTGGATAATAGACTGGATTATAGTCTGGATAATAGACTGGATTATAGACTGGATAATAGACTGGATTATAGACTGGATTATAGACTGGATAATAGACTGGATTATAGACTGGATAATAGACTGGATTATAGACTGGATAATAGATTGGATTAAAGACTGGATAATAGACTGGATTATAGACTGGATAATAGACTGAATTATAGACTGGATTATAGACTGGATAATAGACTGGATTATAGACTGGATAATAGATTGGATTAAAGACTGGATAATAGACTGGATTATAGACTGGATAATAGACTGAATTATAGACTGGATTATAGACTGGATTATAGACTGGATTATAGACTGGATAATAGACTGGATAATAGACTGGATAATAGACTGGATTATAGACTGGATTATAGACTAAATAATAGACTGGATTATAGACTTATAATAGATTGGATTGTAGACTGGATAATAGACTGGATTATAGACTTGATAATAGACTGGATAATAAACTGAATAATAAACTGTATAATAGACTGTATAATAGACTGTATAATAGGCTGGATTATAGACTTGATTATAGACTGGATTATAGACTGGATAATAGACTGGATTATAGACTGGATTATAGACTTGATTATAGACTGGATTATAGACTGGATAATAGACTGGATTATAGTCTGGATAATAGACTGGATTATAGACTGGATAATAGACTGGATTATAGACTGGATTATAGACTGGATAATAGACTGGATTATAGACTGGATAATAGACTGGATTATAGACTGGATAATAGATTGGATTAAAGACTGGATAATAGACTGGATTATAGACTGGATAATAGGCTGGATTATAGACTGGATTATAGACTGTATAATAGGCTGGATTATAGACTTGATTATAGACTGGATTATAGACTGGATAATAGACTGGATTATAGACTGGATTATAGACTTGATTATAGACTGGATTATAGACTGGATAATAGACTGGATTATAGTCTGGATAATAGACTGGATTATAGACTGGATAATAGACTGGATTATAGACTGGATTATAGACTGGATAATAGACTGGATTATAGACTGGATAATAGACTGGATTATAGACTGGATAATAGATTGGATTAAAGACTGGATAATAGACTGGATTATAGTCTGGATAATAGACTGGATTATAGACTTGATTATAGACTGGATAATAGACTGGATAATAGACTGGATAATAGACTGGATTATAGACTGGATTATAGACTAAATAATAGACTGGATTATAGACTTATAATAGATTGGATTGTAGACTGGATAATAGACTGGATTATAGACTGGATAATAGACTGAATAATATACTGGATTATAGACTGGATAATAGACTGCATAATAGACTGGATAATACTTTAAATAATCTTCTGGCCGGCAATAGTCTAGAATATAGACTAGATAATTGAGTGGACAATAATGTACCTAATAGAACAGGCAATTGTTTAGATAGTAGACTAGATAATAGTCTAGATAATAGTTAATAGTCAAGTCTATTAAACAGAAAAGACAATAGTCTAATTAATAAACTAGTTTAGACAAAAGACTAGAACAGACAATACACTATACTATAGTCCAGCAAATAGACTAGAAAATAGTCTAGTTGACAGTCTAGCAAATAGAAACTAGTCCAGTTGTTAGTCTAGTCAATAGCCTTGTAAACAATCTAGCCAATAGTCTAGATTAGACAATAGTCTAGGCAACAGTTAAAACAATAGTCTAAGCAAAAGACCATACACTAGTCTAACCAGTAGACTTAAAACTAGTCGATCCATTAGAAAGGAAATTTTGACAACCAGTAGACTGGATAATAACTATTAAACTAGTCAGTTATATGCTTTAATCTTTAAGTTAATACGTCCTCAAATTATATTTTACTTTATTTTATTTAATTCTTAATAGCGATTTGTTATGCTTTTAATAGCGATTTGTTATGCTTTAAGCATGAAAAAATTTATCAAATTATTCGAAGAAATTCTATTAGTGATCCACACTATTTATAATATTTCCTATAATATTATTTAATATATTTCCTATAATTATATTTCCTATAATTATTTTTAAATACTTAATGGAATAGAAAAGTGGTCAGAATGACTCTACAAAATTGCATTTAATTATATTATTAGTGTACAAAAATAGGATACGAAATTTAGGCTTTAAAATTTGTAGGTTAATAAGACCCCTAAATTTATACTTTACTTCTTAATAAATTTTTTTGATTCTATTTCAGTGTTAAAATAATATCAAACTTTAAAGAATGTTGTTCTCTTATAAATAATGTTATTAATGCAATGAAAAATATGCTTTAAATCTATAACTCAATAAAAAAAAAAAACACCTATAGGTATACTAAACAATAGTTTCTTTATTTTAGTTTTAATTTCATTAGGCAACCATTAAAATCATAATAACATTACAGCCCTCATCATCACCATAACCTTTACTGTCATAAATTTTGAGTACAATGAAGAAAAAACGACGTAAATTAAATAAAAACTGACAACAATGACAATTTCACTTTTACCTTTACAAACCAAAGCATAAGTTAAGGTGTTTGTGTTTTTTTCTCTACCAAAATCTTCTTTCTTTTAATTTCATTAAAGTTTAAAAACTGTTTTCTTATATAAACGAGCAAAAATGACTGTTATTCGTTATATTCTTATTGTCATGCTTGTCATCTTATGGTTCGTGGCAGTTAAATTTAATTTGATTTCAAGCGCTTAGAAATTATGCTTTATATATATTTTTCGACCAGCTTTAGTAGAGCATAATGTTGAGGTTGTTTTGAAATTTTATTGTTAAACATAAAAATTAATAATTCAAATTGAATACTGTGTTGAGGTTTTGGAAGAAAAAAAAAAAGGATAAAGATGGAAAATAAAAAGGAAGAAATTTAAGGTAAATAAAATTTGAATAAAGTTGAAAGTATAAGGAAGAAGAACTCTTGGCCAGTAGGCTGAACAATAGTCTACATAATAGACATGCCTACAATCGAGCTAAAGTACTACATAATAGACAAGTTAATATAATACACAATAGTCCAGTCAGTAAAGTCAATCGACTAGACATTAGTCTAATCAATTTGACTAGACATTAGTCTAGTCAATCCAACTAGACATTAGTCTAGTCAATCCAACTAGACATTAGTCTAGTCAATCGACTAGACATTAGTCTAGTCAATCGACTAGACATTAGTCTAGTCAATCCGACTAGACATTTTAGTCTAGTCAATCCGACTAGACATTTTAGTCTAGTCAATCCGACTAGACATTTTAGTCTAGTCAATCCGACTAGACATTTTAGTCTAGTCAATCCGACTAGACATTTTAGTCTAGTCAATCCGACTAGACATTTTAGTCTAGTCAATCCGACTAGACATTTTAGTCTAGTCAATCCGACTAGACATTTTAGTCTAGTCAATCCGACTAGACATTTTAGTCTAGTCAATCCGACTAGACATTTTAGTCTAGTCAATCCGACTAGACATTTTAGTCTAGTCAATCGGCTTTCAATATCTCTAAATATCCTCATTTTCCTCATTTAAACTTAATTATAGATTTAGCTTCTTTTAATAAAAAATATTAAAATGGAATTGTTCAAAATAAAACCAGGTGTTTATAGTTTTATTTTTCCCCTCCTTCTGTAGTCCTCCCCATAAAGTTTATTGAAGTGCAGGGAATATTAAAAAGCAAGAAGAAATGAAATCCTTAAGAAACCAAGAAATAAAGGAAATAAAAAGGACTTGTGTTAGTTTATGAGCTTCTAACCAAAAACCATCATGTAACATCATCGACTATAATGTATGTTTGTTTGTGTGAGTGTTCTCTACTTAAGGCTGGAAGATGTTGAAGAAGTTAAAAATTTTGTTGTTGTTGTTGTTGATGTCCCATAAACTAAAATCTGTTTTATCTCTCTATTTAAACATGAGAAAAAACATTGAAGGAAAACATAACCGGAAGTATAATAAATATAATGGTGACCTTTTCTTCTTTTACTTTTAAGCCAGTGAGAGCATGTTAAGAGTAAGAGTTTATATAAGTTTATATGTGTGTGTATGTGTGTGTGTGTGTTCAATGAACTATAAATGCAGCCAAAGTAAATTGTTAAGGAAAATATTAACTTTCTAAGCGCATTAAACTTATTACCTTTTTCATATTTGTGTTGTGTTCCATCCATAAGAAAGGAGTAGAGAGTTTTTTTTTTCAAAACTCTTATATTATTTATAAGATTTTAAGTCTTTTGGTTATATAAGTTATTTGATGATAGAGAAAAGTCTTATAAGAAATCTTATAAAAATGAGTTTAATTTCTTAAATAACACCTGAGAGATTTAGTACTTTTGAAAAAAAAAAAAGAGTTAAGAATTTTTTTCAATAAAACATAAAACTGTTATACTCTGGATCAAATACACCAAACAGTAATGTTGCAGGTATGGAGAGCATATCTAAAAGGTAGAAGAGCTTTGCGAAGTCCTGTGACAGGGCGAGAGGTTACCACCCACAAAGGCACCTTCTGGTGAAGGTGGTTAAAAGGTTGACAGCTTCGTGGTTGCCTAATGAGAAATTCCTTTCACATATTGGGCGGCTTCCTGATCAGCTTTTGTCTTCATTAGTGTCATGATAGGAGCGGCAGATGTATAACCTGGCGTATAGATAAAAAATCCACGTAATATAAATGGAAGGAAAAGTAGGGAGTAATAAAACCAGTACCGGCAGTTTCGTTGAGCATGAAAGCAGGTTCCCAATCATATGCAATTCATCTAGCTCAGTAGCACACCTTTCTGAATTAGAGGTTAATGCCACAGGCAAAGAGAGGTGGAATGTTGAAAAACGGTTCCGTTTTGTAAATCACCATTTGATAGATTTAAAGTCGCTTGATGAAGACAGAAAATGAGATTTATCCAATCCAATTTAAACCACCGCGCGCAGTAGCACAAGACCTACAAACTATCAGCGAAATATACGTAATATAGCAATCGCCTGCGAGCAATAGAAACTCAATAGGAAGAACTGCAGTTTGAGCGTGTGGCAAAAGAGAAAGCTATCACAATAGCAAATCCAACGGATTTAAAAGGCTCTGTATCATATAGCAATGTCACTGCTTACCATAATGCAACGGCCAAACTCTCAATTAGGAAAACGAACAGATTAACTGTTCAGTTCCATGAACGATTTAGGCTCTAATCAGGAATTAGCGAATGTTATGGAAGATGAAATTATCCAATTCAGCTATTGCATAGGGAATAATAAGACACCGTGATTGGATATCTTAGCGAATAAAGATTTGAAGTTAGCGTCAAGACCACTAATATTCGTACCAATTTTTACTAAATGGTTAAAGAGATCAGCATCTAATCAAGAGCATTCTCATCTCAATTCCAGGGAAAGTCATAGGAGAACCGCATTCTTACAAATCAATATGTTTTCTGGATACAATTGAAAAATGTCTATAGATCCAATCAAAGTTGTTAATGACTTATCAAATAAGCAGTTTGGTTTTCGAAAATCGCAACCAACGGAGTATGCATTTAATCGGGCAGTTAACATTACTAAAACGGCAATACAAAAACAAAAAAAGGAACGATAAATACCCGGAAGTATCTAGTTGAGATAACCATTCACAAATAGAACTCTATGGCTCTAAGAAAACGATGAAGTTATAAATCGTCTCGGCAGGTGTTCCTCAAGGATCCGCTCTGGGAGCGCTACTGTGCAATATCGTCAACAAAGTGATATTTAGAGGAGAAAACGCCAATGAGGTTATATTGCTGTAACCGCTGTATCGCTGTCTATTAACCTTAACCTTGCAGACCACAAGACTGACACGGTTCTGATTAGTAAGAAAATAAATTAATGGAGGAATAGCAATTGAGACAAATTACCTTCCAAATAGGTAATAAGAGATGACTGCATATATTTCGAGTGTCATATGGAATATGCCTGTAAAAAGGCTTCAGACGTTAGCACGTTAGCTTTAGCACGAATATTAAAGGCCTCAGTCCAAGTGATGGAATTAATACTCTTTTACCGAGCATCATCTAAGAAATCCAGAAGAAGCTGCCTTAGAATTTTCAGCCGATATCGCAATCTATCTTTTGAAGCTCCCAGAAACGATGGCAGAATTCCCAAAATGGAAGGTGGACGTTTAAATGAATATTTTAGATATAAACCTGGATAATCTGAAGACACAGTATCTCTCGGGGTACGGCGGCTACAGAAGTAATCTCCTCAAATGTGTTTACCCCTCCAAGATGTCCTGAATGTCAGCATGAGGACAAGAACGCCGAGTATGAGAACACAGACAACATGTGACTGCTGTCATGCTGCTGTCGAAAAAACCACAGAAGATTTGTGAAACTTGTTAATCATTCTTTAGGAATAGTTGAGATCTGACGCAAGGCTGCTTTAAAAGCATCATCTAATCAAAGTCAGTCTAAGCTGAGAACCACTTGAAGTAATACTGTTTGGCAGTCCCCCGGGAAACAGTTCAACTAGTGCGGGGGATGTGGTTAAGTATTAAGGCACCAGTTCCAGTGAATCGTGCATGTGTTGAATGCGATTTGGAAATAGACTGTAGATTAGTCAAAGACAACCATTCGGAAGCTGTGACATCGGATGAAAATAATTAAAAAATTTTGTTTTTTTTTTTAATTTATTTAAATTTTATTTCTTCACTTTAAGAAAATACTGTTATCTAAGCACAATCTGTGAATAAAGCCTTAATAAAAAAAACATTTTTGATTCCCTTAATACTACGAAAACCTCATTTTATATAGAATCCAAAGCCACCATTTTCAAACTCTCCTGCCACAACCAGTCCGTCAAATGTGGATTCCTAACCCATGGTGGCATATACGATTGTTTCATATCCACATAAAATCCTCCGGTTTTATTTACCAAATCTGGATCCAAAGCCAAATAAATAGCAGTTTGTGCTCCAGATTTAATGCTCTTAGCAAAAAATTTCAATAGAGGATGAAATAAACACCAGGTATTTTCATATAATAAATCGGTTAACACCAGACCGGGATACAAACAATTGGCGGTGACCTGAGAACCCTGTAAAATGTCCGCCAACTTGAGGGTGAAGAGAGTATTACAGAATTTGCTTTGTAGAAAAGCTTTAAACCAAATAAATGATTTTTCACTTTGTAGATCCTGTTTATTCAGCAGCGCCAATATGTGGGCATTGGAAGATATGGTGATAATACGACTGGGCTGGGACTGTTTAAGTGTATCCAGTAAAAGGTTGGTGAGTAAAAAGTGGCCCAAATGATTAGTGGCCAATTGTAGCTCATAACCGTCGGAGGAAAGCTGCCGTTTTTTGGTTACAATGGCTGCATTATTAATTAAAATGTGCAGCTGATGTTCTTCATTCAAAAATTCTTCCACAAAATGTCTCACCGAATCCAAAGAAGAAAGATCTAAAGTTCTATTAAAAACATTCGAATTTCTTGTTTGTCTAATTATATCCAAACGGGCTTGTTCACATTTCTCATAACTCCGACAAGCCATATAAACTCTGGCACCCCGGCGTGACATTTCCAAGGCGATTTCTTTGCCTATGCCACGATTACAGCCGGTAATAATAACCACTTTACCTTCCAAACGATTAGATTTTTGATAGCGTGGTCCCTGAATATAACGGCGCAGCAAATACAACATAATCCAGAGCAGCACCACCACGACTATAAAACCAAATATCCAAAACCATAAGCTTTCTCTCACGTGATTATAATGGGAAGTATCCTTATTTTCGGTGCTATTAGAAGATCTTAATCTGATGGCAAAGTGAAATAGTTTTGATATTCTTCTTTTATTAAAAGTCTTTTCAAGTAAAACTCACTTAATTATATCCATTTTATAAATTCTATTAAATATCGTTGTTTATACGCTGATGACATGTTTTCAACTATTAACAAATCGAAAACAAAATTCTTTAGGATTTTATTTGCAAAAAAACAAAAACAAAACAAAAACAAAAACTAAATAATTATTAAAAATGAACTTAAAGCTTTAATGGTCTAAAAAAGGGAAATTTATGAAAAAAAACTTTATTTCAGCATTGAATTTAATTAAAGTAAACAGTGAAGTACAAAAGTAAAGCAAAGAAATGAAAAGAAAAAAAATTAATTAAGAATAAAAGAAATTTCAGACTTTAAAATAGTCAGACTTTAAATACAGATCATAGTTTAACTTTAAGTACAGACTATAGTCTGACTTATAGTACAGACTATAGTCTGACTTATAGTACAGACTATAGTCTGACTTATAGTACAGACTATAGTCTGACTTATAGTACAGACTATAGTCTGACTTATAGTACAGACTATAGTCTGACTTATAGTACAGACTATAGTCTGACTTATAGTACAGACTATAGTCTGACTTATAGTACAGACTATAGTCTGACTTATAGTACAGACTATAGTCTGACTTATAGTACAGACTATAGTCTGACTTATAGTACAGACTATAGTCTGACTTATAGTACAGACTATAGTCTGACTTATAGTACAGACTATAGTCTGACTTATAGTACAGACTATAGTCTGACTTATAGTACAGACTATAGTCTGACTTATAGTACAGACTATAGTCTGACTTATAGTACAGACTATAGTCTGACTTATAGTACAGACTATAGTCTGACTTATAGTACAGACTATAGTCTGACTTATAGTACAGACTATAGTCTGACTTATAGTACAGACTATAGTCTGACTTATAGTACAGACTATAGTCTGACTTATAGTACAGACTATAGTCTGACTTATAGTACAGACTATAGTCTGACTTATAGTACAGACTATAGTCTGACTTATAGTACAGACTATAGTCTGACTTATAGTACAGACTATAGTCTGACTTATAGTACAGACTATAGTCTGACTTATAGTACAGACTATAGTCTGACTTATAGTACAGACTATAGTCTGACTTATAGTACAGACTATAGTCTGACTTATAGTACAGACTATAGTCTGACTTATAGTACAGACTATAGTCTGACTTATAGTACAGACTATAGTCTATAGAATAGGCAATGGTGATCTCGCCTATAGAATAGACAATGATAATCTCGTCTATAGAATAAACAATAATGATCTCGTCTATAGAATAGACAATGATAATCTCGTCTATAGAATAAACAATAATGATCTCGTCTATAGAATAGATAATGATGATCTCGTCTATAGAATAGACAAAGTCTTTAGGTAAGTCTACACATATTTAGACGTGCTTGTAATTAATATTTAATTTATTTTTTATTTAATTTATATTTGTTTGAGTTGGTTTAATTTTACTTTAATTTTCTCTCCCACTGTAATTCATTATTGAAAACCTGTATTGAGTTTTTGTAATCGCTGCAATTTAGACGTTTATTGAATTTTTAATTTCTTACTAAGTTTGTAATTATCTATGAATTATTTTGATTAATAATTAATACTCAGAGAATTTGTTTTAAAGAGTTGTTTTTCTAGTTATACTCTTTGCGTTATAATTATAGAGGGAAATAAAGAGAGAAAGAGAGAGAGTGGAAGTGTGTTTTAAAGTCACGCTTTTGGTGTAATGTTGGGTCAAGAAACTAATAGTTTTGCTCTATAATTAAGCCAAAAAAATTATAGCTGTTGAATTTATTATAGTAAAAATGAAATAAAATTGAAAGAAAAAATGGAAAAAAGTAGTAAAATAAATAATTTAAGCAAAAAGAAAAAAATAGTAATTGAGGATGAATAAAATTTTATTTTAATTTTGGCGGTTTTATTTTCAAGCTTTTATTTACAACGAACTTTAGACAATTCTGTAGTCAAGACTTTGATGTAATCTGTAGTCTTGACTTCAGTCTGATATCTAGACTTAATTAAAAATCAATTAAAAATTGCGATTGCAGTCTAATCTAAACTGACATTTGTACTTTTCCATTTATTATTTTTATAGAAAAATACAACTCAACTAAAAATATGTTTAACATTCCAACCAACATTTGTTATTTTTTCAAACCCCTTACTGTATGCAACAATTTTATATTATTGCTAACACCTTAAGTTATGCTTTAATTAAATTACAATTCTAACGTCACCTGTCATTTTAAAGATTTCACTAAAAAATTCATCATTTCATAACATATGAAACAAATTCATTATTCATTTTCACCAAAAACATCTTCCAAAAAGTCCCCCCAACTTTATCTGTCACAATTAATGCCAAAAAGGGAAAACAACTTATATTGCAGCTGATGCAATAGAAATCTTGTAATACAAGATTTCTTACTGATTTAAATACAAAAAGAAGAAAACATGATATGAGAAGATTTTTCCAGACACAGAAATATTAAAAGTACAAGAAAGAAGTCACCTTCTCTCTTCTTTCAGAGAGCGTTTCCTTGTAATAAAGAAAAAGCAACATATGAACAGCATGTAATATACTTTTGACTATAATTCTATATAATTTACACAGAACATCTTAAATATACTCAAAGAATGATTTGATTTCTTTATTTAGGTTCTGGCAAAAAGAAGGAAAATTCCTACATTTTTATTATTTTCCATTTGACACTTTAACTGGTTGTTAATTCATTGACTTTAGAGGAAAATAACTGGAAAAAAGGAAAGTTAAGGAGTACAAGATTAAACCCTACAGTTCCATTTTTATGATATGATTCTATAAAATATGCTATAGAGCGAGATCATCATTATCTCGTCTATAGACGAGATCATCATTATCTCGTCTATAGACGAGATCATCATCAGATCTCGGTCTATAGACGAGATCATCATTAGATCTCGTCTATAGACGAGATCATCATTAGATCTCGTCTATAGACGAGATCATCATTAGATCTCGTCTATAGACGAGATCATCATTAGATCTCGTCTATAGACGAGATCATCATTAGATCTCGTCTATAGACGAGATCATCATTAGATCTCGTCTATAGACGAGATCATCATTAGATCTCGTCTTATAGACGAGATCATCATTTAGATCTCGTCTATAGACGAGATCATCATTAGATCTCGTCTATAGACGAGATCATCATTAGATCTCGTCTATAGACGAGATTCATCATTAGATCTCGTCTATAGACGAGATCATCATTAGATCTCGTCTATAGACGAGATCATCATTAAGATCTCGTCTATAGACGAGATCATCATTAGATCTCGTCTATAGACGAGATCATCATTAGATCTCGTCTATAGACGAGATCATCATTAGATCTCGTCTATACGACGAAGATCATCATTAGATCTCGTCTATAGACGAGATCATCATTAGATCTCGTCTATAGACGAGATCATCATTAGATCTCGTCTATAGACGAAGATCATCATTAGATCTCGTCTATAGACGAGATCCATCATTAGATCTCGTCTATAGACGAGATCATCATTAGATCTCGTCTATAGACGAGATCATCATTAGATCTCGTCTATAGACGAGATCATCATTAGATCTCGTCTATAGACGAGATTCATCATTAGATCTCGTCTCTAGACGAGATCATCATTAGATCTCGTCTATAGACGAGATCATCATTAGATCTCGTCTATAGACGAGATCATCATTAGATCTCGTCTATAGACGAGATCATCATTAGATCTCGTCTATAGACGAGATCATCCTTAGATCTCGTCTATAGACAAGATCATCATATAGACTCATCATATAGACGAGATATCATTAGATCTCGTCTATAGACGAGATCATCATTGTCTCGTCATATAGACGAGATCATCATTGTCTCGTCATA